>CANSZD010002321.1:42500-50000 GCA_947648045.1 Beta corolliflora
TCAAGCAAATAGAGGACAATTACAAACGTTGTTTAGTTTCCTAATCTGACTAGAACTCTGTGATATACTCTGTGCCTTAGGAAACCTGTTTTCGCCTCTTAATATCTCCGATTCTTTCTCTCTCGAAAACGCGAGTTATGAAAACCGAGTTGCAATCCCTTATATATCTTGGTGAACTGAATAAAAATCCTTCTCCAAGATATATTATCTTTTGAACAATTTTTATTCCTAAAATAAAGGGATAAAGCTTTTTCCTTATTAAAAACAAATTTTATCTTTTACAAAATCTGATTTCTCAAATCCTTATAGGATATGGATTTCTTCATATCTTATTTTAACTAGATCAACTCTTTAAATCAGATTTCTTATCAACCAAACTTGATCACATCAGTTATTATGATATATTTCTAAAACTCGTTTTCTTTATTAAAACTCCTTTTGTCTTTAAAATTCTTTTATAAATCGGTTTTTCAAAATCCTTTTCCAAATCGGTTTTTATAAAAGAACTTGATTTCGAAAATCTTTTTTATTAAAACTTGTTTTCGAAAATATGTTGTTTACTTGATTTCGAAAATCTTTTTTATTAAAACTTGTTTTCGAAAATCTTTTGTTTTCCTTTTATATAGATATATAAAATTAACATAATTATTTATTTCCTTAACTCTAAAAAAATAATAATTATCCTAATTTTATATTTCTATATTTGGCACATAATATATCATCTAGTTCTAGCATATTAAATTTTGCATATAGTAAATAAACTTGGAATTCTAGCATATTACATTTTGCATATAGTAACTAAACTTGGAATTCAATATAAACTTGAACTTCAATCTTGATTCTTCACTTCTTCACAGTCTTCATTTATTTATTCCTTTCTCAACCATCTGTCACAAACTTTCATACTATAACATATTATATTATTTTTCATCATCAAAACTTAACAGTCACATGCACAACAAATTCCCCCTTTTTGATGATGACAAACACTCAATATAATATTATTAAGTAATCACTTTTCCCCCTCAAAATATGCACCATTATTTACAGTAGGGAAAAATAACTCAACATCATTCACAACTAACATGGTAACCAAGATAACCAATTATTCATTAGTCTAAGTATTATACCCATCTTCCCCCTTTTGACATTATCAAAAAGGAGAGCATCAACATGTTTAGCGAGACAAAGTGAGATATAGTCAGCAAAATAAGTTAAGTAGCTCAAGCAATAAATACTAAGGATGCTGGTGCTATGTCATAATTCAACTCACAATCCGAAGTCATTAAGCACAAATATAACCCAACTCACAATCCGAATTTATGAAGCAAGAAATAATCATGAAGGATCATGGTTGATGGCTAAGAATGTAAGATGAATATAGGTAATGCAAACTTGAAGATTTGAAATGGCAATTGGCTCAACAAGTGCTTAAACCCTTTTTTTTCATATTTTCAACTTCCGCAAATAAGCATCACAATACTTTCTTCACTGTGGCACTGTGTGTGGCACTGTGCCACTGAACGATCTATTCCCTTTCAATATAACTAATCTTCGGATATACTGGAATCCAAAATGATGATCTTCAAAGCTTTGATAATGTTCTTCACATTTGAATTGAACTCTAGGACTTATCTAAAATAAATGTCTTACTCTCCTTTTCTTTTCTTTTCTTTTTATTTATTTTTTTTTTTTTTTTTTTATGAAGGAGAAGCAGACCATACAATATTACTAGAGTCAACCAATAAGAGATCAAAGATAATAACTTAATTCGGACCTCATTGTTTTTTTGATACATCCCGCACCTTGTGCCTTGCACGGTGTAAATCAAGATCTTGTTCATTCTTTCACGTATTTGAGTTTCATTCCAACCTTTTCATGTTCCCCCTACTGATGCGTCGTTTTCTTCCATCAAATTATCAAAATGTTCTTTCCCCATAGATTATCATGAATCAAGATTAAAAGCACTTGTTGAACTTTGGAGTAATGGGTGAAAAAAAAAAAAAGGATAATAATAGAGAATTAAAGATAAGGTGGGACATATGAAAGAAAGAAATAATGAGGCACAAATGTCAAACTCATGAATAGAAAATCAGAATATTGGGCTAAAGATCAAGCTTGCTATAGGAGAAAGTATTTGCATTTCATAGCTCAAAAATTCAGCAACTTAGGATCATATAGCTTATTAGTTCGGCAACTTAGGATCATGACATTAGGACAGCATCATTAGACCATTACGAGTCCTTCTTTATATCAAGTAGTCCTTTACTCACTAAGCTTCACAAAAACACGTATCAACACTCTAATTAACATATTTAAAGGAGGACAACAAGCATAATACTCAACTAATTTCCAGAAATTAATCCCAAAGCCACAAATTATCTTGTAAAATATTCATGCATAAAATTCAACAGAATTACCTTGATCATACAATTGGGATATGCTTAACAATTTTTTTTTCAAACCACTTACCAACATCACATTCTCTATGGAGTGTGTTAGGGATTTGCCGACGTTTGTCAATATCAAATATTTCTCCCTTTTTGTTGTCACCAAATGTAACACACCCTCCATGGTAGGCTACTAGTGAGAGGAATTGAGATTTATCACTAGTCATATGTCTTGAGCAGCCATTTGTCGAGATACCATAGGTCGCGTCCTCTCACGTTTGCCTCGCAAAAAAGATCACTTGTTAATTTTAGGAACCCAAATCTGTTTGGGTCCCTTTTTCTTTCGTTGAGCTTCTAATAAGTCTTTTCTAACCCATATTTGAGTTACATACTTTACATTTTTTGCAACACTTTTTTTCTTGACATTACAATTATCCATAAGATGTCCATTCTTTCCACAAAAGTTGCAAATCAAATATTCAGGTAGATCGACATATTTTCTTTTACGAAAGTCTCTTTCAAAATTTTTGGCACTGTGCCTCTGGTCTGTATATCCTAAACCACTGTTTCGATTGCTAGTTGTCTTGGAAATATAGTCTAGGGCTTTTTGACTATCTAACCATTTTTCATACATTTTCCGAGCAATAGTCAATTGTGATTCTAAAAATTCAACAGAAGTGTTTAGATCGATATTTCTTTTTCTTGAAATTTCCAAATCTCTTTTAGTTTTATCAAGTTCGTCACTTATCTTAACATCATGAGGCAGCATAAGTGGAACAATTCTGGATCTTTGTCTAGACTCTTTCACTTTAATTAACTCAAGTTTTAAAGATTCAATTTGTTTTTCAAGATTCGAATTTTTTGCTTCTAGCTCAGTGTACGGCACAGTGTTATCAACGATTTCTTTTGTGAGAGACTTTTCGTACTTTAAGGCACTTAACTCAACATTTATTTCTTCGACAATTTTTTCCAGTTCATCATTCTTTTTCATCAGTTCTTTACAGTCCTTTAATAAATCCTTATATTCCAATTCCAACCCAATCTTTTGCTTAGTTAAATTTTTTACTTCTTTTTTCATGATTGAAAAATCATCATTCATCTCTTGACAATCATCAATGATATTTCCAAGCAAAGTAACGAGTTGGTTTTTTGAAAGAAGATGTATTGAAGGTTTTAGAGAAAGAAGACTTACCTCACTGTCTTCAGTTTCATCTTGGGAGTTTGAACTTTTCGCCATTAGACACAAGTGAGAGTCGTCCTGGCACTGTGCCCTTCTCTGTGATGTCTGTACAGCATTCAGACACAATTTTTCCTCATGGCACTTGTGCCTCGATCGTTCTTCGTCAGAATCCGAATCTCCCCAAACGGCAGCAATCATTGCCTTTTTGAATTCTTTCTTCGATTGCTCCCTTCTTTCTTTGGGCTTCTCATCATTCCATAAGGGACATTCCTTTATCCTGTGATTTAACTCTCCACACTTGAAACAACCCGAATTAGTAGCACTTTTCTTAAAGTTAGATGTAGTGCTCTTACCTTTGAAATTTTCATCTTTTCCAAGGATTGTTGTTTTTGTTCTTTTTGAGAAATTTTTTAAATCTTCTAGTAAGAAAATTAATATCTTCATCACTATCACTATTTTCAATTTCCAATTCAGTTCTCAAGGCTATACCTTTACTTTTTGGTTCATTATTTTTAGAATCTAAGACAAGTTCATGAGTCATTAATGATCCAATAAGTTGTTCTAGTGAAAGTTTAGTCAAATCTTTAGCTTCTTGAATAGCGGTTATTTTTGGGAGCCATCGATTTGTTAGACTTCTTAACACCTTTCTCACTAAATCTTCAGAAGTATATGTTTTGCCTAGAGAACGTAATTCATTAGTGATTAGTGTAAATCTAGTGAACATCTCTTTAATAGATTCGTCCTTATTCATAGTAAACAATTCATATTGTTGGACAAGCAAATCTATTCTAGATTGTTTTACCTCATTCGTACCTTCGTGGGCCAACTCCAGCGTGTCCCATATTTCTTTTCTTTGTAGTACAAGCCAAGATCCTTGAGTATTCATTAGGTCCAATTCCATATTGGAGAATACTCATAGCTTTGAAGTTTTTTTCGGCTTTTTGCATAGTCGTCGAATTGTAGTCATCTTCATCTTTGTCGACCATATTTCCTTCAAACATCTTTGATTTGGATAAGGATTGGTCCTTTTCTTATGACTTTCCAGCATTCATAATCCGATCCTTGGATGTAGATCCTCATCCTAGCCTTCCACCATCCATAGTCTTTTCCGTTAAAAATTGGGCACTTTGTGTGTCTATCTCGAGAGTCATCTTGCATGTTCATGACTTCTATTCTCTAGGGATGAGCCTTTCGAGAATAGCCTGCTCTGATACCACTTGTTGGAACACAAGGTGACACTCAAGAAGGGGGGTTTGAATTGAGTGGCTAAATCTAATCGATTTTCGCAAAAACACCTTTATGGCACAGTGCCGTGCACTGTGTTATTCACTCGTAAAATCTCCGATTGATGTTTTTGCTCGAACGAAATTGTATCAAACAATAAAACAATGAAATCAAATAATAAGACACAGGAATTTAACGTGGTTCAATCTCACCTCTGAGATCTACGTCCACACAAACTACTCTTTTATTATTTGAATCGTAAAATACCAAACTCTTGATACAATTCGATTCCCCCACTACTAACTCTAGTAGTGCTCCCCAACACTTAACTCTAAGTGTTGCCACTCTCTATAATAATGTAATTACAGAAAGAAAGATTCCTCAAAGACGTGCTTCTTATTCAAGCAAATAGAGGACAATTACAAACGTTGTTTAGTTTCCTAATCTGACTAGAACTCTGTGATATACTCTGTGCCTTAGGAAACTGTTTTCAGCTCTTAATATCTCCGATTCTTTCTCTCTGAAAACGCGAGTTATGAAACTGAGTTGCAATCCCTTATATATCTTGGTGAACTGAATAAAAATCCTTCTCCAAGATATATTATCTTTTGAACAATTTTTATTCCTAAAATAAAGGGATAAAGCTTTTTCCTTATTAAAAACAAATTTTATCTTTTACAAAATCTGATTTCTCAAATCCTTATAGGATATGGATTTCTTCATATCTTATTTTAACTAGATCAACTCTTAAATCAGATTTCTTATCAACCAAACTTGATCACATCAGTTTTTATGATATATTTCTAAAACTCGTTTTCTTTATTAAAACTCCTTTTGTCTTTAAAATTCTTTTATAAATCGGTTTTTCAAAATCCTTTTCCAAATCGGTTTTTATAAAAGAACTTGATTTCGAAAATCTTTTTTATTAAAACTTGTTGTCGAAAATCTGTTGTTTACTTGATTTCGAAAATCTTTTTTATTAAAACTTGTTTTCGAAAATCTTTTGTTTTCCTTTTATATAGATATATAAAATTAACATAATTATGTATTTCCTTAACTCTAAAAAAAAAAAATTATCCTAATTTTATATTTCTATATTTGGCACATAATATATCATCTAGTTCTAGCATATTACATTTTGCATATAGTAACTAAACTTGGAATTCTAGCATATTACATTTTGCATATAGTAACTAAACTTGGAATTCAATATAAACTTGAACTTCAATCTTGATTCTTCACTTCTTCACAGTCTTCATTTATTTATTCCTTTCTCAACCATCTGTCACAAACTTTCATACTATAACATATTATATTATTTTTCATCATCAAAACTTAACAGTCACATGCACAACACTTTTCTTATGGGTTAATGTCCCTGGTAGCCCTAAATTAATTAAAATGTTAGTAAAATAGGATTATTTAATGAAAAACGTTTAGTTAGTGTTAAAAAACGTTAGTTAGTGTTAAAAAACTAAGTTAGTGAGTTAACCTACCCCTAAACTCTAAACTAACCCTCTCCCCCCACCCTTCCCCCACCCTCCCAGGCCCCCTCCCACCCCTCCCTCACCATCCAAGCAATCCCCCTCCGCCATAGCCAGCCCGTGCCCCCCTTTCCCCAAGCCCGCGCAGCCCCTCCCTCCCCCTCCCTCCTCCACCCCAAGACCACCGCGTCGTTTTCCCCCTCCCTCCCCCGCGTCGATTTCGCACCTCCCCCCCCGCCGATTTCGTACATCCCCCACCCCCATCGAATTTCCGGTCGAGCGGGGTTACGTGGCGCCGCGAGGTTTCTCCGGAGTGCAAACAGTGGCGAGTGATATCGGAACAATCGGTAATGGTGAGAGAATCTACGGCACAACAAATCGAAGAGCGCCCAAGCTCACGCGAAATCTACTTGGGGTTGGGGGGAGGGTGCGAAAATCGACGGGGTGGGGGGGAGGGTGCGAAATCGACGGGGTGGGGAGGGGAGGGTGCGAAATCGGCGAGGGGGGGGGGAAACGACGCGGGTCTCGAGGTGGGGGAGGGCGGGGGCGCGGGGCTGCGCGAGGCTTGGAGAGGGGGCCGCTGGGCGGTGGTGGAAAAGGGGGTCGCCGGGCGGTGGTGGAAAAGGGGCCCGGCGGGGGAGGGGGGGCTTTGGGAGGGTGGGGGAAGGGGTGGTGGGAGGGGGGCTGCTGGGAGGGTGGGGGAAGGGGTGGGGGGGAGAGGGTTAGTTTAGAGTTTAGGGTTAGGTTAACTCACTAACTAAGTTTTTTAACACTAACTAACGTTTTTTAACACTAACTGAACGTTTTTCATTAAATAATCCTATTTTACGAACATTTTACTTAATTTAGGGCTACCAGGGACATTAACCCATAAGAAAAGATACCAAAGAGAAAAATAAATAGTTAAGGGCTACCAGAGAGAATTTCCCAATATTAAATTAAGTAGAATGATTTTCTCTTTATAAATATATGTGAAAAGTCTGATCAAAAATAGAATTGACAATATAACTTGATTGAAACAATCCGTACAAAAAATAAAAATTTGAATTTCATTTTAATAATTATAATGATAATATTTTAAAACCTAAATGTTGATTATTATTTGGTAATCTCTATTATATTAATCAAACTCTTCAACTTTATTAATATTCAACTATTGAATCTGATACACAAATTCTTCCACTTTATTTGAGCACATGTTTTACTCTGCTTTGTATTTCCT
>CANSZD010002321.1:52500-375680 GCA_947648045.1 Beta corolliflora
AGCTCGTCGAGATCCAGAGATAGAACCGCAACTGTGATTCCTCTACTTGGTCCACCAATCAGGATCAACACTTCACCTATGCTAGTTGGAAGGAAGAAGGGCTCTTCTTTTCTTGGAGTTAATATTACGTAGCTTTTGAAAGAGAGAGGAAAGAGGAGAGAGAAAATAATGAGAGAAACTGACTGCTTTATTTTCTAATTCCCCACCTAATTATAGGAACAAATTAGGTTAGGAATCCTCTCCCTTTACTCCTCTTTTGACCGGCCACCCTAGAGTCCTTCATGGGCTCTAGGTCTTTCTTTTGTTGATCCAGATTGTGTAAGTGTGACCTTGTAGCATCCATTTAATTGGGCTTCGGGTTTATTATTTACTAATCCGAAGTTCTATAGCATTCTCTAGCAAGACATATAGACAACCCAATTTAATGAACTTATTATCTCCATAATATGATCCATGTTATATTTAGTAATTGCATTAAAGTCGAGGATATAATTCCTTCAATCTCCCACTTGTCCGAGACGAGTGTGCAATATTCAAATTCCTTAAGTCTCTCAGTGTCTAATTTGATAGTATGACCATATTTCTATGTCATCCATAGTTCGAATTGACAAACAAATTATCATCATATAATCCATTTGAGCACGGCCATGCATTTTTCAATTTTCACTCTTCAAGGGGCCAAGACACCTATCCTATCTCATATAGGACTTTTCAATCTTGTGGCAACCAAAACTCCCACTCAACTTTTAGCACAACCCGAATGCTGCCTTTATAATCCCCTTTTACGGCATGACGTTTGACAGCATCAAATTTATGGCAATCATTAAGCCAAGTAGTGTTCCACTCATGTCTTAGAAATCCACTAATATAATTACGAAGTTGTAGAAACTTCTAAGTAGGTATGTTCGATCATGTATCAACTATACATATCCATATGATTGACTAAACATCTCCATGTTCCCATAGCCCATGAAACGGCGCTATCAATCAATCTTATATGCTAATCCTTTAATAAGTCATTTATGTCGAATTTAATGACTTAGATTAGGAACTCTAATATTCTATGAATTCAGTTCACTTATGGTGTTTCATTCATCAAATCACATATTTGACAAAACCATTGAATTCAAGATATATTTTGGACATTTTATTTAATACTAAACCAAGATTAAATAAGATAAAATTTCATTTCAAATAAACATAAAATAACAAAACCATGTCTTTACATTGTAATAAGTTTCTCTAAACATAATACAATCTAAAGCCATTCTAACATTTGCTTCAAGCCTATAGCCCTAGCGTGACACTCATGTTTGGGTTGAGGTAGTGGTTTAGTGAGCGGATCAGCCACATTCCCATCCGTGTGAACTTTGCAGATTCTGACATCCTTCCTGTCAACTATCTCCCGAATAAGGTGATATTTCCTCATTACATGCTTGGATTTGTTATGTGATCTCGGTTCTTTTGCTTGTGCAATAGCACCATTGTTATCACAGGACAACTCAATCCCCTCCAGAGCACTAGGTATGATATCTAACTCTATCAAGAATTTCTTTATCAAAACTGCTTCCTTAGCTCGCTTCAACGCCGCTAAATATTCCCGATTCCTGTCGTAGAGTCTGCTACAGTGCTTTGCTTTGAGCTCTTCCAGCTCACTGCTCCTCCATTTAGACAAAAGAGGTACCCTGACTGAGAGCGGTAATCATCTCTGTCGGTTTGGAAGCTCGCATCAGTATAACCTTTAACAACCAAGTCACTTTCACCTCCATAGACTAAGAACATGCCTTTAGTTCTTCTCAAGTACTTAAGGATGCTCTTAGCTGCAGTCCAGTGTGCTTCTCCTGGATTTACTTGGAACCTGCTACACATGCTCAAGGCGTATGCAAATTCTGGCTGAGTACTTATCATGGCATACATGATAGATCCTATAGCCGAAGCATAAGGTATACTACTCATTCGCTTCAACTCATTAGGCTCAGTCGGGCACTGACTCTTACTAAGCGATATGCCATGTGACATGGGAATGAATCCTCTCTTCGAGTTTTCCATGTTGAACCTTGCAAGAACTTTATCAATATAAGTTTCTTGACTTAGTCCAATCATCCTTCGAGACCTATCTCTATGGATTTTGATTCCCAGTATGTACTCAGCCTCTCCAAGGTCTTTCATGGAGAAACAACTTTTCAACCATTCCTTGACTGACTCAAGCATTGGTATGTCATTTACATACAAAACCAAGAAGACTAAGCTGCTCCCACTAAACTTCTTGTAGACACACGATTCTTCTTCGCTTTTAAGGAAACCAAATTACTTGATTGCCTCATCAAACCGAAGATTCCAGCTCCGAGATGTCTGCTTCAATCCATAAATGGATCTCTGAAGCTTGCAAACCCTTTTAGAATTTTCTGGATCCTCAAAACCCTCAGGTTGTGTCATATACACATCTTCATTCAAGAACCCATTCAAGAATGCGATTTTGACATCCATCTGCCAAATTTCATAATCGTAAAATGCAGCAATCGCTAAAAGTATCCGAATCGACTTAAGCATTGCTACTGGAGAAAAGGTCTCATCATAGTCTATACCATGAATTTGTCTGATTCCTTTTGCAACCAGTCTTGCTTTATAGACATAAACATTTCCATCTTTGTCTGTTTTCAATTTGAACACCCACTTGCATCCAATAGGGTTAACCCCATCAGGCAAGTCGACCAGGGTCCAAACTTTATTCTCAAACATGGAGTCTAACTCGGATTTCATGGCCTTAAGCCATTTCTCAGAGTCTGGGCTCGTCAAAGCTTGTTTGTAGGTAGTAGATTCTGAATTCTCCAAAATCATAATTTCAGAGTTTTTAGTTAACAGAAATTTAACCAACCTCTTATTTGGAATCCTTGGTCTACTTGACCTACGCGGGGCCTGAGCATCAAGAGAAATGTTCTCTTCAACTTCTTGAAGATCTTCGCTTGAATTAGATTCAAGTGGGACGGTAGAAGGTTCACGCGTTGAATACGTCATCTCCTGAACTTGACTTTCGTCTTGTCGAGCCGTCTCTGACATGGTGTGAACCACGTCCAGTTGTTGCTCATCTCGAATTTCTTCGAGAATTATTTTACTCCTACTTGTCTTTCTAGAAACAAATTTCTTTTCAAGAAACACATCATCACGAGCAACAAACACTTTGTTCTCTTGACGGTTATAGAAGTAATAACCCCTTTTCTGTTTTAGGTATCCCACAAAGAGACATTTATCTGACTTGGGTGCAAGTTTGTCTGATAGTAAACGCTTTACATAGACCTCACATCCCCAGATCTTAAGAAAAGACAAGTTTGGAGTTTTTCCATTCCATAACTCATATGGAGTCTTTTCTACAGCCTTTGACAGGCTCCTATTTAGTGTGTGTGCAGCTGTTTCGAGAGCATATCCCCAAAAAGAAATCGGAAGATCATCAAGACTCATCATTGATCGAACCATATCCAATAAGGTCTGATTCCTCCTTCCAGACACACCATTTAACTGCGGTGTTCCTGGTGGAGTCAATTGTGAAAGAATTCCACAATTCTTCAAATGATCATCAAATTCTTAGCTCAAATACTTGCCACCACGATTGGATCGCAGTGCTTTTATTGTCTTACCAAGTTGATTTTGTACTTCATTTTGGAACTCTATGAATTTGTCAAAAGATTGACTTATGTTTCATTAAGTAGACATATCCATGTATACTCAAATCGTCAGTGAAGGTAATGAAGTAGTTAAACCCTCCCCTTGCCTTTGTGGTCATAGGACCACAAACATCTGTATGTATGAGGCCCAAGAGATCGCTGGCCTTTTCACCCTTTCCAGTAAACGGTGACTTCATCATTTTCCCCATCAAGCATGATTCACATACATCAAATGATTCGAAATCAAAAGATGGAAGAATGCCATCCTATTGTAACTTTTGGATGCGCTTTTGGATTATATGATCCATTCGACAATGCCAAATGTAGGTTAGGTTTGATTCATTTGAATTTTGTTTCTTGCTATCTATGTTATAGACTTCTACTGACCTATCAAGCACATATAAGCCATTTATCAATTTAGCACTAGCATAGAACATGTTATTGTAGGAAATGGAACAAGACTTGTTCTTAATTTGAAAACAAAACCCTTCAGAATCCAAAACAAAAACAGAAATTATGTTCTTAGTTATCGAGGAAACAAAATAACAATTATTAAGTTCTAAAACAAAGCCAGATGGCAAATGCAGACGATAGCTTCCTACGGCAAGTGCAGCAACCCGTGCTCCATTTCCAACGCGAAGCTCTACCTCGCCCTTTGCCAGCCTCCTACTTCTTCTTAGTCCCTGCACATCATTAACTATGTGAGAACCACAACCGGTATCCAATACCCATAAAGAAGTAGAAGTCAAATTGATTTTCATAAGAAATATACCTGAAGTGAAAGCACCAAACTTCTTTTCCTCCAAGTATAGAGGGCAGTTCCTCTTCCAGTGTCCTATCTTGTGACAATGGAAGCACTTGCTTTCCGCGGCGACCTTTGGCTTGGCGGTTGGCTTAGGTTTTTCAGCAACAACGACAACTTGCTTGCCTTTGTCCTTCTTTCCTGCCCATTTTTTCTTAAAACCCTTTCCCTTCTGAGCCATCAGAACCTCTTTCTTTGGTTCTTTAGGGATGTTCCTCTCAGTATTGACCAACAACCCGTGCAACTCTTGCAAACTCTTTTCAGACTCATTCATATTAAAAGTCATCCTGAACTGATTGAAGTTGTCAGACAATGAATGGAGAATGATGTCAGTAGCCAACTCTACCCTGTAAGGAAATCCAAGTCGTTCCATGTTTTCGAAAAGACCCATCACAGCGAAAACATGGGGGCCAACAGCTTGATCCGACTTCATGTGACATTCCAGTATCTCCCTATTGGTCTTATACCGCTCAACTCGGGCCTGTGTTTGGAACATGGCCCGCAGTTCTTGCATGATGGTATAAGCATCCTTGGTTTCGAACCTCTTTTGGAGATCTGGCTCCATGGCTGCTATCATCATGCAAGTGATCGGTACAGACCTATCATTAGCCTGCTTAGCACGACGTTTGTCTGCTTCAGTCGATTCATCAGTAATCATAGGAAGTGGGGTTTCTAAGACATCCTCTCGACCCTCAGACCTCAATACGAGTCTTAGAGTTCTTTCCCAATTAATGAAGTTTTCTCCATTCAGCCTATCCTTCTCAAGGAAAGGATGAATGTTGAAAACAGAGTTGTTGTTGTTAGACATAGAAAAACAAAAGCAAAGTTCAATTTTATGTTTATAAAACAACCTAAAACATGCAAAGGTTTCTAGGTTGGTCACCTATTCAATTTTAATGTCCCATTTGAATAAGTGAATACAAGATCCTATCAACATGTAACACTAAGCAGACGAAGGCCTTATCATAACGTTACATTCTCAAGGTAAGTAAACTCTTTTACTAATTATAACACTTTATAATTCTTGTTTAGATTGGTAAACATCGCATGTTTAACTATCTCTTGCTTCAAAATCCAAAACGCTTTTGATGATTTTGTTAAGAATAACCAAACTAAGTTGTAAAATTCGCAATTTCACCTTATCTCCCAAAATTAATGATAATATCCTGCGGAGGCATGACCTATTACTATTAATTAAGGGTTAATAAGTACTTTATGTTTGGAAAAGCTAACCTTAATATTTGCGGGACCTAAGTTTATTATGTTGTTATGAATTAGTGAACTCTAGCGCATTCATAACCAACATACAATAACCTTATAAGCATAATAATAATAAAATGCATAATTAAATATGATCTAGTATGGCTCCTAATCCTAAGAGCTAAGCATCTTGATTGGGCACCTTCTTGGACTCTTCATTGATCTCCATCCACCTTAGTCATGGGCCTTCTCTTATTGGGCTCGTCTTTGGATTACATAAGTATCAAAATAATTTAAATAATATCTAAATTAAATAAATTACATAAATACTTAACGATACGCATATCGTATTTAAATTACAAGAATACATCACGATACGCAGATCGTATTTTCTAACTTAAATTTGGGTCATTCTAGTCATTCATAGCAATTATATCAAATATAAAATGCCACATAATAATATCACATATTATACTTGCCAATAATCAAAATATCAAATATTCTTAATTAAAGCAAGAGGATAAAATATTTAAGTTATTCCTAACCACCTAAAGATTCTATCCTAGAAAATCTAGCCTACTAATTTTAATTAGATTAAAGAATCAAATTATGGAATTAATTTATGACCCCGTCAAAATTAACGTAATTAACATAATTGGAATTTACTTAATCTTCTCAAAATTCTGTTTTTTTTAAAAAAAACATTTAAAAACAAAATCGGTTCAAGATTGTATGCTGCCAGGTACCGAAGATTTGGTTGAATTTTTTTTTTTTTTGATAAAACGTGGAACCACGACCAGCAGCACAAAGGCTGCCAGTCCCACGCCAGCTCTGCTCACACGGCCAGAACTCCGACCACCCATTCAGGCGACACCACCGCAATCTCGCCGGTCAATCCACCCGCGAACCGGCGCCGGCAAGGGCTCCCAGCGCCAGCCAGTAGCACGCTGCTGCGCATGTCGAACGTGCTTCGCACGCGTGGCTGTCTGCCAGCGCCACCCTCACCGACTGCTTGCCGGGAGTCTCGCTGTCCCTCGCCGACTTCCAGCCGGCAGACTACCAGAGCAGCCACCAGCCGTGGCTGCTCCTCTTCCTCCTCAATTTTTTTATGTTTTATTTGAAGGAAACTAAAATTACAACATTTTGCAAAATTAATTTAGTGATCTTAATTAAATTAAACATAAAATCTTTTATGCCTAATTCGGAAAATTAATTCAAAATCTCCATTTTAATTAATTTTAGGGTTATTCACATAAATTAATCTCTAATTCACATAAAACTCTTTTCACATGAATTGATTTTCATACATAAAAAATTTATAAATATGAAAATTAGATTAATAATATGAATATAATATTCGAAATTTAGAGATCTAAAATTCAGAATTTAAATTTCGAAAATTAGGGTTGAATTTTCGGCCACTTTATATTGAAAAATTAAGCAATTAAATCTCGATGTAATCAATTCTAATTAATTATTCAATCCATAATTCAATTCCTCCCCTTAATCAAATTAAAATTAGCCAAGAACACATCAAAATAAATCTAATTATTATGACCAAAAAACTATATGCAAGAGGCTAAAACTTATACCACTGTAGGATTATAAGTGCTATAAGCGGAATTTCATGAATCACATTCATAAGCACTTAAAACAGGATCTCATGCATATACAATCAAGGATCACACAATAGATTTAGAATTAACCTTTGATGCGTGATTTCCACAAAGCTCGTCGAGATCCGGAGATAGAACCGCAACTGTGATTCCTCTACTTGGTCCACCAATCAGGATCAACACTCCACCAATGCTAGTTGGAAGGAAGAAGGGCTCTTCTTTTCTTGGAGTTAATATTACGTAACTTTTGAAAGAGAGAGAAAAGAGGAGAGAGAAAATAATGAGAGAAACTGAGTGCTTTATTTTCTAATTCCCCACCTAATTATAGGAACACATTAGGTTAGGAATCCTCTTCCTTTACTCCTCTTTTGACCGGCCACCCTAGAGTCCTTCATGGGCTCTAGGTCTTTCTTTTGTTGATCCAGATTGTGTAAGTGTGACCTTGTAGGATCCATTTAATTGGGCTTCGGGTTTATTATTTACTAACCCGAATTTCTATAGCAATCTCTAGCAAGACGTTTAGACGACCCAAGTTAATGAACTTATTATCTCCATAATATGATCCATGTTATATTTAGTAATTACATTAAAGTCGAGGACATAATTCCTTCAGTTTAAAGGCGTGGAAACAAGAGAACTACATTTCACTTCACTTTAGTTACGAAACCAAGTAAGATTTCATTTGACGTGTGGGTATTATTTTGGCTATGAACAACCAAATTTCATCTTTAAGAACTAACAACCAAATCTCATTTTTAAGAACTAACAACCAAATCTCATATTTAAACATTCTCAAAAAGCTTTCAAGTGAAGTGATTATGATAATATGGTAAATAAAACAAGCTGTGCATTTTATCATTGAGTTAACATGAAGAATGCTTGACAAAAATCAATAAAGCACAAGGGCAACACACAATACCCATAAATATTAAAGAGAACTGAACCCAAATAGCGCCAGCAAAACAAACACCATAAAATATTTACAACCCAAATAAATTATTCAAAAACCCAATTTAAAAACCTCGTCAATTAAACATTTCAGCAAAAATTTGCCTAAAGATCAGTTTTGTCCCTAAAGATCAGTTTTGTTCTTTCTTGAAATAATCATTGATTCCCATTTTCTTCTTATTTGCATTTTATACACCATTTTAAAGAGATAGATCAAGCAATTAAAATCTTAAAAACAACCACTTAACCATGGATCAAACAATTAAACCCCCTAAAAACAATCACTTAGATGCATATTAGGTCAAGAAATCACACATATACGAATAACTAATTAAATTCACCAACTTTAAGCATGAAGCAAGCAATAACGACCAAAAACAATTGAACAAAACCAGCACCATGATCCCAAGGGGGTCACAATGCCATACTAATTTCTCGAACAATCATCTTCAACTAAGAGGGAAAGAGGGATAAATAAGGTTCATCCTCGAACAATCAACTTCGGGTAGAAGGTTTCTAATTTCTAAAACATAACTCGAAAAAAAGCAGCACAAAAAAAGAGTTAGAATAAGACATACCTTTCTCATACTCCAGAGATACATTACAAGTCAATATAACAATTCTCTCCTCTTCACTTCATATCCAGGGTCCCTCCAAAGATACGGAAATCAATATATCAGATTTCCAACTCAAGTATATGGAGTACCATATTCCAGATAAAATTTGAAGTTTTCTTTATATTTCAGTCAACAGATAAATTGATAAACTGAAAAATCAAAAATCTAAGCAGGTAAAAGTATGGCGCTTGCATATGAGATCAAGTAGACCCCTAGAAACTAAAACAAGTGTAGGAGGAGTGAAGGAAAAAAATAAGCTTGATTGACACTTCTTACACATGATTAATTCATATTAACATTTCAATGAGTTCTATAAATTGAGATGCTCACACATCAATTCTCCTTTCCCTCCATCTTCTACCTAGACACCACCCTTCTTTGTCTCTCTCTTTCCCCTGGCCCATCCTTTACCCTCCCTTAGTCTCTCTATAGCTTTCCTTGTTGTACTACCACCACTCCTCTATTCACCTATCACAAGCTACTCACCATCATACTATAGCTCACTTGTTATGGATGATAGATGAATGCACTCCTCGGGCCTAAAGAGTTACAAAGCAATGCAATAAATAGAACAACCATAACATAATGACATACAAAACATCCTAGTATGTAATTTTAAATAACATAGGGATTGGACCTAATGTACTCGAGTGAGATAATTAAATTCTTCCATCTTTAACAACACTCCATGAGCTAGGACACTTTAATAATCCATTCTGAATCACTTAATCATAATCACAAAGTCAATGAATGATTCGAAAATGGGGTACTCAGCTTTGAATCTTGTACAAGCAAAACGTGCAGCATCTTCACTAGACCCGAGTTGTTGCTTGAGAAATTGATTGCAAGAAAATGCCAAGACTTCAAAACAAGAGATGATAGATGCACAGATTAATTGTAACAGAAATGACAAGAAGGTCTTTGTTGATAAAAGGAAGGTCAAAATGAGTATGTTTTTTACTTGAGCGAGATAAGTAAATTCTTGGGGCATGTATCCAGTAAGATTGAGACCCTTCAATTAGCTGTAACCCTAAAAAAAGTTGCAGTAGCGGTAAATGAAATCAATAAACCCAAAGAGAGCCTATAAGAAATCAAGTATGTTTAATGCATAATATATCATAACTAGTTATCTCAGAGAGAGAGAGAGAGAGATTGTGATGCAGAAAGACAAGAATACCTGTGCATAGAGTTTGCCGCAAGATGCATAAAAAATATAGAAACCTAATTGAACAAGAGGGGCAACGTCCTCAAGAGACAACTCAGTTTTGGCCTTAATGAAACTGCAGCAAAACAAATGATGGAACTTAGTTTGAATCTAGAGCATAATGGAAGAATGAGGGTACTACCCCATGAGGAAGTCAATACTGAGCTGATATAGTGAATATGAATGGTTTAGAGCATAAAAATGATCCTGCGTCGTCCGTCCCATAAGGAACATATTCACCTGGCTACTGCTAATTGCTATGGTGGTATTGGAAATCAAATAATTCCAGAAGCAGAAGATTGATGCAGAGAATGATATCAAGTGAAAAACAAGGTAAGGGTATCGAAATTGCAATGAATGAGTATGAGCAGCAGTAAAAATGGATGACATATTATATTAATTAAGAATATAATTCGGAAAAAGAAAACTGACAGGTCAAGCACAAAAATCCATTTGAGAGTGGAGTAGACGGAATCAGGATCTTGGGAATGATAGGAATCCTTGAGCCAAGAGACGACCCTAGCGATTGATTCCTTCTCTTTCTTGCTCTCTTCCATGATTGGAGGTGGAAGCCATGCATTATAGAGATACATCCTCAATCTCCAAATTTTGATTCCTATTCCAATTTCAATACCAATTCTTCCTAGTGCTACCAAGAATATTCAGAGAAAGTCAAAACTTAATATAACAAGTATCAGAAGTCATTAGATAAAAAAATGGTGGTAAAGCGGGAAAGAGAACCTACATATTTGTCACATGGCAAACATTGCTGCTATTATATGAACAATCACAGGTGATGTTGCTAACAATCACATGAGTTGACCAATTTTCTTTTACCAAAACATCAAAATTCTCCAATTTTGCCATACCCTAAAATAAATTGGATGTCATCAAACACTAAATTCTGAAGTCCAAGGCAATAACTTCTAGAACACTTCAAGACCGAGAATTACGAATTATGTATATATTTTGTATAATCTTTCCTCTTCTCCTTCTGTTCGTTTTTAGGAATATTTATATGCTTGGATAATTTATTATGTCTTTTTAATTGCAATTGCATGATCATCATTATTATATTGTTTGCTAAATCAAACCTGTAAATTAGTTAAGTCAAGCCTAGTACAATAATTTCGACAACCGATCTAGTTACCCATTAATCTTGTGATTTTAATAAAGTGATCATCAAAATTAGATCTTATGTGCTAAAAGACCAACATATAAAATGTTTGTCTATTTATGCAATTAATCAATATATGTGCATATATTTGAATATTTCATTGAATAAGTAAGGAAATTCACCCCCGAACTCAAAATGATCTATTCTTTTTGGTTTTATTGATTTTTCCAGAAAATTAATTGGCGAGTCTCTTCGAACCAAAACATGATAATCACATGCCTATAATTTGGCAACTCTACTAGGGATTTTTTAAAATTATATTTTTTCTTCAAAATTAAATACAAATGTATTTGGGTGAAACTCGAAAATTCAATATCATATTCATTTGCATTATATTTGTTAGGCATATTGCATGCTATTTTACAACCGCCATAAGGTGAAGTCATTGCCCCAAAACATGATAATCACATGCCTACAATTTGGCGACTCCACTAGGCATTTTTTTAAATTATAAATTTTCTTCAAAATTAAATAATCTAAAAAGACTATTTGGGTGAAACTCGAAAATTCAATGTCATATTCATTTGTATTATATTTGCTAGGCATATTGCATGCTATTTTACAGCCGCCATAAGGTTAAGTCCTTGCCCCATTAGCGCGTGTTTTAGGCGTGGGGTACCCGCGGGGGGTTTGCGCTTTGTCCATACAAAATGGTTACCGACCAATAGCGGTGGATCTTAGTCATCAGCAAACCTACCCAAACATGGCATTGCTCTGTTGTTCCTGACAACATGCTTTCTCCTTGTATTTCCCTCGAACTAGACTAATAAAAAAAATTGATAAATCGTCGAATCTCAAAAAATGCACCGCGAAATCATGCACCAAGAGCAAGAACCTTGCTTCACACGTAAGTGAGTTGGGTCTGGCGCAAGCTGCTTGCGTATCACACAAGAGCCTTGGTGTGTGGCATAAAACCAACCTGAATTTAAAAACAAAATGTCCAATTATTTGTATTCTTGGCTTGCCCAAATATTTCGACCCTAATAAACAAAAGGTCAACAATAACCTTGAAACCCTAAAAGACTAAAAGACACGGAGTAGAATTGTAGAAAGAAAAAGAAACCCTAAGTGACATAACCCTAACTCACTGTTACTCTCTTGAAATTCCGCCACTCTCTTCTCTCTCAACATTTCTCATTCTCTCTTCAATTACTTAGAAAAATTGGTTAAAGAAAATTTAAAAAATAATAATTTCATACCAACATTCTTAGATCCTGACTTCTTTCGGTTGAGTAAGGTATGTATTCAATTTTTTCTTTCATTTTATAAACACAAGTTTATTAGGTTTGGATTTCTGATTTTAATTATTTCTTTTTTTTGTTTTTTATTTGTGTTTCAGTTTGAGGCTTTGTGCAATTGCCTATTACTTTGAGTGACTTGAGGTAAAATAAGTTCTTATCTCTTATCTTTTCTAATTGCTTCATTTGTATTCAATTTGCATGTATGTTATTTCAATTTTTTTTTAATTTCTCTGTTTGGAAATCGTTTCCCTGTTCCTATATTCTAATTTCAGTTTGTGCTTGTTTCTCTGTTTTAATTTGTGCTTTTGTATTCTGATTTATGCTTGTTCATTGAATTATTCAATTTGCATATATGCTTGTTACTACTCCTTGAAATCCGAGTTCTGGTTTTTCATAGTATTGGAGCTTGTTAACGCTGAGCTAGTTCGATTATTACAGCCATTAATTGTTAGTTATTAGTCTAAATTGTTAGTTAGTTGTTGTTTTATAGTATGCACTAACTCATGTTTTATGGATTTAGTGTTTTGCTATTATAGTGAAGTAAGGTATGTTAAGTCATGTT
Organism: Beta corolliflora; assembly: GCA_947648045.1. Classification (NCBI taxonomy): domain Eukaryota; kingdom Viridiplantae; phylum Streptophyta; class Magnoliopsida; order Caryophyllales; family Amaranthaceae; genus Beta; species Beta corolliflora. Next base: position 65,527 of record CANSZD010002321.1, read on the forward strand.
ACTGTTTTGCTATCCGTTCAAGTGCTATCTATTTGTTTTTTTTTTTGTTTAACTTATATATTAAGTCCTTTCCATTGTGTTTCTGCTTTGATTTTCTATCAAGTTTGACCCCAGTAAGATGTTAAGTGATGTTGTAATATGTTTATCTTTATAAAGTAAGTTAATATCAAGTATTAACTTTGCTTATTTCTCAACCTTTATTGTTTCATTATAGTTAATTAAATATTACTTTGTTTGTTGTTGTTGTGGCAAATATGGACCCTCAGCTTCAGAACTTATGTGGGGCCGTGATGATGGAAGACGATGTGGAAGATATGCCAAGTCTAAGTGCGGGAATAAGCTCCGACTATGGTGCAAGTGCTCACCATTCATCTTGGGATTTAGAATGCTAATTTGTATAACTAAATTATTTGGTGGTTGTTTGTTACTTTGTAGTATTTTAGTTTCATTTGAACTTTGGTATGTCGTGTGTATTACCTTTGAACTTCATGTGGGTTTGTAGACATTGTATAAATGATTTGTGGGCTTGTAGCCCTTTTACACAGGTTGTAACTATAAGTTGGTTAATAGGTTAGCGTCAACCTAAAATTTTTAGATCATATCAGGTTGGTTGACCCAATAACAAACTGATCCAAAAAAACCAGGTCGAAACAGATCAGGTCAGGTCAACTCGAAAAACTAGCAGATCAGGTTAGGTTTTAATTTTCTGACCCGATTCGTAAACAGATCAGGTTCGGGTTGGGGGCTATCTGACCCGTTTAGAGCTGACCCGAACCTGAATATGACACGACCTAATCTGTTTGCCAGCCTTACCTAGCCCTAATCTAAATCCATATCTGTAATTTCATGTAGGTTCAGTCCAAGTTTAGGTCATGTTTGCATATATGTAGACCCTAGTCTAAATTTATATCTACATTTTCATATAGGCTCAGTCCAAGTCAAGGTGATATTTTCATACTCATGTAGGCCCTAGCCCAAATCTAAAATCCTAGGCCCAATTGCATTTCCATGCAAGGCTAGATCCAAAATCTTCGGCCCATCACATTTTCATGAAGGTCCAAACCCAAAAGTCCACTCTGTGTGCATTTTCATATAGACCAAATTTTAGTCAAGTCTACTTGCATTTTTTATGTAGGTCCAAAGTCTAGCCTATATATGCGTATTCAAATAGTTAGGCCCATGTCTCCTTTATGATCAACCCCATTCTATTCTCAAACCCCTATCGTTTTCAAAATCCATATCATTTTCCAATCATCTATCTCATCATTTCTAAAAACGTACATGTAAGGTCGATTCGATTTCTATTCAGGATCGGTCGAGAGATTATAACTTGGGAACGCCCAATAGGAACCAAAAAGGTCACCCAATCTAAGGCTCATCAAATGCACTATCACCGTAATAATAGGAATTCTCTCGACCAACTTACAAAGGGTTAAGCACAGCAAAAAGAACTTTAGTCGAGCTAACCCGGGATATTACCATCACACTCACCGAACTACATCGAAGAGTGTGGAGCTCAAATCCCAAATTTATTCAATTTTAATTAACTATTACAACACAACCTTGGTTCTCAACCTCTATCCTAATAAGTTGCTCTAGAAAATTTGGTAGAGTTTCCTTTGAAGATAGAACAACCCTAAAACGGCAAATAATTTAAACCTATTTACAATTTTAATTATAAAACTCTACTGTTTCACAACAAGAACAACACAAGCAATTCCAATTCCACTAAAATATTATACGCAACTATTACATGAAGACCTATGATAAAGAAATGAAAGATCCTATACTATCTTCATGTACTTCAATCAATCCTTGAAACTTCCCTTGAATCAACAAGTTAACACTTGCCTTTTGATACGCTCAAGTTATACGATGTTCTTGTGGCATTTTAGGTGCACATTGCTAAGGGATTTGTTCGTAATTGTTAAGGTTTGCATATAAATCATCCTTAGCGGAAGTTCGGAGTTTTGCGATATAAGTTGTGTTAATGTCATGCATTCCGAGCTTCCAAGGTGAAATGCATTTGAGCCGAGCATCGCAAGCCACAAGCTCGCCAAGCCAAGCTCCACCGCAAGCCCAAGCCTCGCCCATCCAAAGACGACACGCAAGCATGCCCAAGACCACGCCCGCCCAAAGAAGCTCTACCGCAAGCTCAGCGCGCGCCCCAAATGACCTCGCATCGCCGGCATTGCCCGGCTCGCACGGCCCAGTGCTCATCGCAAAGAAGCGCCTCGCCCGGAAGACGCATGTCGCGACTCGCGACAAGGCTCGCGACTCGCGAGCCCTGCCCTCGCACCTCGCGAGGATTGGCGCGACTCGCGACAGCCTTTGCCAGCAAATGTGTGCGGTTTGGCAGTGCGATCTTCGCGACTCGCGATCAGTGGCGCGACTCGCGACGCTTAAGTCGGAGAGCTGAAATGTACGAAGAGGAGAGCTGAAATGTAGACCTTGGAGTGGCAAGCTTGAGGGGAGAGAGAGGATACTCCTCTCCTCATCCTTCCTTCTTCATGATTCTCTTTTCATCTTTCCTTCTTCGTTCCTCTTTGTTCTTCATTTCTTATTTCTTTATTTTTCATTTCCTAGTTTTAGTTTTCATTTCTTAGTTTAGTTTTTAGGGATTTCAACTATGGATTTGGTTTTTGCTATCGGATTGTAGCTTGAACTGTTCTTGGATCAATTAACATGAAGCTTCAACCGTTATTGTGAGATCTTTCCTCTCTTTCTCTTTTCCTTGATTATGGTTCAATTTCTATGCTTGTGATTTATGATTATTGCATAATTATGCTAGGAACGTTACTAGTTTGATTGTGTAATTAATCTAATGCTAGATTTAAGAATAGAATCGGATTGTTTTATTCTTTTATCAATTTGTAGCAAACTAGGGAGTAATTTAGATGCAGATCATCTTGGTTATTTCTTAGGGAAATTGAATCAACTGTTGAATGTTTATCGCGTGTATGACATTAGCAGGTCTATTGGTTCTCTGTGTTTATTGCTACTTTTGGATTGAACTTAGACGCTATCGGACTAGGTTATCCTTTGGTTAGGGTTTTATAGTCACGCTGATCGTGCTATTCAACTAAGAATAAGGAGAACACGAGATTAATTCCCGACAATAGATAATTATGGAAATAATTAGATTGGAGGTTCAAGGATCGATAATGAATTGAAGTGGATGTTAATCGGATTCAAGATCTTTCCATAATTGATTTCTCATTGTATTTATTTGTTAGTTAGTTGTAGTTTGTTTATAATCTCTTTTGAAACCCCCCTTTGTAATTAGGTTTCTCGGCCCTTAGCTTAATCTAGGTTTCGAATCACGCTGAATACTAAGCTCGTCCCTGTTTCCCTGTGGATACGACCCCTACTTCCATTATACTGCTTTAGTGTAAAAGAGAGTAGGAGAAATTTTATCTTTGGCCGGGTGCGGTGCACACAACGACACATCCGCGCCCACCCACCTTTTCTTCGAACATCTTCGAAAGGACCTCCTAGCTTCAAGTCTTGGAATGGACTTGTTTGCCACACAAGTAAATCATATAATAGCAAATAGTTCTTGATTGTTTCAGTATACAGTCAGTTAGTATCTCAGTTGTTTCCTAACAGCTCATAAACACCTAAAAGAATAATTCTCCCAGCAGCTGTTCTTAATGAACCAACCTATACTAATCTTTTTTAGGGTGCTTAAATTTATTATGTGGTTGTTCTTTTGCATAAAACTTGCTATGAATCGTATTGAGTAGATGCCAACAATCGGCGAATGTGGTTCTTGACCGTGTTCGCACCCTCACCCCCGAACTCAATTTTTATTTCATTGACTATCTATGGAGTCATGATGGGGAAATCTACATTGGGTAAGTCCCTAAGTTGTCCCTACGATTTCCCAAATATGAAATTAGGTTTATGAGTCTTCCTCTAAAGACTTGTTGGCGACTTCGAAAACGTTTTTAATAAATTTGGCTTTGGTTTTGGTTGCATGTGTGAGAGGAAGGAGGAATGTGGAAGAAAGCCAACATATTTGGCTTTACATCAAAACTATTTTATTCCTTTCTTTTTCTTCCTCTTTTTAAAAACTCATATTGTATTTAAAAGATAAGTTGTGCAAACTTATCATTGTGATTTTCAATCCTTCACTCGTTAACCTAATTATAATTAATAACCACTTAACAAAAATTATATTCCTCGCTTTTATTTATTTTGTTAAATCCAGGAAAAAAATTACCTTGATAAATTATACTTGTAGTTAACTTGTAAATAGTTTCTTTATTTAGAATTTTGACGATGGCCTAATTAGTAAAACAATAAAATAAATTTTACCTTCTTATTATAACTAATTAGTAAATTAAGCATAATTAAGTTTTTGGGATATTACATAAACGGGGGGCGTTGGCTGATAGAGATGGGGCCTTTTGGCAAAACAAGTCAATAATTTTGAGCCGGCTAGAGAATAACATCCTTGCTTACCAGAGCTCATCCTCTTTCAATCAATCCAACCAATATCCGAAAAGAATGCTTACTTGGATACAAGTATGGAAGTGTTTTTATGTCTAAAAATTGGATTTAACCTAAAGTTTCAGGGTGGCGCTTTCTAACGAAAATCAATGAACTCATGCAATTTCAATCCAATTATGATACGAACCGTCTAAACTACACATAATCTAAGGGCTCGGTCAATCAAGTGATTTGGTTCAAAATTTTAAAAATTAGGTTACTTGGTCATTGTTGGGTAATTTCAAGGCACTTTCTAACTAAATTTTACTCACTCATGCAATGTAAGGATGACCTAATAGGCTAATACGGACCACCTAAATTACATATAATCTTAATGTTAAGTCAAGTATCAATTGATTTGGTTCAAATTTGTAAGAATTGGGCTGTTTGGTCGCTTTGGGCAATTTCACGACACTTTCTAACTAAAATCTACTGAGTCATGGCTGTCCATAACATGTTCCTTCGTGGCCATCAATAACATTTCCAACATGGCCTTAAATTTTATCAACAAATTAGGACTTCATTGATTTTTTTTATATAAAAAGACACTATTCTTAAGTTGTACTTCTGATAACGATCACATAAATCATGCAAGATGTGTAGAGCCAATGATACAAAAATATCAGAATTCTATTTGGAACACCTTTTTTGCCTCTTTCTCTATAATGCTACTTTTGCATCATACACATATGGATCATTCTGATCTACTGGAGAATAGAGAAAGGTCTAAACAAGTAGATCATAGTGACTCCTACCAGTGAAGACCAATCTCACGACAGACCTTGACTTCGCCTTTACCGAAGTCTTGGAGTACCCTGCTCCATATTCCGCAATACGAATGAAACCGGAACCCCTACCTTTATGCTGCCAAATAGACCAACCATTAAAAATAAACGTTTAGTAACTAATCATATGTATAGTTTTATGGGCACATATTGAGTTTTTCTTGCATTAGTTATCACCTGTGATGGATTATCAAATGTAACTTAATTTTAGAACTCTATTACAAGAGAGAATATAATATACAATATCCCTAAAATAATGTTCAGAAAAATAAAGGAAAATTCTACATAGTGACCTTGTGTTTTGGAAAATTTTACGTGGTGGAATTCTTTTTTGGATTCTCCCAAGTGACCAATGTTATTGTTTTACAAACTAAAGCGACATTTATGAGCTAGATTCCGTCAAATAAGTCCCCTAATCAGTTTTTGTTTTAGAAAAATTCCAAAAGCTACATCGTCTACTAGTATTTCCACTTCCATCTTAGACTGCTACTACAATGGACCTCACGTCCTTTTACCTCCTTCGATTTTCCCTCTTTCTTCACAAGTTCACCCCTTTTTTTCCTTTTTTTGCTTTCCAATTACAACAATCTGTTAAAAATTAAGTCAAAATAACTCCTCTTTTGGTTTTAATTACTTCCGTGACTATTAGCACCGAAGAAAATAGAAGTATGTAATACTACACAACAATTTACAACACACATAGGATACTTTTGTACATACGCTTTTAAAGTTCTTTGTTGCTTTCTGTTGTCTTCTAGTCTATGTACAACTGTTTTTTTTCTTGTCTCTGATTGGTTAAGGTTGTATATATATATATATATATATATATATATATATATATATATGTAAAGTGTCCCAGGGTTTAGGATGTAATAGAGATGCGTCGTTATTCAGGTGCAAGAGTAATTACATAGAGCAAGAAGTTTGCTTTCACAGTAGAAATATTTTCTGTAAAAGATTGCATCTTTGATTCTTGTTGTTCATAGAAAGTTGTTAACTTTCTTCATGGTATTAGAGCTGTAAGGTTCTACAGCTGGGAATTTAAATTTTGTTCAAGGTGAAGATCATAAAGGGAGCAGAGATGGCTGGCAAGGAAGGAGTAGCAGGCTACATTGATTCACTGTATCTCTCTAGTGCAGATGGACCTCACATGCAGTCGAGCACTGCTATTTGATGGAGGTAATTTCATAAACTGGAGTAGAAATGTTAAAATGGCTGTAGGTTCTAAGAACAAACTTGGGTTCATAGATGGAACCTGTCCTAAACCTGAAAACACATCTAAATTTTTTAGCAAATGGCTTAGGAATGATTATATGGTTAGATGTTGGATGTTTAAGTCCATAACTGTCAGCTTAATGCTTATGGAGTCTGCTAAGCAGCTCTGGAATGAAATTGTGGAAAGATATGGAGAAAGTAATGCTCCACAACTTTATCAACTGAAAAGACAAATTGATAAACTTGAGCAGAACAAGTTAAATGTCTCTGAGTATTAATGTCAATTAAGAAGATACTGGGATAAATTCAGGCACTTCAAGTTCTTCCTTCTTGTGATTGTGGTGCTATGAGCAAGTGTACTTGCAACTTGCAAAAGAAGTTGATGGATATGGTTGAAAGAAACAGACTTATTGATTTCCTTATGGGGCTAAATGAAGCATATGAGAATCTGAGGGAAAATATTATGGGAATGAAGCCACTTCCTACTGTGAACAAAGCATTTCATCTCATACAACAAGTTGAGAAGCAGAAGGAAGTAACATCTGGACATGGGAAAGGTATTGCTGAGAGCACACATGCAAGTGCTTTTCAAGCAAAGAGATATGAGCACACAGAATTTCAGAAGAGGGACTATAAAAGGGAGAGAATGAATAAAAAATGTGATCACTGTGGATTCAGAGGTCACATTAAGGCTGGATGCTTCAAGATAAATGGAGTACCAGCATGGTTTTAGGAGCTTCAGAAAGGAAAGAATGGAGGAAAGTTTGTTGGGAACATTGGGGAGCAGGAGGGGAACATGGGGAGTGATACTCCTCTTAATGATGATATCTATGAGTTTGAAAGTGCGACAAGCAATAGCAGTAACAAACAAGATGTAGGGCTTGTTTCAACAGTTGTGAAGGAAGTCATGAAGGCCTTCTCATCCAATCAACGGGGAAGCAGCAGAGATACAGCAAGGATGAGCAACTTTGCAGGTACTATATATGCCTCTAATGTAGGAAATTATAATGATAAATATATTTGTGAGTCTTGGACAGTGGACACAGGAGCCTCAGATCACATGGCTGGGAACATTAAATTGTTTTATGACTTAAGAAAGCTTGAAAAAGCCATCAATTTTGGTTTGCCTGATGGGAATGTGAAGAGAGTGAGCCAAGTGGGAACTGTTAACTCCTAAAAATAACACTTAGGAATGTGCTTTACATTCCTGACTTCAAAAACAATCTGCTGCTCTCTGTAAGCAAAGTTGTGGAAGGGAGCAATGTTAAAGTGGTGTTTGATAAAAGTGGTTATATTTTTCTGGACCTTTGCAGTAAAGAAGAAGTAGGATATGGAGAGGAAGGTTATGGGCTTTACAAATTTCAAAAGAGAGAAGAATAAAGAAGAGATGAAGCTGGAAGAAAAGAAGACTTTTGTAGGAAATGGTAGGAGTAATTTAAGGTTGGTTAAGTTGAATGTAATGCATGCTAGGCTTGGACATATATGTCCAAGATGGAACATTTAGAGTTTTGTAATTGCAGCGGAATTAAAGATTTTTTTGCGACACATGTCATCTTGCAAAGCATCTTAAACTGTCATTTTATCCTAGCAAAAACAATGCTTGTCATGCTTTTGATTTGATTCATATAGACTTGTGGAGCAAGTTACTTCTTGACTATAGTGGATGACTATAGTAGAGTAACTTGGACTCATCTCCTAAAGAGTAAGGAGACACTTAAAGAAATTTTATGAGGTTGCTCATGTAGAAACTCAATTCAATGTGAAGGTGAAAGAAATAAGAAGTAACAATGGAACAGAAATTGTTCAAGAAGAATGTGGAAGTATGTTGAGAGAAAGAGGGATTGTGCACCAAAAGAGTATAGCTGGTAACCCTCGGTAGAATGGAAGACTTCCAAAGTATTTATGGGGAGAATGCATTCTTGCTGCTACCCATCTTATAAATCTATTACCTAGTGTTGTGATTGATTGGATAACTCCATATGAAACATTGATGGAAAAAAAACCCAACTATGAACACCTAAGAGTAATAGAGTGTCTATGTTATGCTACAAAAAGTAACAAAAAGAATGATAAGTTTGAAGAGAAGGGACTAAGAAGTTTACTGGTGAGATACCCTTATGCTCAAAAGGGGTATAAGTTACATGATTTGAATGAAAATAAATAAACTCTTCTTTAGCAGAGATGTGGTGTTTCAAGAAGAGATATTTCCCTTTTTGAACTCAAATCTTGAAAAAGATGCTATGAAGCTGCAATATAATAAGATGCCTGGACATGATCTTGATATTGATCAAGAAAATGAAGAGATATGTTGGGATGTAGATGCAGACTTCCATGAAAACCCTAGTGCTGCAGAGGAGGATGCAGAAGCTCAACAAGAGGTTGCAGCGGAAGCAGTTATATCAGAGAATGAAAATGGAGATGAGAGCCCTGAGATTATAGAAGATGAAGGGGAAGAAATTCAGGGAGATGTGGAGATGGTTGCAGATACTTCTAGACGTGCTAGAGCCAAAAAATGTTCCTAAGAAACTATCAGATTATGAATCAATTGCCTCCAAGTAATTTGGAGTCCATAACTCCTTTCAATGTTCAAGTATTGAATGATGATTTTGAATATCCTAGAGACTATTTGTGTTCCTTGAATAATGTCCTGCAACTCAAGGAACCAAACACATACAAGGAGGCGAGGCTATGGCAAAAGAAGTGGAAGCATTGGAGAAGAATGAAACCTGCTGGTAAACATGTTATTGACAGCAAATGGCTCTATAAGACTAAGATGAGACCAGATGGGAGTGTAGAAAGGTTGAAGGCAAGGCTGGTGGCCACGGGGTGACAAGCAACTTTAAAGGAAAGACTATAAACACACTTTCTCTCCAATTGCTAAATTCACTAGTGTGAGAATCATCGTTGCCTTAGCTGCCATGAAGGATTGAAAATTGCACCAGCTTGATATTAACAATGCATTTTTGTGTGGTTATATGGAGGAGGAAGTCTACATGCGACCACCACCAGGTTCTCAGGCAAGACTTGATGGCAAGGGGTGCAAGTTACAAAGAAGCTTGTATGGATTAAAGCAAGCCTACATGCAATGGAACATTCAATTGAAGCAATTTCTTCTCACAAGACGCTTCAAACAATCTAAAATAGATTACTCTTTCTTCTGCAGACACCAAGAAGGGAAGCTTTGTGTAATTTTGGTATAAGTAGATGATTTACTAATTAGTGGTGATTTTGTGGAGTACATTAGTACTATCAAAACAGAATTGAATGATGCATTCAATGTAAAAGATCTTGGGGAGATGAGATATTTTCTTGGGCTTGAGGTGCCTAGAGATTCTCAAGGTATTATGCTCAACCAAAGAAAGTATGCTTTGGACATTGTGAGTGATGCTGGTTTACTTCATTGCAAGCCTGCCAAATTTCCCTTTCCTAAGGGAATTAAGCTCTCTACAGATCAAGAAAAAAGGTGATGAAGGATCCTCAAAGATTTAGGAGGCTAATAAGAGGGCTTCTTTACCTTAGTCTTAGCAGGCCTCATCTTTCTTACTCAGTTCAACAACTAAACCAGTTTATGAGCTGTCCCAGACAGCCTCATTGGGATGCTGCCATGCATGTTATTAAATATTTGAAAGGCAGAGATCTCTGAAGGATTGTTTTATCCAACTCAAGCATCCTTAACCATGACTGGTTTTTGTGATGCTGACTGGGGTGCCTGTGCCTTCAGTGGGAGGTCTCTCACATGTTATTGTGTTTTTCTAGGAGGGTCCCTAGCATCCTCGAAAACCAAGAAACAGAAGATTGTTTCTAAGTCTTCATCTGAATCTCAATAGAGGTCTATGTCACAGACCACTAGTGAACTAGTGTGGATAGATGGAATTCTTGAAGATCTTACTTTCTCTATTCCTCATCCTGTCACTCTATATTGTGACAACAAAGCTACACACTATATTGCTCAAAATCCTGTCTATCATGAGAGAACAAAACAACTCAAATTGGACTGTCACTATGTCAGATAGCACATTGAAGAAGGGTTCATTAGCACAGCCTACATCAAGTCTTCACTCTAGCTAGCTGATATTATGACCAAATCTCTCTCTGAAGCTGAGCATTCCTACTTATGTCTCAAGTTAGGCCTTTGTGTCATGGACAAAGTCCAACTTGAAGGGGGGGGTGAAGAAAATAGAAGTATGTAATACTATACATAACAATGTACAGAGCACATAGGATAGTTCTATACATAGGCTTTTAAAGTTTTTTGTTGCTTTCTATTTTGTCTTCTAGTCTATGTACAACTGTTCTTTTTTCTTGTCTCTGATTGGTTAAGGTTGTATATATATTGATGTAAAGTGTCCTAGGTTTTAGGATGTATGTAATACTATACATAACAATGTACAGAGCACGTAGGATAGTTCTATACATAGGCTTTTAAAGTTTTTTGTTGCTTTCTATTTTGTCTTCTAGTCTATGTACAACTGTTCTTTTTTCTTGTCTCTGATTGGTTAAGGTTGTATATATATTGATGTAAAGTGTCCTAGGTTTTAGGATGTAATAGAGAGGCGTCGTTATTGAGGTGCAAGAGCAAATACATAGAGCAAGAAGTTTGCTTTCACAACAGAAATATTTTCTGTAAAAGATTGCATCTTTGGTTCTTGCTGTTCATAGAAAGTTGTGAACTTTCTTCAACCACCTGATAGCAATGAAATATTGTCCAACCTGAAAACTAACCTCAGTTTCTGGTATATACACAACGATTGGCTGATGGCATAACCTTGACAATACCTGCAAGGACAAACAACATGAAATACTCGACAACATTATTCTGTAGCCTTCTGAATTTTCCTTGTCACTGAAGACATAAGACATCAAGCGCATGCAAAACTATCAGCAATAAAACAGCATTCAAAATAAGGGTTCCATTTCAGCAGTGGCGTAAAAGGAATGAACATATAACAGCCTGGGGATGAGGTCTATATGAAAGGTATGTACCAAGAAGAAATGACATGTATCTTTTGTGTTTAAAATCGCATCATACATATGGCAAATAAGATTGCAGGTTATTCAAAAAACAGCCATCACTTATTCCACAGTGAAGCATCATAATGCCATACCATAATAAAGTAACTATGAGATCCAAAATCTTCTGTAAAACCCATGGTGTCAAAACAAGGCCGCATCGTATCGTATCGTCCGCGTCGTAAAGGTTTTCAATTCTACCGAACCGATATTACCCGCATCGTAAAGGTGTAAAAAACCGCATTTTAGGCGGGTTTTAGGGATATTTCATGGTTTAAGCCAATATTCAGCGGTATGACAACCGCATCATCCCTATTCTCGCATCACAGTGACCGTTACCGCGACCGTGATCGAAACCGTATTTTCGAACTATGGTAAAACCTAAGAATAAAGAGATTTATCAACTTTGATTGCAGTTTTAGAATTATAGCTCGGGGAGAGAGGCATGCTTTAAGTGAACTGCACCATAAGGCACTAATCGTAATTCTGAATGTAATGACTGATTTGACCAACCAATTGACATAATAGTGCACTCAAACAGATTGACATGCTATTTAAAGCATCCAATTTCAAAGATGGAGATCGATGTACTTAATACTATAGGTTAGCAAAAGTAGTAGATGAAGAAAATAAATCCAATCTCTATAACAGCCTTTCTAATTCTACTATAGACTGCATCAATACATTTGAGGATGGAACTAATAAGTACCTACAGTAATGAACTCACAATCTCTTTCGAAAAAATTTCTGTGGGAGAATAGGTAGTTTGGCATCATGTAGATCTGTTTTAGCAATTGTATGTTCAGATAAAGCAAACAGATTAGGAATACAATTATAAGCTAAGGATATTACTACAGTAGAAAATATTAGGTAAAGGGAGTTCTCCCTTTTCAGCTGTTGCACCAATTTACATCAAAGGACTTGTTATTAAAGCTGAGATTGAAATGGATGCCAATGGAATTTCGTTAAATATGACCTCTTATGAAGTGATAGTAAAAAGCAAAACGAGGATATTGTTAGCAGCCACTAGATATCACCTAATTTTTCACTATATTCTTCAATTGGCAATCATTGTAAATTATCACCTTTGGCACAACCATAACATCACCACCATTGCCTGTGGCAACAACCACCGCTACTGACGACTGAGTACTGGCACCACAATAGCAGCAGAAGTGTTGAACAAAGGGTTCAAGTTTAGGGTTTCCAAATTTTGGAACTATCAGATTAGGGTTTCAAGTTCAATTTTAAGCAACTTCTTGCAATTAGTAGAGGCGTTTTGCTCGAATTTGTGCTTAGGGTAATGATTGGGAGTGAATTTGGGAAAAGACTCATTTGTGGTAATGATCTGCAAGTTTTTTAAACTGAGTAATTGGCAATCTGAAATTTTATTTGGCTAGAGACGAATGTTCATAGCGCCACAACTAATAAAACATAAGGAATTCCCGTAAAACTAAACTAATTCTCAGTAAATCTCGTATCACACCAATAAGGGAAACAAAACAATTAGCTCCTATTTATAAGCTTGGAAAATAAGAAACTTCCTTAAAATAGGTAATATTAAAAAATTAACAATAAGATAAATTTCAAAGCCAAACTCTTATGATGCTTATTATACCTGCTAAAGTAAGAATCAGATGAAGAGATGCATCCTTTAGTCACAATTTATTACCAGAAGAGACCTAAGAGTTCTACAATAGGGCACGTAATAGATTCTAGGTTAACGTCATTTATAATACCTACTAGAGGGGTAGTAGCAACTCATACAAGAGTCTTCATATAGCCAACTAATTACAACTAATCACAATTGATCATCTACATGTATCTATGTTATTACAAATATACGCCAGGCTTTAGAGAAGACTAACCAGTAACTCAGATTCTCCTCCCCAGAAGTCCGTCCGTCCAATTCGCTGACAGTATCTGCAAAGAAGCTTAGTTGATGAGTGACTCTAGGAGGAAAATATCTGAACCAGTTGAAAACCCTATATGTGAAGTTGTGAACTGCACAAACTCTGTAAGATGCATGTCCAAAATGAGACATACCGGTGCAAAGGCTCATCAACGGTAATTGCAGTAACAGCCTCTTGATACTGACGTATTTCATTTTCATTTTCACATATAACCTCTTTCACTGCAGCTCGTAACTCATCTGCATTGTCAACAGAAAGCCAATCTCTAGTACTTAGAAGTAATACTTTGAAGTAAGAAACACTGCTTCTAAAATATGAATCACTTGGATTCAAGGAGAAGTGAGTTGCTAAGAATTAACTTAGATTGGATTAATAAAGTGCTAAAATGGAGAAATTAAGGGAAGAAGATGAACATTGATTGATTAATATCAGCAAAAGACAGCTGAAGTAACCGATATTCAAGCTTTCGAGAGGCTTGATTCTCTCCCAAATGAACTCTTAAAAGCTCACCGATATTCTCAACAATTTTCAACATGCCTTTCCCATTATAAGTTGCTCTATATTTATACTACTTTTCCTAACAAACAATCTAACTTAATCCCCAAGTAAACAAAAGAAGATAATATCTAAATTACCCTCTCCCTAATATTAGTTCTTAGCATTACCGGCCCCCCAAACTTCCACCTTGAGGTCAAGGTGGATAGCAATCATGATTATCTTAAAATGATGTCAATTTTTAGTGTTTGAAGTAGTCAGCAATGACGCATGTTCTACCACCTTTGAAGTAGAGTTAGTGTAGCTCCATGAATATCAGTTGCAGGCTTGCAGCTCCTTGTTCTTAAGAGAGGGGTTTGATGAATTGGACTCACTTGTTAAATACATAGTGCGAAGAGGTGGGTTGGGTTGTGTAGAAAGAATGGGTGTGGGTGTTGGAGGTGGTATTTTGTTGGTGGGGAATGTGGATGGAAGGTTCAGTTTAGAAGAATGTTGGGTTTGTGATTGAAAGGCTGGTAGAAGGAGGTATGTGGAGTGTCGAACACGTGGGGTTTGAAAATTGTGTTCGGGGAATCATAAAGGAGATGAGGCTGGAAAGAAAGAAGTTGGGTGGGTTTAATGAAAAGTGGGCATTGGTAATGAGGTTGGAAGGGTTTTAATAGAAATGGGCTGCGGTTTAAGTGGGTCGGCCCCAAAGTGGCCCCTTCCCTATTACTTAAGGAGACCATAGACTTCGAATGAGTGTAGTTGTTTAAAGGTAGGTTGTGTTTATCAGAAAGATGAAAGGTAGAGGGAATGGTTTTTGAATTGTGGGCCTTAAATTAGCCCTTTTCACATTTTCCTCTAAAAGCCCTTGTAATATTCCCCACTGCTTCATCCCTGTCACTTGGCTTCACCCACCCTTTTTTTTTTTGGCAATTCAAAATTCTTATTGAAAACCAAAAAGAAGAAGGATAAAATACATCCTAACACCTAAGGTAAAAGCCCCCAAGAGACAAGTCCCCCCCACCTTCTAGGAAGGGTTTGAGGACAATACCTCCAGAACCTCCAACAAGCTCTAAACAGGCTCAGAGAAAAACAAAAATGCTAATAAAAAACACAGCAAACACTACAGCAAGAACAGCAAATTATGTCACCCTTTTTCCTTGCTTATGTCACTCTCGTGCCAAATTACCATCTTACCCTTACTATAATCTTCCATATTTGGCTTCCTTCCCAAGCCAACGCCAAGTTCAACCCTTTCTCTCTCATGCTCCCCTTTTTCTGGAATGTTTTTCTGCAACCTCCACAGAGCTCCACCAATTTTTTTTCCTCTCGCCAAACCTCAACAACCGCCGGAACTATTAGTGGCGGTCCACCAGCAGCTTACCTCTGGTGACAAGACTTGGACCACCACCAGATCCACTCGCATCGGGAGTGACCCTATATGAACTCCTCTTCTCCACTAGTCAAAACACCACACCTACCACCCACAACTCCGCCGAAGAAGCCCGGACAACCACCGGAACCACTTCCTCCAGCTCCACCTCGCTCCATCGTGCCTCCAGGTGGTCCGTCTTCGTTAAATTTTGGAAAACAATTCCTGCCAAACAACTAGATTCACCGGCTGAAAGAATATGTCCTTAGACATTCCCGGCAATCACTAAATATAATAGGTATTATTATAGAGATAATTAATTACGTTAGTTTAGTAATCACATTTACTTGCAAGAGAATAAATAATGATTAGTGGGACAATATTGATTGGACCTACAACAAACATAATCTAATCCTATGAGGTCACACTTTGTAGTAACCAATTGAATAAAGAAAATCGGCCAAGAGGGGAAATTAGGGTTGGACTTGGTCTCTTACTAAACCTATTCTCCTACTATTATAAGAGGTTATAATAATAAGGTTGTGGAGCGTTCAGTTAGTTCGTAACATTCAGACTGAAAAGTATGAGAGAGAAACCCTATTATTTTTCCTCTGAAAATCCAGCCACCCTCCCTAAAAAGCAAGAGAGTGAAATATGTTCATCCTCTTTCGTTCTAGCAAACGTGGGAATTCAATTAGTGCTCGTGGACTAAGTAGAGCGACAACAATTGGTGTTCTTCGATCTCTAACACTTTCAATCCGGTGGAAAACACGCTACAAAGGTTGTACATTCTTTTCCATATATTATGAATCATATTATGTATGCGATCCTGAGATAGATGTTAGGAAATTATTTCCTCAAATTCCGCTACATGTGCATCTATATGCCGTCGCAGATCTTCAAATTGTTAAAGATCTTCTTGTTGGTTAGTTGTGTGTGATTCATAGTTTGTTGGCCGAAATCATGGAAGCCTTTGATTTTGGCTTGGAAAACATATGGAGTTTACTGCATGTTTTCATTAACGTTTGATTGCAATTTTTTTATTTTAAAAAAAAAAACTTTTTCTCTTCATTTTACTTTGAGCATTATTATTAATTTCCAATTATGCAAATTAAAGATTAATTTGATTAATTCCATATACTTCCTCTGTAACAAAATAGATATTACATTTTAGAAAACACACTTTTCTAGGCAATTTTTTGAAGAGGAAAGAGATAGAGAGAAAGAAAAAGCGACCCATGTGATAAGAGAGAGATAGAGAGAGATTGTTGCTTAAAAGGAAGTGTAACATCTATTTTGTTACAACCATTTTTAAAAAGTTTAACATCTATTTTGTTACGGAGGAAGTATAAGTCCTAATTGAATTAAAATAAGGGGAGTTTCATAATTTAGTTTCGACTTAAAAGGTTAAGTACTATAACTTATATGGAAACATTTTGTTTTAACTTCTTAAATTTGTTAAGTTTAACTAAGTTGACATGTTTACTATGAAGGAATATGTTCTTAGACATCCCGACAATTACTAATATAAATAGAAATGAAATTATGAAGATAATAAAGTTAATTATTTTAGTAATCATATTTTCTTGCTAGAGAATAAATATGAATAATAGGACAATATTGATTGAGCCAATAACTAACATATATTAATCCTATGAGGTCACACATTGTAGCACAAGTTGGACAAAGTAATCCAAATTCATTAAGGATTAGGGTTGGGCCGGCGATAAGGGGAATAGGAGGAGAATTAGTTCTCCTAACTAGCCTATGACTCTTCTATTATATATCTCTATTCTATAAGGCAACTAGGGGGGGACACCAAAATATTAAAAGCCCCATTCTACCCTTACTAAATAAATCAAATTACATCTAATCTCTATTCTATAAAAAATATCAAAAAAAAAGAAAAAAAGAAAAGAAAATACAAAACATAATTGACTCCTTAATATCACAAAAAAAAAACAGAAAACAAAAACAAGAAAACACAATAAATAAACAAACGTGTACTGCTTAACTGCTAAACATATAACCACCCAATAAAATCCCTTAATAAAGGAAAAAAAAACTGCAAGTAAACACGCCAGTTTCTAAATCTTCCATTCTTTCACTTCTCCATTCAATTCTCTCAATAACACAACCACATAAGCAAACCACAAATCAGAATACCATTTTTTTTCCACCAAGAGCAGGTAATTACAGTGATTTATTCACAAAAATTAATACACACTATGTTTATAAATACATCATTCATTTTCGGGCATGAATTTTATGGAGGGTACTTTCACAATCGTTGTAATACATGATCCAATAGAAGCAAAACATTGTTGGATGTGCAAGGAAACAAGATAAAAATGTATTTTCTTACTTCTCTCACACAATTTTTTCTGTCTGTAATAAGATTTCATAGTGATTTTTGTGAATATTTTATACAGAGCAAAAGCAAAGAGAAAGTTAAGCGGAAACATTAGAGAAGTTTGATCACACATTACATTGGTGTGCTTTAATTCAGAGTGCAATCTCAAGTTCAACTTCCAAAGGGCAATCTCAAGTTCAACTAAGATAACACTCAAAAAAGGTACGTCTTTTAACATTGTAATTGAGCCACATTCAAAATTAAGTTTTTCAATTTGATTGTGTGATTATTCAAAATTCAATCAAATCGAAACAAGACAAACCTCGAAATGTTAATTTCTAAAACAAAATTGACTTTTAGTATTAATATTGTGTGGACAAGAAGCTAATCACCACCATACGAATAATCTCAAGGTATGTCTTTTAGTATTAATATTCGTTGCGGGTTACGAAATCACTAATCACACCATACGATCCAAATAATTTCCAACAAAGCAAAACTATTAAGGAGATAACCGTGTTCTTCGATGTGGAAATTGAGTACTTTATTTGGAATTTTAAAAAAAAAAAACGCTCGCCAATTTTAGGATACAGCCCAATAATTTCTCAAAACAAAATTAAGTATTCTAAGGGATTAATAATTCTGAAAATACCAATCTTTTCATAGAAATTACAGTTTTTTAAAAAAAAAAAAAATCAATCCATACTAAATCGAATAAAACACTGACAATTTACAATACATAATATTTTTGCGGTTTTTCAATTATAAAAAATCATTCATTTTTCAAGATAATTTTTTCAGATATGAATAATAATGCGAAAATAAAACTGAAAAATTGCAATAACGAAATTTTTTGTATTTTACTAGCATGCAAATAAGAAAGTGAAAAGATTTCAAACTCACCTCCTCCGCCTTAAATTTTCTCAGTTTGATTCACCGGAAACAAAATCAAATTATTTCTTCAAAAAAATTTCCTCCACCTACAATTAGTACCGTGATTTGTTGTGTTTTTCAGATTCCCATTTAAAGAGAGAGAGAGGAGAGATACAAGGGCGGTAGGAAGAGAGGACACGCAACGACGGTGGTGGCAGCTTCGAGATTTACAGCTTCGTGATGGTAGACGAGTTACAGACTTACAGGGGGTTTAAATAGAGAGATGAACTCTGTAGAACAATAGAAGAGGAGATAGAAATTATAAACAAAAGAAAAAAAAGAAGAGGAGATAGATGTACTTTCAATTTATAGTCGCTTACTTGAAAACATTTGATAACATTTGATAATATTTGATTTTGAAGTGTGGTGATAGTATTGATAATAGAGTCGCTTATTTCAGGGTATCAATTGTATTTTTTTCTCCTTTTTTTTTAACAAATCATGTCTCAGAATATAAATTATATACTCACTACTACTAACAATCATAATTTGTTCATTATCAGCAACTAAACACATATGGGTTAGTGGGTATGGGAGTGAGTATAATTAAAGAGAGATGGCTTATAAGAGAGAATAAAGATGTTCTCTTTATAAATTGTATCTCTATTCTATAAGGCAACTAGGGGGACACCAAAATTTATAAAAACCCCTATTTACCCTCACTAAATTAAGAAAATTACAGCTAATAACCCAGCAGTTTCTTTTACAAATAACAAAAAAAAAACAACAAAAAATAGCAAAAATGGGAACGTCAGTTCTTCTTCCTAATTTATCTCTAACTCCCACTTCCACTATCATTCTCATGCTTCCATTTCAACTGCTTCAAAATACTTTTGAGTTCTTCATCTTCTCCTTTCCATCATCTACAACCAAATATTTAGCACCGAATTTGGCGAATCAAGTAAGATTTTATTTTAAAAAAAATTCTTCTCTCCAGTATTTCTTTATTGATTTCTCATTAGTTTATATATTCAAGTTTGTATCTACATTCTGCATGTTCACTCAAATTATTATCTGCTATGAAATTTGTATTCACTTTCAAGATTACTTTTAGGATAGCGAGTATCTGTTTGATTGCGCATATTTGAGACTTTTTGCTAACTACACACTATATATTTCTGATTGATGTGTAAAAAAAGAGGATTTTAATTTTTTCAATGAAAAAAGTTGCTAATTATATTGAGCGACAATGGTGGCCGAAACAGAGGACAAACAGAATGATGAAGGGAGTGCAAAGCAGAGGAGAAGGAAAGAGAAAATTAAGTCCAACAATTGGTAAAAGAAATTGGGGTGGTAAGGGAGGAGAGGAATAGGTCATGGCTGGATAATTCGTCCCAAATAGGGTGAATTTGAGATGGGTCATTGTTGTTGGTACAATTTAGGTTTTGGGTTTCATTTTTAGGTTTTAAGAGAGATTGAAGGTATAAAAGGGTTGATTGGGAGATGGCTGATTGTGGGTTGAGATTATGGTGAGTTAGAATTAGATAGGTACATATAGTTGTTACTATTTCGAATAATATTACAATGACAATAGCGTATTAAATAACACAGGTACAAGCTATATTTTCTCCATGAAGTTATTTGCAGCATTGTGGAGACGATAAAATAAACAAGTGAAAAACACTATTCTATATGTCTATTTTCTTTACTTTGGTATTACATTTTTGCACTATTCATTGAGTGGCAATAATGTGACAATAGCATATAAAATAAAATACGTGAAAAAGACTATTTACATGTTATTTAAGGTTGTTACATGTAGTTATGCGATTCATCAATCTATTTGCTTTCGCACGCATCGCGTGCATATAAGACTAGTATGATATATAATTAGGGTTTAGGTGATTAATTCATTAAGCAGTTTCTTTTCACAAAAGAGATAGCTTGAGATCTTTCCCCTACAAATGATGCAAGGTAGTTGTCAAGCTATTCAAGAAGGTGATCTTTCCCCGTTTCGAAGTTCCAAGAGCTATTATTAGTGATAGGGGATCACACTTCGCTAATAAATTATTCAAAGTCCTTGCTAAGTATGGGGTGCATCACAAAATGGGTCTCTCTTACCACCCAACAATCTAGTGCTCAAGCGGAGATATCGAATAGAGAGATTAAGCTTATTTTGGAGAAGACGGTGAACCGATCTCGAAAGGATTGGTCTTCCAAGCTGGATGATGCATTGTGGGCCTACCGCACGGCCTAAAAAACCCCTATTGGCATGACACCATACAAGCTTATATATGGGAAATCGTGTGATTTGCCTGTGGAATTGGAGCACAAAGCTTATTGGGCCATCAAAGCTTTAAATTTTAATCTTCAAGCTTCGGGTGAAAGAAGGATGCTTGATATTCATGAGCTTGAGGAGCTTAGGAGGAATGCTTATGAGAGTGTTTGGGTGTACAAAGAGAGAACAAAGGCTTGGTATGATCAACGGGTCATGAAGAGGGAGTTCAAGGTTGGTGACAAGGTCCTTTTGTTCAATTCAAGGTTGAGGTTGTTTCCGGAAAATCTCAAATTAAGGTGGAGTGGTCCATTCACCGTGCAACAAGTATTCCCGCATGGTGCAGTTGAGATTTGCAATGATGCAAAATGGTGTTTCAGACTCAAGATATATTATAATGGTGCACCTATCCAAGAAGCATACTCTATTGCTCTTGAGAACTAATCAAGCTAATGACTTAAAACAAGCGCTTAGCGAGAGGCAACTCGTTTTTCTCACTTAACTTTATTTCTTTCTCTTCTTTTTGGTTTTGATTCAATTGGAATGATGGCTTTTCACATATTATTGTGACTTTTGGATTACTTGTGGTGATTTTGTGATTTGTGCATGTTTAGGATTGATTTGGAGAACTTTGGAGCAAAGAGAGGCGAAGAAGAAAGAAAAAAAGGGCGAATAGGGCTGACCCGAGCGCCCGAGTTACCTGACCCGCCCGGGTCGCTCCAAGGCAAATTATTCTTCGAAACTGATAGCAGAACCCGCCCGAGTCGCTCGACCCGAGGCTCGGGTGGGAGGACCCGCCCGGGTCATGGTCGTGGAGAAGAAAAAAAAGTTGGAAAGCAGTAGCGCAGCAGACCCGCCCGGGTTGGTGTCGACCCGCCAGGGTCGCTCTCACCCGAGCGCTCGGGTTGGCAGACCCGCCCGAGCCGCCTTGTCAGTTTGTGAAGCAAGGGAAAACCGAACTTTTTTTTCTAACTTTTTCATTCTCCCATTTTCCCTTCTCACTCTTTCATCTTCTTCAACCTTTCATACCTCTCAACCATCTTTCAAACTCAAACCCTAACTCTCTAAAACTCACTCAAATCACTCATCTCACCACTCAAAAACATCAAATCCCTCACAAATCTTCATCCTCATCTACTTTCTTCCATAAATTTCAACATTTTCTTCCCCAAAAATCCCATCTTCACTCACTTCTTACCATTTTCTCTCTCCTCAAAATTTTACCATAACTCTCAAAATCATCCATTTCCACTCAAATTTTTTCACAAATTCTTCCTAAAACCTCATCTTCCATTTCTTTCACAAAAAACTCAAAAACAAACAAAAAAAAATTCACGTTTTCTTACCCACCTTACCTAGTTACGGGATTTTGATTTTTTTTTTTTGAGCAACAAGAGGTTCAACACATGGAGAGGAGGACAAAGCGGACTAGACAAGCGGGAGAAGCTAGCTCAAGTCAACAATCTCAAGGAGCATAGAAAAACGTCTCGGGGCTTAATGCCCCCGGTGAGTTTCATGATCTCGAATTCCCTTTTCTTAAGTTTGGTAGTTTAGAGCATTTCACTAGATTTCAATCTCTTAAGGCTAAGGAATTTCCCCCCACCCTCTTTGTTGATGAATCTTTGCTCTCATTATGGGGAATAAGGGGGAATGTTAATAATATTGCAAATGGTCTACATATGAAAAAAGTGTTAGCAATGTGAAAGAAAACATATAGAAGAATAACACTTGAGTTTCTTAGCTCTTTGGAGGTAACCGGATAGAAACGGCTACAATGTTCAACTGGAGTTGAAGCCGTTCTCCATTTTAGGATAGGGAATGTTGCTCGCTCTATGGATATTTCTGATTTTGCGGATATTTTTGGTTTAAAAATTGAGTCGAGCACCACTCCCGCATCCTCCTTCAATATTTTTGATTGTTGGTGCAAGATAAGTGGGTCAAAAACATACAACACTATGCTTGAATCATGAGGTCATACTTTGCAGTAACCAATTGAATAAAGAAAACCAGCCAAGAGGGGAAATTAGGGCTGGACTTGGTCTCTTACTAAACCTATTCTACTATTATAAAAGGTTATAATAATAGGGTTGAGGAGCGTTCAGTTAGTTAGTAACATTCAAATTGAAAAGTAGAGAGAGAAACCTTATTCTTCTTCCTTTGAAAATCCGGCCACCCTCCCTAAAAAGCAAAAGAGTGAAATTTGTTCATTCTATTCCGTTCTAGCAAACGTAGGAATTCAATTGGTGCTCGTGGACTAAGTAGAGGGACAACAATTGGTGTTATTTGATCTCTAACTCTTGCAATCCGGTGGAAAACACGCTACAAATGTTACTCTTTTCCATATATTATGATTCATATTTATGTTATGTATGCGATCCTGTGATAGAAGTTAGGAAATTGTTTCCTGAAATTCAGCTATATGTGCAACTATATTCCTACACCAGTATCCGCCCTCTCGCCGCCGGTAGAAGTAAAACCACCAAACGTAACGAACAAAACACTGTTTGACCATCTTTTCTCCAGATTTGTCACCACTTCTTTTTATTCCCCCTCCGGTGTTTCTAGGTTTTCATTAAGCACCACCACGCTTCTGCGCGCAAGATCAGTCACTCTACCATAGCCATAACTCATGTCCAACCACTTTAGATGGATCTGCCGAGTAATCTCCAGTGATGAACTGAAACGAGACATACCAAATCCCTTAGTTCTCTCCCCGTAATGGTTCTCGATCCAACCTCACGCCGCCATCAAGTGCTATTAAGGCAGCAGCTTCGCCTCCTTAGTCAACCGGAAAAAATGGAAGAATACCTCTAAATCCACAATCCATTTATCATCATTTCTTCCATCAAACTCCGAAAGTTGAAGCTCTCGCCGGATACGTTATTCTTCCTTGAGATATGAAATTTCACAATCTCGTTGGCGTTTGATGTAGGCAAACTCCTCTCTAATCCACTTTTCCATTTGTTGCGTTGTACTTTCTCTGGCGAACTCCATTGCAGATTCTTTTTTTTTTTGGGAAACTCAAAACTGAGCACTATCTCCGAAAAATACTGTTGTGATACCATTTGCTAAGAATTAACTTAGCTTGGACATAATATAGTGCTAAAATGGAGAAATTAAGGGAAGAAGATGAACTTTGATTGATTAATAACAGCAAAAAACAGCAAAAGTAACCGATATTCAAGCTTTCGAGAGGCTTGATTCTCTCCCAAATGAACTCTAAAAAGCTCACCAGTATTCTCAACAATTTTCAGCATGCCTTTTCCATTCTAAGTTTGCTCTATATTTATATTACATTTCCTAACAAAGAATCTAACTTATTCCCCAAGTAAACAAAAGAAGATAATATCTAAATTACCCTCCCCCTAATATTAGTTCTTAGCACGAGTCTCATCAACAACATAACATCCAAATTCAAAATCATACAGCAAAGGAATACTTGAAATTTTCAAAACAATAAGCAATAAAGAGTAGAGACAGCCAGGATACCAGCATTATCTCTTTCTTGCCGTGGTGTAAGGTTGACACCCTTGTTCCTAGCCATGCCTTTAACTTTGATTCATTAAGAGCATTGTCAAAGAAGCATTAGCGAAAAACATTAAGGGTCCATTTTACCAACTAAATTTCTTTATTAATGTGATATACTACTTGACATATCTACAGAATATTGCCCTCAAAGCATTCAAAAGTAATTGGCATAGAAAAGGCACCAAAAATGCTTTTGCTATATTCAGGAGAACAAATCAACAAACTATGACAACTATCATAACATTTAATCTTGTTTACTCTGAAGCATACGGTGCTATTATTAACCCAATACTTATGCCGAAATTCACACGTACGACATGGTGACAGGATTCTGGTGCAAATTGAGGATCATATAAACTTACTCCTATAATGTGAAGGCATGCCTTTTAGAGATCCTTGCTAATATTTCAAGGCATATAAGAAGCATATTGCAGCAAACCAAATGACTTAGTCACTTATAACTGAATCTGAAAATTGCCAATTAGAGACATTTTGATTTTATTTTGTTTTTCTAATGGACAGACTTTTTCTAATAAGAGCAGAATTTGTGAAGGAAATTAACAAATTTTCTGTTATTTAAATTTTGATGGCATGATGATAACATGCACTGCAAAATAAAGGGCCTCTCTCGGTCAAACTTTACAAATCGAAATTTAATTTATAATTCAAACTAAGTCGACCAATTCACTAAATGGACAAAGCCTCCATCAGACAATTAAAATCAGCAGTGGTTTTGAACCAAGCTATTGCTGCAGTTTCCAATAGAACACTTCATTCAGTTCTGGGAGAAAACTAACAAGTATCAGCTCTCTTTTCAAAACAATTCATGCACCATCTTCACACAATAACAAAGGCATAACAACTTGAGAATAATCAATTTAAACATCAACAGCTCATTCAAGATTAACAGCATAAATAAAACACTCCCTCCGATCTTTTATTAGTTGCAACTTTTTGACTTTTGCACTATTCACGCACTTCACTTAAATCATCATTTGTGATTCATACGTAAGAATAAATATACTAAATCGAATTCATAGTTACTGAGGACGAGACCAGAGCTCGAAACATGCAACGGCCATCACCGGTAACTTTTTGGACTGCATAATGCTCCACCTTTATATTTGAGGAAGACGCTCCACCTCTGAATTCAAAGATTCCAAAAAAAAGAAAGTGAAACAAAATTCTAAACTCCTCAATCCTTTTTTTAGTTTCGAGGAAAAAAAGTGAAAAACATATTCTAAAAAGAAAAGGATATTTAAAATTAACCAGCTTATAAAATCGACTTTTTAAATAACAACCCTATAAAAAAATTAAAAATAATAATCATGGTTGTTTTTATATTAGATTGTCATTACAGATGGCGAAAAAATCGTCAGTTCAAACCCCTGAGAAATTAAGTTTATGTGGAGAAGAACCTTACAGTAGAGGTCCGATTCTCGCGAAAAATCGGCAACTGGTGTTGTTCCGCAACATGTGAATGGACTTGGCATTATCTTTCGACGTGGAAATTGAAGCAACAGCAGAAGATACCAGCTCAAATTGAGCACTACCACTTCTTAGTTGCTCAAGAATGGTGTCTGCAACAGCAAGAACAGGAGAAAGAGGAAGAAACGGTGACAAAAATGAGCCAAAATTGCAAATCCGAATCAAACAACAAACTGAAGATATAAAAAGTTGGAGAGAGAAAAGAGTGTACCATTTGAAAAAGTGGCATCCATAGATTACGAGAGAGTAGTTCAGTTTCGTTTCTTTTTGAGGGGGAACTGGAGGGAAGCGGTGGGAAATGAAGGATTGACCACCAAAGCCAATCTCGGTCAAAGGGCCTTTGGTTTATCTCACCTTACAAAATACTCCCTCAGCCCCTTTTCATAGTTGTCATTTCATTTTGAGCACGGGAATTAAGGAAACAATGATTATGATGTACTTACATAAGAAGTTGTATTTTTTAGAATTATTATCATAAAAAACGAAAAAGAATGGAACATTAAATGTATGAACATGTGAAAAGAGGAGAGAGATAATAAAAAATAATTTTTTTTATATCCAACCAATGGGATTGAATGGGCATTAAATGAGGGTGTCAAAACCCATGTGAAAAGGTAGGGAGAGAGAGTAAAAAGTGATGTTTAAAAATGAAAACAAGGGAAATGGAAACAACATTTTGGGACACCCAAAATGGAATACGCGAACTATAAAATGGGACGGAGGGAGTACCACTTAATTTTGTATTTGGAAACGACAAATTCATTTGAGATAGTTGAATTAGAAATTCGGAATTGCAATATTGAAATTCAAATATCAATTTTATGTTTGAGAAGTCTAAGAATTACAATTTTGGAATTCAATATTGTTTGGAACAAAAGGGGATTATAATTCCAAATTTCAAGATAAATACAACTTAGAACTAACTATTGGACTAATCTCTGGTACATAATAATATTCATTCTAATTTTTTATCCTCATTCTGCAAGAAGATTTTTTAAGCATATCAAACTCATCAATTGTTCGTTGAAATGAACTTCTTGACTGCCCTCATAACTTGGTGTAGAGAGATGTCGTAGACACTAGATACGACATCATAGATCTCCTAGTAAGTGGGTCTAGGAAGCTCCTTTGATCTATTCACGAACTCTTAGAACGATGCAGCAAAACTCAAAACTGCATCAGAAATTGTAACCTTCTTGAGCCTCTTGTTTGATCCTTTAGAAGTCGTCTTAGAAGCCAAACTCTCATTCTCCAACTCCATAGCTGTTGCAGACTCCTTATGATGCTCTGCACCATCACCAACAACTCTATCAAAAGCAACTAAAGCACATTTGATATCCCATTTCTCAATGCACTTGTTTTGATATGCTAAAGCAAAAGTATAATTTCCTGTTCAAAATTAATAAAAAAAATGTTGAGCTGAACATAAACAACTCTAAACCTCATATGTGCATCTAAAACAGTTTTATTGTACTGTGTACAATTCTTTACCCATTTACATTGAAATTATGGGCACCTTGAAATAAAATAACACAGTTCAAATTTCTATCATCACAAAATACCAAGAAACTTGAACTCAAATAAAGTGAAATTTTTCAAATTTTCATTATTTTTTAAAGATAGAAAATAGTGAGAACTCTTGAAACTTCAATGTCGCTAACAATGGAGAAATTGAGAAGAGATAGAATTGTTGGAGAAAGAGATGTGTGAGAAATCACGTTTATGTTTTAGAATTTGAAATGACTTCCTTTTAGTTGGTATTTAGAAATTCCAAAAATGCTTAGTTTTGATAAGGGTGTGGAATTGGTCCAAATCCAATTTTTTTGTATTCCCAAACACTTGAATTGGGCCAAATCCATCATTTAAAATGAAATGATGTTTCCCAAATGGACCATAAATCATTTGTAAACAAGTACCTAATGTTTGAGCTTTCTTATCATTAAGGATCTAAATTATCAAAATGTATGGTTAAGGATCTCAAGTTAGATATTAGTTATAACGTTGTTAATAAAGTTAATCTAGATCCTTAATGATAAAAATCTGTACTTTAAGTTCTCAATAATAAGAAGTTATCTTCATTTCCTTTTTTTGTTGAAGGAAAATTCATTTCCATTTTAATTTTACTCTATTCTTCAATATCTTTTTCAAAAGTTATAATAGTTTTATAATCTCAAAAATTAACAATTATTTAAAATTTTATTTTCGATCACTTGCTCGTAATCCCCCATATTTAAATATATTTATAAATATATTTATAATTAATTCAAGGAGAAATTGAAATATTATTGGTTATTTAAAAGTCAAGTATTTTGGGTTGACAAGTATTGATTTTTTTATTGTTATTCATAAGAGCCCAATGGGAAAATGAGTCTTTGGAAGTTTCTAGATGGGAATGAGACTCGATTTCAATGGATTTCGTTACAAGTTTACCAAACAAGGATAGGAAATGACATTATTTGGGTCATAGTGGATAGACTTACCAAATATGTTGTGTTTATACCCATCAAGGAAACATGAAAGAAGAAAGAGTTGGCCAAGACTTATATCAAGCATGTAGTGAATTTACATGGAGTTCCTAAGGATATAGCTTTTGGCCGTGATTTGAGGTTTCCGTCCAAGTTTTGGCAGAAAGTCTAGCTGAACCTTAGGACTACATTGAAAATTAGCACAGCGTCACACCCAACGACTGATGGTCAGACTGAGAGGACAAATTAGACCATGGGAGATATATGTTGAGAGCTTGTGCTATTGACTTTCAAGGTACTTGGGAAGATCAGTTAGATTTGATTGAGTATTGTTCTTATGATAATAATTACCATGTTAGTATTGGCATGGCCTCTTGCGAGGCATTGTGTTGTCATAAGTCTTTGCGAGTCCCATTAATGAGCAATTTTAGTTGAAAACATTATTTTGGCGACTAAGTTCATTGAGGAGGCGTGAAGCATGTAAAGCTAATACAATCTCGAAGTTAAGTTTGTCCAAGATAGGCTAAAAAGTTATGTTGATTTAAAGCGAAGAGAAGATGAATTTGTTGTGGGTGATAAAGTGTTTCTTAAGGTTTTACCTACAAATGGCGTAATGCGTTTTGGTAAAAAGGGTAAATTAAGTCTCAAGTATGTTGGTCCTTATGAAATCTTGCAACGAGTTGGTAAAGTTGCTCATAAGTGAGCATTACCCATGGAGTTTGAGAAAATGCATGATGTATTTCACATCTCGCAAATGAAGAGGTATATTCCTAATGAGAGGCATGTATTGCAACATAAAATAGTGGAATTGGATTCAAATTTGACTAAATGTTGTTTATTGCTGATAGTTTTGCATGCTCTTGATATCTTATGTCTTCAGTGACAAGGAAAATTTTGAAGGCTATAGAATAATGTTGTCGAGTATTTTCATGTTGTATGTCCTTGCAGGTATTGTCAAGGTTATGCCATCATCCAATCATTGTGTATATACCAGAAACTGAGGTTGTTTTCAGGTTGGACAATATTGCATTGCTAGTTGGTGGGTAATAGTCACTAAAGTAATTAAAACCAAAAGAGGAGTTATTTTAACTTAAGTTTAAACATATTGTTGTAATTGGAAAGCAAAAAAAAGGAAAAAAAGGGGACGCGAGGTCCATTGTAGTAGCAGTCTAAGACGGAAGTGGAAATACTAATAGATGTAGCTTTTAAAACAAAAATAGAACTTATTAGGGAACCTATCTGACGAAATCTAGCTCATTAATGTCGCTTTAGTTTGTAAAACAATAACATTGGTCACGTGGAAAAATCCAAAAAATAATTCCACCACGTAAAATTTTCCGAAACACAAGGTCACTATGTAGAATTTCCTTTATTTTTCTGAACTTTATTTTAGTGATATTGTATATTATATTCTCTCTTGTAATAGAGTTCTAAAATTAGGTTACATTTGATTAACCGTCACAGGTGATAACTAATGCAAGAAAAATTCAATATGTGCCCATGAAACTATACCATGGTTTTCTTCACTTTCCGTTGTATTACGAAACCAGCAACATATTCCTACCAAACCTTACTCTCACAATCAGATTGAACCCAGCGGAATTCACCCAAAAACAATGGTTTAAGCCAATGGTTTAAGCCTCTTGATTTCTTGAAATCCATGGATGCAAATGGTTTTGGAATTTTTAAATCTGAAAATCTAGCTTCTGAGATAGCCATTCCTCTATAAATAGGGAAGAAATTGACTGATTTTCGCATCACAAAATCAACAACAACAATTTAGTAATGAATTAGGAATCCCCAAAAAAAAATTTCCTCTGTTTTGTTTTCGAAAACCACTAATCAACCACCACTCCTACAAATAACCACCACCCACTAGTGGAAAAAATGCTAAATGACACTTAAGAACTGATCCGGTTGGATCTTGAATCGGATCGGTTAAATCCGTGTTTTCGCGGGCAAAGGAAATGTTCCATTAACTGATCCGGTTGGGTCTTAAACCGGATCAATTAACAAAAACTGATCCGGTTCAAGTGAACTGGGCCGGATCAGTACACGTTGGCCCAAAAAACGCACTCGTTTTCTAGAGCCCAATATGAACTAATCCACCCAATTCCTCACTCCTCTTTTGCGTTTTTCACCCCACCCTCGAACCGAAAGCTTATTTCTCCCTCTTTCTCTCTCCTCCGCATTTTTTTCTCAGCGAAAACCCTAATTCTTCAAAACTCTCTCACCTCCTCCTCAAACACCCACGAAAATCCTAATTATTCCACGAAATTTTTCTGAGTTTCAATTAGCATTAGGTTTCCGGCTAAAAGATGAGCTACAAAGAAGGCAGCGCATCAGATTTCTCATACATCGATGTTTTTGATCAATTGAGTTTTCAAGAAGCTAAGTTTCGTAGATTGCTTTTCTTTTGAAGTAATTTTGTTAAAGTTTGGTTGATTGTTCGGATTTCTAGTCATTTAAGTTTTAAACTTACTTGCTTTCTACTTATTGTTGTTTTTATTAATTATATTGATATGCATAAAGGGCTATATTATAGTCCATGATTGGTTTTGTGAAAATGGAGTTTGTTCTCTTACTTTCTAGGGTTTGTTGAATCTTATTAGATTGTTCTTTTTTTATAATTATGAGTAATTATGTTGATTTTAGTGACGAGAATTTGAATGCCATGTTGTTTTTTTAATAGTGGTTTTGGTGATGATAATTTGAATGTTGTTTATGCTTCTTTTTATGTTGATTTTTTATGTGATTTCTAGGTTTTTTTTTGTTTAGGGACATGTTATGTTTTACAATTCGGTTTAGGTAGAGTTGGATAGGATAAGAGTATAGGACTAGGAGGGTTGTGTGGAGGGGGGTGTTTGTTTATGTGCACGGGGTGTTTGTTTACATGGGGGTTGTGTAGGGGCTGGTAGGGGGCTAGGGAGGAGAAAATTGGGTGTGTGAAAGGGGGATGATGTCGAATGAGTCACTGACCAGCCATGTTTAAGCTAACTGTTGAATATTTCTTGCCCTTCTTTTGTGGGTGGTGTTCATTTCGATTTGTTCAACTGGTTCCTAACTGACCTTCATCTTTGACTTAAATATGGCTGGTTCTTAGATAACCTAAGCATGGAGTGAGATATATCAAGATATATCAAACTGTTGCTCAGTAAGTTGGTTCTTTATAACTGGTAATTCGTTCTACATCATCTTTTGTCTTTGCAGGGTTTTGCAAATTGTTTGATTTAATATTAAGTTAATTTTGAAATCAGTCTCCTTTGTCATGAGATTCGCCAGTTCTTTTGCTCTAACTTCTGCAGTGTTTCACATGTGATCTTAACGACGTATGTACTGCCTGATATGGGCTGTAGTGTAGCTATATGATGCTTTTTACTATTGTTTAAGTTACTACGATTCTTCATTCCTCTCAATGTTTAAGTGTGTATATGACATTGGTTCCATGTATGTTATTCTGAACAGGTTTATTGACAGAGAAAACGAGCTTAGGCAGTCAAAACCTCCAGCTCCTCAGCCGCCACAGAGGCCATCCTTGGATCCTTGGACAAAATCAAAGCTTAGCAGGCAATATGCATCTCCTAAAGAGGAGAAGATAGCAGATTCCAATATTTAGTATATGCTACAATTTTATGATAGTGTAATACGCCGATCTTTGGTTATTTCATGTTCAACATCATCTTAACTCCGGTGATTCTGTATTATCTTGACATTTGGGGCGGGAACTGAATTTTTTGTTAGTTAGTCAACAATAAATTGTTCTGCTTGCTAGCCCTGATCTGCAGAATGGCTTTAGAATATATCAGTGATAAGTTTGTTATGTGTCTAAAGTCTAAGCAAAGATAGAAATTAGTGATTATATTATTTCTTGCTAGTTGTCGTCTGCCCTTATATTTGTGAGGATGCTATTGTGTAATGTGTACCTTCTAGTTCAGGCTTTGTGCATTGGTTGCATGTGATGTTTTCACTCACTCTCAAGTCTCCTGGGCAGACAAACAAGGAAATCCACAAAGAAGGTAGAGAAAAGTGAGAACTTTGATTAATTGCAACAAGAAAATAAACAGAGCATTCGAGAGGCTCAATCTCTCCCAGATATTACACAAACACTACAAAATTCCACACCACCATATTCCCCTTACACCCTATTTATAGCCTACTGCTCTCATAATAACGGCTACTAATCATTCCCCTTAGCTGGCACTGACATTCCACTATTTTTGCTGACATCTCTGAATATTCTGTGGTAGTGCTCCTATTCCTCTTCTTGGACAGGTCTGCCCCTCCATTTCTTGCGTGCATACGTCAGCCATGGTTTGGGGATTGAATTCATTACATTACCCCGCCCCCAAAGACTCACCTTGTCCTCAAGGTGGAAGGAAGGAAAGCGTGCCTGCACCAAATCTGCATCCTCCCATGTGGCTTCAAAGGGTGCTAAGTCTTTCCATTTCAGCAATACTTCAGTTTGTGTGTGCCTCCCCTTCTGTGTTTGGCGCACATCTAACAACTCCTCAGGCTCTGCAAGTAGCTCCAAATCTGCTGTTAATTGAGTTGGAACAGAGGGTGCCACCTGGGCATCTCCAATTGCCCTTTTTAGTTGGGATACGTGAAAAACCGGGTGGATTTTACTGTTGTCTGGCAACTGGAGTTTGTATGCAACACCCCCAATCTTCTGGATGACAGAAAAAGGGCCATAAAAGCGGGCCGCAAGCTTCTCAAAGGGCCGCTTGGCTAAGGATTGCTGCCGATATGGTTGTAACTTCAAGTAGACTGAATCCCCAATTTCGAAGGACTCATCCCTCCTCCTTGTGTCAGCATAAGCTTTCATTTTCTGCTGGGAGCGCAGCAAATGAAAGTGTAAGTCATCAAGTATCGCATCCCTTTCTTGCAGGACTTCTTCCAAGCTGTCTACGGGTGTTTGTCCTCTTCCCATGCGCCATAAGTGAGGTGGGTCACGCCCATACAGTACCTTGAAAGGTGTGAGCCTTGTGGACATATGTGGGGAAGTATTGTGGGAATACTCTGCCCATGGCAGCCATTTAGCCCAAGTTTTAGGATGCCCAGCCACAAAACATCTCAAGTACGTTTCCAGCCCCTTGTTAACAATCTCTGTCTGTCCGTCGGTTTGTGGATGATAAGCGGTGCTGCGCTTCAAAATGGTGCCTTGAATTCGAAACAACTCCTTCCAAAATGTACTCAAAAAAATTCGATCCCGATCAGACACAATGGTTGCTGGGAACCCGTGGAGTTTGACGACCTCCTTTATGAAAACTTCAGCCACCGTAAGAGCACTAAAAGGATGACGAAGTCCCAAGAAATGAGCATACTTGGACAATCGGTCAACCACAACTAAGATAGTATCCACCCCCTTGGATAAGGGTAATCCCTCGATGAAATCAAGGGTGACATCTTCCCAAACTCGTGCTGGAATGGAGAGGGGCTGCAATAGGCCTGCTGGTTTTTGCTGGGAATTCTTGTTCTGTTGGCATATTTTACAGTGCTGCACATAAGTAGCCACTTGTTTCCTCATCCCTACCCAATACCATTCCGCCGCCATCCGGAGATAAGTTTTAACATCACCCGAATGCCCTCCTATTGGGGAGTCATGATATTCCTCCATCAATTTGGGAATAAAGGCCGAGTTGCTTGGAATCACCATACGCCCTTTATATAACAACCTGCCATTCACGACCTCAAACCCCACATGCGGTTTGTCTCCCTGAGTCAGCTCTTCTCTGATTTTTCTAAGGAACTCATCCCCCTCGATTTCTTTTTCCAATTCTGCCCAGTCCACGCTTTGTGAAGTGATTAAGGCTCCCAACTCCATCTCTCCTACTGTTTTTCTAGATAACGCATCCGCAACCCGGTTGGCAGCTCCTGGTTTGTATTGTATTTCGAAGTCGAACCCAATCAACTTGCTCACCCATTTCTGAAAATCAGCCCCCACTTCTCGTTGTTGAGTTATGAAACGCAAGCTTTGTTGATCCGTATGAACCACAAATCGCCTACCCAAGAGGTAATGCTTCCATTTTTGAACCGCAAGGCATATGGCCATCAATTCCTTCTCGTATATGGACTTATGTTGGGCCCTTGGTCCAAGTAGCTTGCTGTAGTAGGCAATGGGTCTTCCTTCTTGCATTAGCACAGCCCCCACACCGTAGCCCGAAGCATCCGTCTCAACCACAAACGGTTTATGAAAGTTGGGCATGGCCAAGACAGGTGGCTGAGTTAGGGCCTCCTTCAATTGAATGAAAGCTGTTGTGGCCTTTTCGGTCCACCCAAAAGAGTCCTTCCGTAACTGCTCGGTTAGTGGCTGCGCAAGTTGGGCGTAGTGTTTGATGAACTTTCGGTAATACCCGGTCAACCCCAAAAAACCTCGAAGTTCTCTAAGATTCTTGGGAATTTCCCATTCTATCATCGCCTTCACCTTGTCCATGTCAACTGCCACCCCATGCTGTGAGATCACGTGTCCCAAATAGGCTACTGTCAACTTCCCAAATTCACATTTTTTCTGGTTGGCGAAAAGTTGATGTGCTGCCAGCAACTGTAGGACCAACCCCATATGCTTCACATGCTCTTCCTTGGTTCTACTGTAAACTAGGATGTCGTCGAAAAAGACGAGTACAAACTTCCTCAAGTAGGGGCGAAAAATATCGTTCATAAGTGACTGAAATGTGGCAGGGGCGTTAGTGAGCCCAAAGGGCATTACGAGAAATTCGTAATGTCCTTCATGGGTTCGGAAAGCGGTCTTGTGAGTGTCTTCGGGGCGCACCAAAATTTGATGATACCCGGCCTTGAGATCCAATTTAGAAAATATTGTAGCCCCATGCAACTCATCTAATAACTCGTCAATGACCGGTATTGGATATTTATCCGGGACTGTTTCTTTGTTCAAGGCCCGGTAGTCTACACAAAACCTCCACGACCCATCTTTTTTCTTAACCAACAACACCGGGCTCGAAAACGGGCTAGTGGATGGCTTGATGATGCCGGCTTCAAGCATCTCCCTAATGAGTCTTTCTATCTCGTCCTTCTGGAACTGAGGGTAACGGTATGGTCTGACCCCTACCGGATTGCTCCCCTCCTTCATTGTGATGGCATGCTCGTGCCCCCTTTTTGGTGGGAGGCCCATGGGGGTGTCAAACACCTCAGCAAAACGGACTATAACAGCCTGCAAAAATTCAGGTACTCCTTCCTCTGTCACAGATTCTTCATCTCTGATCCTCTCTTCAATCTGATTGAGTTCCAGCACAAATCCCCCTCTTTCCTTGCGCAACGCCTTTATCATGGCCTTGAGCGATATTTTAGACCTGGCCAAGGTCGGATCACCCCTCAATGTCACAACTCTACTCTCCACCTTAAATTGCATAACCTGAGTCTTCCAATTAGTAACCACAGAACCCAGCTTCTCGAGCCACTGCACTCCTAAAATCAAATCCGAGTTGCCCAAGCCCAAGGGTAAAAAATCCTCTGTCACTTCTACTTCCCCTAGTTGCAGCACTACTCCTCGACATATCCCCGTGCCATGAACCGCCTCTCCATTCCCTAGAGACACCCCAAACCCACCGGAATCTGAGACACTTAACTCAAGCTCTTCCACCGTCAATAATGAAATGAAGTTGTGGGTAGCACCCGGGTCAATCATGACCACCACTTCCCTCCCCCGAATTTTTCCCGTGATTTTCATAGTTTTAGGGCTCATCAAACCAATGACGGAGTTTAGAGATACCTCAGTTGATGTTTCGGGTGGTGGTTCATGCGGTGGTGGTGGGTCTTGCTCCCCTTCCTCCATTCCGGCTTCCTCTTCATCATCCATCAAAAGTACGCTCAATTCTTTTTTCCGGCAACGGTGGCCGGCGGTCCATTTGTCGTCACATCTATAGCACAAACCCTTTGCCCTTTTCTCTTGGTATTCTTTCTCTGATAACCTTTTGAACTCTCCTGGGTTTTTGCCTTGGCTCAGCGTGAGATGTGAAATTCCCAGGTTACTTGAATTCTCGGTTGGGCTTTGGGCCCAAGTCTTGCTGGAGGTTGGATTGAAGGAAGCCCCACTAATCCCCATATTCCTTGTAGTACTCCCTTTGTTGTACACTGAGTAGGATCCACTCTTATGAGGCCCAATTTTCTTGAGGCCCACAATTCGGTTCCTCTCCTCAATCCGACCCGCTAACTCCATGGCCTGCTCCAGGTCCAAGGGGTTGAGTAACCTGACCTCCACTTTTATTTCTTCCTCTAGCCCATTAATAAACTGGCCCATAAGGATCTCTTCTGGCACCCTACTCAATGGTGCAGCTTTCTCAATAAACGCTCGCCGATATTCTACCACAGAGGTGGTTTGCTTGGTGGCTAGCCACTGTTCCCATAAAGATCCACAGTGGGTTGGTCGAAATTGACACAACAAGTAATCCTTCAGATCACCCCACCACCGTATCGGCCTCCTCTTATTCTCCCATTGATACCAACGAAGGGCGTCGCCCTCCATGGATACCACCGCCGCCTCGAGGGCTTCACTTCCGCTCAACCCATAGAACGAGAAATAACGTTCTGCCCTGAGAATCCACCCATCTGGGTCACTCCCATCAAAGAGGGGCATCTCCAACTTCCGATACCGCCAGCTTCCTCCTCCTTGATACGATCCTCCGGGACCTCCACCGGAGCCGCTATCCCCGTAAGTTCGGCCCCCTAGTTGGAAACCTCCGTACTCGTCTCCCTCTCTTTCACCCAGATTTATCAATTCTGGAGCCCTACGTTCCGGTGGTCGCGGTGGTCCAGTTTGAGTTTCAGGCGTGTCCGGCGGGGGTTGTGGCAAGTTCGCTCGGATTTCGGCCTGAAATTTCTTCTGTTCCGCGCGCAAACCCTGAATGGACACCTCCTGGTTCTCCCTCGACCTGTTAATCCGGCCCTCCAACCTGGTGGCTAAGATCTCCAGCTCCTCACTGGTCTTCCTCGTCGCCTCATTCTGGCCTTCTAAGATTTGCGCCGTCAGCGACTCACTCATGGCGTTAATGGCAGATTCCACTGCCCTGGACACCATGGTGGCTACTGTCCCTTCGAGGGCTGCCATTCTCTCTTCTAGAGAATCGACCCTCTGAGCTTCATTTCGTGGTGCCATGGATCGTTGCTCTGATACCAAGTGTGATGTTTTCACTCACTCTCAAGTCTCCTGGGCAGACAAACAAGGAAATCCACAAAGAAGGTAGAGAAAAGTGAGAACTTTGATTAATTGCAACAAGAAAATAAACAGAGCATTCGAGAGGCTCAATCTCTCCCAGATATTACACAAACACTACAAAATTCCACACCACCATATTCCCCTTACACCCTATTTATAGCCTACTGCTCTCATAATAACGGCTACTAATCATTCCCCTTAGCTGGCACTGACATTCCACTATTTTTGCTGACATCTCTGAATATTCTGTGGTAGTGCTCCTATTCCTCTTCTTGGACAGGTCTGCCCCTCCATTTCTTGCGTGCATACGTCAGCCATGGTTTGGGGATTGAATTCATTACATTGCACCACAAAGGGTGAAGGATATCTTAACAAGAAATTATTGCTATAGTAAGTCCATTCAGATTTATAGGGATAAATTATGTTTTTGTTCATCTTTAAATTACTACTTGTACCTCTTTTTTCAAATTTGTTTTTCTTTCCTTTTGTAAGTTTCTAATATTATAAATATATATCTTGAGGGAAAGGGTTC
This sequence comes from Beta corolliflora, assembly GCA_947648045.1. Taxonomy (NCBI): domain Eukaryota; kingdom Viridiplantae; phylum Streptophyta; class Magnoliopsida; order Caryophyllales; family Amaranthaceae; genus Beta; species Beta corolliflora. The sequence continues at coordinate 103,479 of CANSZD010002321.1, forward strand.
TCTAAGACTCAAAAGTCATGGCAATTGTCTGCTCTGCCGTCTTTTTTTAAGGATGTATTTACTTATTTTTATCATGCGTGCTGCTACTGTTTAGCCTGGATACGACTGCATCATCTGCTTGTTGTTGGCACTGGAAACATCATAATTCATGGAGCATTATACAACACTTGGACACATAGATACAATTGAACATTGCATATGTAAATCACCTATCCTGAATTGGCCTTTGAAATTGCATAAGTTTGTATTTTCGTAGGATTTTTTTGCTTATTTAGGGTTTCTCTTTCCACTTGCCATGATACATTCTTCGGAGTTAATATGGGCGAAAACTTAAGGCTCCATCAGGATTTTCACTGCCCCTTTACTCACATTCAAGTGTTGTGTCTTTCTGTTTTTGCTTTGAGATATCCATAAACTGGTTTGTATGCTTCAAAAATACGTATTATTGATTTATCGTGAAAGGACGTGAGGGGCTAGCTGTTCCTCTCCTGAATTTGTTGTAGGTATTCCTTTTCTTAAAATTCTTGAATTTTTTATCCATCAATTTTCTCTCCTATTCTGTGTTGAAAGTGATGTACTTGGGACAGTAATGGTGTGGAGTGTGTTCAGATTTTGCACTGCTTTGCGGGGTTTAGGTTTGAATACGATCTTGCTTATTTTAGGTGTTCTGAGCTTTTAATGGTTTAGTGCAATGTAGTTTATGCTCTTGGTATATTTTCTTACTTTGTTGGCCTGTAATGTATTCACTCTATCAACTTGTAGGGGATGAATGGTTGGATCTTTTGTTGGGCCACATGTTGAATCTACTGAAACTATTAATAGGGGATGAATGGTGGAATCTGTTGTTGGTGCATACTGGAGAGGAGATGTAAAGAGGCCAATGCTACAAAGGATTTATGGCACAACATGGGAAAATGAAGAACAAGAAAGCTTACCTGCATTTCAAAGCAGAAGCTCTTCGGTGAGATAAAGATCACAGGCGTCTTGGCTAAGATCTTGACATGTTTTCCATACAGGTATCCAAAGTCTATTGCTACTGGATAAAGTGAGTGAGGTCATCACTGAACTTGGAGGTGACTTTGTCATGTAAATTCCTAGGAGTTATGTACCAGTCACCTTATGTATACTTTTTATGTATCTGTAATTATGTATGTTCAATTATCTATAATAATATGAGTATTAATACTTTTTATCATATACAATTTTTTTTGTATCAATTAAAATTGGAAAAATGCAAAAAAAAAAAAAAAAAAAATTTGGGTAAGTTTTGGACCCTATGACTATTACTTCTTCACTTAAATATTGGATGCTCATATGTAAGTCACTTGTATTCACATGGATTTTCAAAAATGGGCTTAATAATATACTTCTAAGTAATAACAAGATTAAAAGATGTCTATAATTAGTTAATAAAATCACTTATAAAATATAGATTACCAAGTTTAGTAAATATTTAGGAATAGTTAGTTTATAATAAAACATATGTTATCAAGCTTCAAATTATTTAAGTTAAAAACATGTTTAACATAAATTCCTAATCAAGCTTAAAAGTCATAACTATTTATAATCTTAGTAACTAGCTCACTTTAATAAGTTCAATTGATGATTCTAATATAATAATGTGATAATATGACTAATTTATGGATAATACTTTTAATTTAATTTTTAAGTAATATGAACTATTAAAGAATTAAAATGTTAAGTATAAACTATTCGCCTCGTAAACCTACATAAGCCAAACTTTATTCTAACTTATATAAATAATCTTGTAAACTAAAAATCATACTTAAAGAACACTAAGTATTCTTCCTAATTAGTTACTAACTTATTATGAAATGCTCGTTTTAAAACTTAAAAAGAACTCGTTCCTTGGAGCTTAGTAAGGACCACTTCAGAAGCGTAAAAGGAGATATTTGTACTGCAATCGAGGTAGCAACTACTGCTAGTATCCGCAATTCCCTTGAAATGTGTTTTATGAAATTATAATATGCTACTGAAATGATGATTATTTATGAATATATGTTATTGAGTTGGATTATTATTTATACATGTTTTGTTTAAGTATTATGAGATTCATATGATTTAATAAGATGATATATGATGATCACTGATCACTGAAAATGATATTGTTTATGAGATAGTCTTGAAAGAGCGAAAGTTCTTGAATGCGAAGTATATCGATCACTTGTTCAAGTAAAAGAAACGTAACAACATGATAAATCAAAGTGAAAGAACTGGTTGGCTGTGTCCATTGACTGACTGAAGGTCGTGCACGTACTGCATTGTTCTTTGGGGAACTAGCCCGATTGCATTTGCGGAGCGGCCCCTAGCATTTCTTGGTGTAGGGTAATGTCCGGGGCCAGGCCCTTGCACAATGGTGCATACACATACTGGGAGACTCCCAGCACTGAATGATGTACAACAACCAGAGTAAAAACTGATAAAAGAATATTGTCGATTATTAAAGTGAAACTGCATGAACATTATTTTCTTAAATGTTCGAATTATTCTTTCGCTCAGTTTGCAAATAAAAATGAATTGACGTTGCTAGAGTAGCTTGTTACTGAGCCTCGGCTCATAACGTGTTGTATTTATGTTTTTGGTACTGCTGGGGACGATGGTACTGCGTAGTGGCAAGGATTACCACTTTATAAAATCATGTTGTAGTAGTGCTATTAACTTGTAAGGTTAACTTAACTACAATGTAAGACCATATACTTTAATACTACCTCTGGTTTCTATTATTTGCAACGATTAGACATCTTCTCTCTCTACTTTATGTCAAATCGTTGCAAATAATAAAAACCGGAGGTAGTATAAGTTATCGCTGTTATATCAAGTAACGTTAATGTTATCTGCTTTAATATAATATAAGTTGTTTAAGTTATCGCTATTACGTCTCAAAATGTTTAAATATGTTATATGATTGTAGCCTTGTACGTTCTTAACCGAAGGTGCGACAGTAATGCCTCGACCAAATAGGTGTTCCGCTGCTAATTAGGCTGTCTTAAATGGTGAATCAGTGGTCGGGACGTTACAAAATGGTAGCAGAGCGGACGGTTCGGAACCCTAACGTTTAACCACATGGTTTTACGTCAAATAAAAATGATTATGTTATAAAAAGGAATTAAAGACGCAGTGATTAAATTATAGATAAAACAAGGAAATATGATTAGAAAATAAAAATCGAGGTAATTAAATTGAAATTAAAAATGGTGTAAAATATATAACGAGTGTGAGTGCAGGACACGGGAAAGGGAAATATTTTATGGTTTTATTTCGACCTAACTGTAATTTGACATGCAGAATATCGACCATTGACGTCAACAACAATGTTACTAACGGTGCTGAAAATGCGCACGTTGAGGATGTGCATGTAGAAGATGACCATGATGATGATTATGAACCTTTAGACAGAAGTGCGGAAAGAATGGAAAGATTGGAAAATATGAGCAAATGAAAATGAGAGTGTTGTGATGTTTAAGAAGTTCTCATCTATTAACCCACCATCATATGATGGTAAGCCTGATCCAGTGGAATTTGAAGATCGGATTAATCGTATTGATCAGTTGTTTGAAACCTTGCAATACCCTGACAAATGGAGAGTAGACTTTGCTGTGTTTTATCTCACAGGTCAAGCAAGTTTATGATGGAAGATTGTTAAGGAAAAGAAAAATGAATCTGGGTTTGGATGGAGCAAACTTCAGGAATTGATGCGAGATACGTTTTACCCTCCCTCCCTTAGGAAGCAGAAAGAAGACGAGTTCCTTCACTTGCAGCAAGGTACAATGAGTGTTTTGGAGTATGCTAATAAGTTCATAGAGCTGTCGAGGTTTGCACCCGAGTTGGTGACTAGTGAGCAGTTAAGGATGAACCGTTTTGAGTGAGGTCTTCAGCTCAAATATCAGGATAGGTTGGCATCCCACAAATTCGCTTCTTATCAGGATATGGTTAATGTTGCTGTTAATGTGGAGTGGGTAGTAATGCCTTCGGGAATCTCAAAATAGTAACTTTAAAAGGAGGAATGATGGGAGGAATGATAATCAAGGAGGGGCAAAAAGGCCGAATCATGGGAGTCAAAATTTCAGGGGAAATGAAAGTGGACAATCTGGTTATAGAAGTCAAGGTTATTGTGGAGGTAACTGATGTCAGAATAACTACAGAGCACCAACAACGAGGCCTCAGGAGTGTGCCAAGTGTAGAAGGAGGAACCATCTAGAGAGTGAATGTCGTGTTGGCTCGAATGCTTGTTATAGATGCGGGAGTCGTGATCATTATGTCAGGGTTTGCCCTAAACCACCAAGAGCAAATAATAGCACTGCAGGAACATCTTCAGCTGGTACTAATTGCAGCCGAAACAGCAACACTGCTGAAGCAAACCGTAATCCACCATGATAAGCACCAACAGGAAGAGTCTATGTCATGAGACAAGCTGAGGCTGAGGATGATGACACTGTTATTACCGGTACTTTCTCTATCCATTCTTTGCATGCCCATGTTCTATTTGATTATGGAGCTTCACATTCCTTTCACTAGGGGAAAAAAAAGGAAGGGCTGCGCTGGAAGGGCTGCGTTTTTTGTAAAACGCAGCCCTTCGTGTATGAAGGGTTGCGGTTTTCAAGGAAACCACAGCCCTTTTAGTGAAGGGCTGCGGTTAACCATAAAACGTAGCCCTTCGTACTGTATGAAGGGCTGCGGTTTTTAGGCTAACCGCAACCCTTCACATCCCATCCCACATTTCAGTTTGCGCGCATAACGTATACACACTACAGTAGACATCCCAAATTTCCCTCCCTTAGAAAAATTTAACGAGCGAAACAAAACCCCTCCTTCTCACTCACTCGCACAGCTAACCCTAACGCCGGAGCACCATCACCGGAGCCCTAACGTCGGAGCACCATCACCGGAGCCCTAACGCCGGAGCCACTACATTGACAAGTTTGCGCACCACCAGCATTGTTTGCGCACCACCACGACATTCATTTGAGTGGGTTTGCGCACCACCCACCACGCAGCTGCACCACCTTGCAGCGCCACCACCACCACGACATTCTCTCCTCCACTGCATTCGACTCTCTCACTCTCTTCCGGTAATTCCCCTCTCTCACTCTCTCTCTCTCTCTCCTTTTTTTTATTTCTTAATTAATTTGTTAATTTCATTGCATAATTTGTTAATTTCTTCTAATTAATTTGTTTTATTTAATTTCTTCTATTTCATTGCTGAAATAGTGATTGTAGGGGGTGGGGGAGGGCTGGAGGAGGGTGGGTAGGGTGTGGGAGGGCCGAGAGAGGTGGGGGAGGGGTGGGAAGGGTGGGTAGGGGGTGGGGGATGGTGGCAGGGGGTGGGGGGAGGGTTGGGGGGGGCTGGGCGGGGGTGGGGGAGGACTGGGGAGGCAGGCGGGGTGGGGGGGGGCGGCATGGGGTGGGGGAGGGACTGGGGAGGTTGGGTAGGGGGTGGGGAGGGCATATAGACATGCATGTGTTCTAATTTGAGTAAGATATATGATAATGTATATTTCTTGAAAAAGCAATGTAATTTAGCTATGAAATCTACAAGTTGTTTGAATCATCATCATATGCCTAGATACCCGTTCAAGACGTACTCATTAGGAGTAAGTCTTGAATAGTCCCCGGTTTGGGACTGTTCTTGGACGTTTGATCTCACTTAGGTGGTGAATGTGTGTCTTCTTTTCAATTCTGCGGAAAGTCTTGGCTTATCGTTTCTCTACATTGTTCTCTGGGTACATATGTAAATAAGCAATTATCTACATTGTGTACTTGGATAACTGTAGGGAAATGCTGCCGAATTTTCCTTAGAACTGAAAAGTTGGCATATATTCACTAGTGAGATTAGACGTCCAAGGATGGGTTAGGTTGGAGTGATAAGGACCTTTGGTTGCATGCATACATTTGAACATGTCACTATCTTAGCTTGCTCTATATGTGTGTGATTTGAATATGTGAGTGTGTGTACTTAAATAATGATTGATGCATTATAATTATTGGTTTTGTTTAATTATTAGAGGTCTTCTTGAATAAGATGGATCGTACTTGGATGTATGGTAGTCGTGAATCGATTGAGTTTGTGAATGGGGTCTCGGAATTCTGTACATCTGCATTACAATATCAAGCATCCCTTGGAGCAGTCGACTTTTATTGTCCTTGTGTTGATTGTAGAAATGTGAGCAAGGTTAGTAGTATACATTTGCTTAGGGAGCATGTCTTTCGCCGTGGGTTTAGGCCTCAATACCACGTATGGGTTTGGCATGGTGAGCAGGGGAAGCATATAGGAAGCTCTAGAGTAATGAACGATGTATGTGAAGAAAAGAAGGATTTAGAGAATTGGGATGATGAGTTCGGGGATGAGAATTTGGATGATGATAGGGATTGGGTAGACGAGATGATACACGAGGTTGAAGATCAGTCGTGTAAACGACCTCGTATTTTTGAGTCTATGTCTGAGGCTGCTGAAAAGCCGTTGTATCCAGGTTATACAAAGTACACTAAACTTTCCGCCGTGATAACACTGTTCAACATTAAGTCGAAAGCTGGTTGGACGGACTCTAGTTTCACATCGTTGTTGGAAGTTTTTGCTGATATGCTCCCTGATGGAAATGAACTGCTAAAGTCGTACTATTATGTGAAGAAACTGATGTGTCCTTTCGGTTTAGAGTACGAGCGGATACATGCTTGTTCTAACGATTGTGTGCTTTATCGTAATGAGTATGAGCATTTACATGAGTGTCCACGTTGTGGATTGTCGAGGTACAAGCGTGAAGGAGTTGGAGGTTGTGAAGGACCACTAGCTAAGGTGTTGTGGTATCTACCCATAATACCTATATTTAAGCGCATGTTCTCAATTAAAGGAGATGCGAAGAATTTGAGGTGGCATGCAGATCGTAGGAAGAAAGACGGTCTGCTCAAGCATCCGGCTGATTCGCCTGAGTGAAAAAGTATCAATAGGGTGCATAAGGCATTTGGTAATGAGGATAGAAATCTGAGGCTTGGATTATGTACGGATGGCATGAACCCTTTTGGCAATCTTAGTTCACAGCATAGTACATGGCCAATAGTTTTATTGGTTTATAACTTGCCTCCTTGGTTGTGCATGAAACGCAAGTACATCATGCTGTCGCTTCTTATATCGGGGCCCAAACAACCAGGAAATGACATAGATGTATACCTCCAACCGCTTGTTGAAGATTTACAAAAGATGTGGAACGAAGGAGTGTTAGTATTTGATGCGTAAGCTAATGAGATGTTCACTCTGCGTGCCATGCTTTTTTGTACTATGAACGATTATCCAGCTTATGGGAACTTATCTGGGTATAAGACTAGAGGAAAACAACCCTGCCCGAATTGTGTAGATGACATGAAGTCTACACACCTTAAGGGCTGCAAACATGTCTATATGCGCACACGAAGGCTCCTCAGACGCGACCATCCCTATCGGTTTAAGAAGAAGGCATTCGATGGGACGGTTGAAGAAGAAGTTGCTCGTAGACTATTAAGCGGAATGCGAAGTTTATAATCGGGTTAAGGGCATTGAAACAATCTTTGGTAAACCTGCTAGTGAGGTTGATCGACCTCCAGGATTATGGAAAAAGGAGTCCATTTTTTGGAAACTCCCATATTGGAAAGATCTAAAGGTCAGACATTGTTTAGATGTCATGCACATAGTGAAGAATGTTTGTGAAGCTATTCTTGCGATACTTATGAATATTCCGGGCAAGACAAAAGATGTTAAGGCGTCACGACTTTACTTCGAAGAACAGGGGCTTCGACCAGAGTTGTGGGCTCAGAAAAGGGACGGAAGGAAGAAGAAAGTAGTGGAGGAAAGGGTTGATGAGGAAACTCAGAAAAGTAAAAAGAAGGTGGAGGATTCGGAGAAGAATTATTTGCCACCAGCTTGCTACACGATGTCGCGTGCAGAGAAACGGATTTTTTGCGAGTCGTTGTATGGCATTAAGGTTCCAACTGGCTACTTATCGAATATGAAGCGATTTGTTACCTTAAATGGTGAGTTGAAGTTATCGAGTATGAAATCTCACGATTGTCATGTCATGATGCATGTATTCTTACCGATTGCAATTCGTGGGATTATTCCAAAGCATGTGAGGCACACCATTACAGAACTTTGTTCATTTTTCCAAATAATATGCAGCAAAGTCCTAGAACCGTCGACCCTCGATTCCTTGCAGGCCAGAGTAGTTGAAACTCTATGCAAATTTGAGGTGTTCCCCCCCCCGCATTCTTTGACATTATGGTCCATCTCATTGTCCATCTAGTTCGAGAAATTAAGTTGTGTGGTCCAGTGTTTTTGAGGTGGTGCTATCCTTTTGAAAGATATATGGGTACTTTGAGGGATAAAGTTCGGTTTAGCTGCTTGAATCCGTGCCTTTAGTGGTGGCGGGGTCAGAGGAGAAACTCGACCAGGCGTGCTTCGTCTCGCCACATGCATCCAATCAAGACACCGAAATTTCGATGAAGGGTGAAGATGCACTAGAGGAAAAAAGCCCAAGGGCTGCGGTCAAAAAGGGCCCAAGGGCTGCGTTTAGCCCGTGGACTAGCAGCCCTTGGCATTTAGGAAGGGTTGCGGTTAAAAACCACAGCCCTTAGCGCGTTAAGGGCTGCGGTCAGGGCAAAAACCGCAGCCCTTAGTGGGTTAAGGGCCAAAACCGCAACCCTTGGTGAGTTAAGGGCTGCGGTTTTGGCCCTTAACCGCAGCCCTTAACTCACCAAGGGCTGCGGTTTTTGCCCGAACCGCAGCCCTTGTGACCCAAAAAAAATAGAAATTAATTTTTTTTTTTTGCATTTTTTTGACCTAAATGTTCCCAAACAGTTGTATATATATATAAAAGTATCATTTTTCATTACAAATTATGTTTTTTACACAAATATAGAGAAAATAATAACTGAATTACACAAAGAACTTCTCTAAAGATGACAAATAAAACCAAAATCTCCGAATCAACCGGCAAGTTGGAGCTACCAGCTGCCATGGGTCTGCTCTCTGTATTCCATCTCAGTATCACTTCAGCATGAGACATCCAGATTAGAAACTGAAAGAATGTTGCTCTTCTATGATTAGAAATCAAACTAATTCTATCTTTAGTGCGCCAAAAAAAAAACAGTGAAACTCTAGTGCTCAGATATAACGTCTAATTCATTCAGCCAAGCTCTCAGTCTTAATACACAAAATAACAATAGCAGACAAAGTTAGAAGCTTCAGAAATTACCTGCAAGCGTAGACGGTCAACCTCAATCAGAATCAGGGATCCTAATTCTCGTGATAGGACCTCTAAAGCATCCCCATATTTGCCTTGTTGTTCCAGCACAGAAATGTACACTATAAGAGCTGCAAGATGTGTAAATCATTTAGGGCCATGACCAGTCGAATTACACCATTTCTTTCAGCAATAGGAAAAGGAGCCCAGTACAAACCTTCTGGTTCATGCAAGCTATGAGCAGCAATGTGCTTTTTAATTAAGCCCTCGGCTAAATCGTGACTTCTCTCCCCCTTGGCCACAACTAACCCGCCAAAGAGCCATACAAAACAGTGGTAATTAGGCGAAAGCATGAATTAATTATCATTAACTTGTTGATAAGGACGATACAGCAAGTGATTTATTTCTTTGGCTTTCAAAGTGAATCAAAAATCCTATATAGATGTTACTCTATCCCAAAATAGCATTGATGTCTAAATTACTAGAAAATACAAGGTTATGCTTAACATAATTTTTATAAAATGCAGATACTATTGCATTAGGTCATTAGGTGAGATAGCCCATCTTAGATGCACAATGATATTATTAATTTATTAGGTAGCAATAAGATTGTAAGATATTGATCAATAAATCCTGAGAATAAAATCTTTGTGGGAAACAATGTATGTTATGGCACTATCACTTTCAAGGCCATCGATATTATTCCACCTCCAAAATGCATTTCCAAGTTCTAACAAGTGAAAGGAAAAGGTCGCAACCAAAACTAAATCCCAATTAAAGTACAGGAGCATTCTGATTTTCAATTGAAAGATACAAGATGTGACTACTTCACACAAAAAGAAGAGACGTACAAAGTTAAGGTACACACAAAAGAAAGAAGAGTAAAAGAACCTCATCTGCAGGAATGCACAAACTCAAAGAACTCGACATGACTATGGTAAATTATAACACATATAACATCATTAAAAACAAGCGATAATGGCTTTTCCTTTCGTTTGACATCCTCATTTGTAAATTTAACAAAGTAGCATTTGACATAGGCAATTCAGAACAATATGAAGTATGATCTATATCCAAAAAAGACAGTATAAATAAATTATATAATCGCCTGGGAAGCAAAAGGGTGTAAAGACCTGCAACTGTATGCTACATACTGCCCAGAGCAAGAACCTCTCTTCACCGGCAAGCTTGTACATTTTAATAGCTGTCTGGCAGAAAATGAAGAAAACGTTAAGCATAAGAATCACATATGCCAAGGGAAAAAATAGAAAACCAAACCAAACTTAGTGGTGGTCTACAGAAACCATCAATCTGTTGCTGTTTCACATATGCATAGGCCACCTTTGAAGTTGTATGTGATCCTTTGCAAATTAATTTCTATTAGTTAATAAACATAGCCAGCTGATGTCTCGCATCACACAATCACTTAAGCTATAAAATTGAGTCGAGAATAAAGACAATCACATAGCACACACCTGCCCTTCTAATCCTAGCGCGACACCTAATACAAGTGGCTGCATAAGCAAAAATATGAAATGTAAAAAATGCAACCATATTGGATGCCCAAGAAGGCTAGAAAATATGCATGCCAAAGCAAGATTAGTCAAAGACCGCAGGAAATCAAAAGGCAGAACTAGGTCTAAAATTTTGGAAGCCTTCATTACAAAAATAGGTCTAAAATTGTTATATCGATGAGCAAATTGTCCAGAGCCCCGCATGGACTATGTTAGATCAAGATAAATGTCAATATGCACAAAATAGCCCATTTTTATTAGAAAATTTATTTTTCAAAATGCATGGATGCCCGGAGAATCTAGCACATAGAGTAAGTTAGACGATAACGTTATTGATTATACAACTCTCTTCATGTAACTTTTTCCAATTAGCCAAAACTAGACACTTTTACTTTAGGCACTTCAACTTTAAGCGAAACAATAACATTTTCGACAGGGAAAGAGTGGTGCAAACTTAAACAAGCTTTCCAGGTAGCAATAAAAACCTACAGAGAAGGCATAAAAACCACATATTATATTTAGTTTTCTTACCAAACGTTTATTCATTTCTGTCTCCACAAGACGAGCTAGAAGTTTTTCTGTCTCAATTTGCATAAACAGGTTAAAATTTCATTTTCATGAAGAGCGGCTAATAAGCGAATTTACTTGGAATACCGGAAGCTCTAAGTCGGGAACCTGTGACAGTGTGCGGGAATCATCTGATTCAGGATGAAGGAGCAGCTGCAACATAATATTTTCTGTAATAGAATAATTACTCCATGCTATAGACAGAAACTTCCAAATCCTAAAGAGATTGTATTTGGAGTTTCAAACCTATTTCTTAATGAAAGGTGGCAAAAACTCAAATCAGGCAGATGCCCAAAAAAGAAGAACGAAAAGGAAAACAAAATGGCGGCATAATGGAAGCAAAGCTAGAGAAATAGATAAGAAAAATTCAACAGATATCCAACAAAAGCTATGCACTCTTAACGGTAATTAAGAGCTTCTCATTTATAATTTTTGTTTTACATATATCCAGCAAAAGCTATGCAAGTTACAAGTTATGCTCAACAAATTAATCTCTAACTAAATTTCACCAACTCAACAAGAAACACGCAAATTATAACCAAGATAACAAAGGTGGTCCTTGATTAACTGTATTGATGAGAAAACCCAAATCATGAATATAAAATGAGAGAAAAAGAGGAGATCACCAAATTGATGAAGACTAAAAAATTGACGAAAAACAAGCGTACCAAGCGTACCATGGAAATTCACGAAGTGCAGCGTTTAGGGCAAAAATTCTCTAAAATTGGTTAATTTACGAAATAAATTAAACTTCCAAATGGATGAACTCGCTTGCAAATTGTAGAAGCTGCCATCGAATTTAACCACTCTATCATCCATTTAATTTCCAAAATTTCGCAATAGCAGCACCTTCACAACCCATTATATCTCTTTAAAGGAACTTTAATTTATCCTCTACCCAATAATGAATTAAAGTAACGAAAACAAAAGAATGGGACAAAATTGAATTAGGAACGAGGAAACAAAATTCTTACCAGGAATTTGGCATCCGGCAAGGGAGGAGAGCTCCGGCGAGGTTGCGCGGCTCCGACGCAGGTGCGGTGAGGCTGCTCGAGTGTAGCAGCAGAACGAATCAGAGGAGAGAGCGAAAGAGGCAGGGGCAGCAAGGGAAAGCAGAGCTCCGACGAGGGAGACGCGATTCAACAGTGTTGCAGGAGGACCGGTGGTGGCAGCAGCGAAACCCGGTGTGGATTCACCGGCGAGAGGAAGAGAGGTGCGAGAGAGAGAGCTCTTGCGTACCCTAAACCCTTGCGAGCCCTCGCCAGCGAACCCTAAACCCTTGCAAACCACTGACCATTGCAAACCCTCGCCGGCGAAGAAGGATGAGAGGAGAGAGATGATGCGGTGAGAGGGGAGAGATGATGCGGTGAGAGGAGGAGACATGGGTTAATGGGAATTAGGAGAGAGAGAAATAGGGTTTAGCGAAGGAGGGTAGGAGACTGCTCAAGGGAGTAACGCGAGTAAGCGGTTATATCATTTTTGGGCTGTTTAAGGGCTGCGGTTAGCCCAAAAACCACATCCCTTGATTTAAGGGATGCGGTTTTTGAATTAACCACAGCCCTTTTATCAATAAAGGGCTGCGGTTTTGGGATAACCGCAACCCTTCACTGTTAAGGGCTGCGTTTTATAATAAACCGCAGCCCTTGCATTTTTTTCCACTACTGATGGTGGTGGAGCACGAAGGCGGCGATTGTGGCGGTTTGGATTCTGTGGATGAGCGAAGCGAAGCGATAACGAGCAGGTGGCTGTCGAGCGAAGTGATGAGAAAGCGATGATGGGCGTGCCGGGGTCTCGTGGTGCGACGAAGAGGGAGAGAGGGAGGAGACGGATTCCTGATCTCTGTACCCGATTCAGTTTGCGGTTGACTAGGGAGAGGAGATAGATTGGGGGATGAGATTGGTTTAGGGTTGAGAGTAGGAGAGAGAAGGAGATTTAGGGTTGAGAGCGGGAGAGAGAATGAGATTGGGGGTTGATGGGCTGAAGTGTTGAGCGCAGGAGATATGGGTTTTAGTGAGTGAGGTAATAGAGGGACGTAAATGAGTGGGCTTGGGCTTATCTCTTGTCTTCTAACTGACTCGGGCCCAATAACCGGATCAATTTTTTTAAGCTCACCGGATAAGTTATTTTATTTTTTCAATTTGCGCCAAGAATACTTAATTAACGGATTCGGTTTTTTCAAAATCGGATCAGTTGACTTGTGTTATTTGGGGTTTTTTCTACTAGTGACTACACCCAAGTGATCGGGTATGAGCAGGAAACTGGATCAGTTAACTACAATAATTGGTCTGGTTTTCTGCCCAAACTAGATCAGTTACTACTTAACTGATCCGGTTTTCAACCAGATCAGTTAAAATTTTCTAGCTGCTGCAAACTCATCCGCTCCGGTCCATTTTGGGATCAGTAAGGCCTATTTTGACCGGAGCGGATGAGGTTTTTTCCACTAGTGTTTGTATAGTTTAATACTTTTCTAAACATAACCCGATGCATAATATTTCAAGGATAAATAAACAATGAGATTATACATTCACTTTTTGAAAACAACTAGAAAGTTATTCAAGATATTTAAACGTAAGGATATAAACTTATAGCATCTCATAACATAATATTATATTACGCATAATAGCTACTCAGGGATATGAACTCATATGACTTACGAGCTTTCCTTAATCATAATCTCAGAAAGATATATAGATCAGTACTTGCTAAACCTATTAGAGGTGTTCGATGCGAAATTTACTTAATAAGCTGAAGTGAAATCAAGTTTTATAGATAATCTCTTGTTCAAAATTCATACAAGAATTTGTAGATTTTACTAAGTTTCATAAATTGAGTTTAAAGTTTAATAAAATAAAATAAAATAAAAACTCATATATACTCCCGTATTTAAATCATTTTCGGAAATTATTATTTCTATTAAACTTTATGACTTCACCGGGGAAGAGAACATGAATAGAGAGGGGCCTAAGCCATATATCTAAACTATTGAGGGACGTCTCCCCACCTTTTTACACACTGCTTGCTAGACTTTTAGGTCATGACCCCTACATAAAGGAGCAATACTGCTCCATAACACATAATGAACAACTCGCTCCACAAATGTTGTTCTTCACTGCTTACGCACCTACTTCCCCCGTAAAATAAAATATCTACTTATACTTTATTCTTATAACTCAAATACTTATACTTAATCCATAAAACTCAAATATTTATACTCCATTTGTAAAGTTCGAATATACTTATATCATATGCACAAACTCAATTCATAAAAATCTCATAGTCATTGTTCTATAATAACTTGGATCTGAATACTTTTGCACAAACCAAATCCCAAAATTATTTCTTTACTTCAAATCATGTAAAAGAAACAATATACATAAAACTTTAATGAATTTAAATGTATTCCGTATTTCAGACACCATAATGTAACCAAATAAGACATATGTTTCTTAAAGATTTTGCAAATCAACTAATAATTTCCGAAACAAAAGGCTAAGTATATGAAACTTGTAATATCACAATTCATAAATTATAAGTAAAGATAACCTTCTCTCTAATATGTTTTAGTTAAATATTCTCGTCTTAACAATCTCATTCCCTCATAATAGAACTTCCAATCTTAACTGCTAGCAACCATCTACAACTTTTAGAATTGTCCTCATTGAAATTCCCAATCATATTTAAATTTCCCTCCTCAATATATTAATTCCGCATTGCGATAATGTATTTTCAACTTTATTCCATTAACACTCCACTACCTTATAGTTGTACCATATCATGATAACTCTTCCACAATTATCATAATTTAATATTATCTTATCGATATCCCTTGTTATAAACCAATCTCTATTATATAAGGGAACTCTTGAGGATTTAGGTGTCCACTTGAATTCCCTTAAATATCCTTTATGTATTTGTTATTTCAAGATTATTAATGAGGGCAAATAAGTCATAGAAATTTTTAAAAGATGCTTTAATGTAATTACTAGATTCTTCTTCTCCTTAAAAAACTGCCGGATTTTATTTAGTGAAAGTAACTTCCAGATTTTTAAAAACAAAAGAAACATGTACAATATCACTGTGATGTCGCGCACGCGCGTGCAGATAATACTAGAATATAATACCTTAACTATCTTCTTGAACCTTGCTATTCCCAATACATAATCTCTAATATTCACATTAATCTTCAATTTATATCTTTTTAATACCCAAAATATGACACTAATTCACCCAAACATAATTGAATTCATATCTTAATTCTTCAACTCAATATTGCCATAATAATATTGGTGTTCCTGATTTTACTTCCTCAATATTTCATAGTTTACAACCATACTATATCACAATAACCCATCAATGATTATTTTAATTCAAGTACGTCTTGCTTGTATCGATATACCACAACCCAAACATTCGTTTAGAATTTGTAATCCCAGACGATTACACTTTGTATCCACATTAATTTTAAATCTATATTTCCTTTATTATTAACCCATAACTTAATTCCCAAGCGCTATATTACACAAATTTTATACCTCCTCTGACTTTCCATTTGTAAACCTTACTCTTCCAATTAGTAATGATACCTCTAAATTCATTTACCTTCCCCCACTTCGATACTCAATAGAATTTCCTCGATTCAATTTATACCCCTATAACCTTCCCTAATATAGGTATACCAACTCAGTTTTGTGTTTGATACTCCTTTATGTCATCATTGAACCCTTAATATCTAGATACTAATATGGAATTAACTTACCTATTTCTGTTTACTTCCCAACAATTACCATCACACATCCATCAATATTACTTTAACCCTCGTATCTTCAATAGTCACGAACTTCTTGTATCAGCTATATTATCCCATCAAATAAAGTTTAAATTTCAAAACTTAAATAACCACCCCATTCAGCCTTTTCATATAACTATTAGCATTCTTAAATATAATTCTTTGATCAACTAATTTGTCCCACAATTACTTTGACATAACTCTCCAATATTGCAAAACCCAAATTCCTCAAATAGTTCTTGAAGGTATCCTTAGATGATGTAGTGTAACTTTTAAGCTTATTCTCCTTATAATAACAATTTATAAAATATTAATTCATAACTTACTAAATACATATTCGTAACTCAAATAATACTCATGTTAAGCGTACTCCAAAATCCCAACTAGAACTCCGAACTCATATCTTCTAACCACTAATCTACATATTCTCAAAAGGGGTAATCAAATATCATAGTTGCCTATAGATATTCATGCACGATTACCATCATGTTATACTTTGACTATCAATAGCTTACGTAAATCATATTCTTTATGAATTTTATGTACTTATAACTATATGTATACGAAGCTGTGAAATCATAATTGAGTCTCATAAACTTACCGATTGCCCTAAGATACAGCTCACTGAACTCATATAGTCAAACTTAATACATTGGAAAATATAGCGAAAACTCTTATTTATAACTAGCTATCCATAACTTACTAATATCTTAGCACATGGTTCATTAAACGAGTTATACTATCAAATCTTAAAAACAAAAATAAGCTTATCATAATTCATAACTAAGGTTCAACTTAGTAAAACTAAGTATATAACCAAAATAACATTTTGGAGTTGAAACACACATTTTCAAATACAAGTAAACTCATGGAAATATAATATTTACAGACATAAGGTCAGAATTGTGTATTAACTCAAGTCTGAAAAACAACTCTTTATGTAAATCTCGATATTCTTAATATCTCACAATTATTGAGTTGTAAGATACAAGAACAATGTGTACCTTAACCATTAATATCGATGCTCTAAGAATCCTTAACCTTAGTTTCCTTACTTGCTTGACCTCCGTAGCATAATCTCATAATTTACCTCAGCAATAATGATAAGAAAGGAATTAATAACCATTCTTACTAATTCTCAAATGCATGGCTTAAAACTTTCTTAGCCTCAATTCCTCCATTACTCAAACACAATTCCTCGAATTATAACCCATTTAACTAATAAAACTTGTTAACGAAATCCCCAAAATTATCCCCATGTACTCATTCAATTTCAACAACAATAACCATCCTCACTTTGCAAATTATTAACATATATATCTCTTATCTCATTCCTCTTAACAAAACTTGCGAGTTTAACTCTTGATTTCAAAATCCAATTTACCATAACGATAGAAAATAACAGTTAAGTTCAAATATTACATAAATAAGTTATGACAAATCCAGAAAATGATTTCCCACTTATACCAATATCACAAATGAATTATGGAGAGAACTGTAAACGCCTAAATTCATATGAGAATCTGAATTCAAGCTCTTCAAATCAAAAGAAGAGAAAGGAAGGACTTGAATTATACCTCTGGGTCAAGATAACTTTTGCTTTCAGCTTATCAAGACAAATAGGAACAAGTGAGTAGCATCAGAGAAGACAGAAAAAGAACGACGGTGGCCCAATTGGTGGTAGCACCACCCGTAGCTGCACAATAGAACACACACACAACAACATTAAGAGGAAATCCGTAGCGTGGGGTGGGTTGATAACCAGTAGCCAAGGATGCCGATGGTAAGTCAAAGTGGTGCTAACAATAAGACAGCGGGAGGCGACCCATGGTGGTGATTCGCTACGTCGATGGATTAGAAGAGGATGGGGGGAAGGAAACTGTAGAGAGATTGAGTTTTGTGAATATTCTGCCTTACCTCTTCTCCTTGATGTTAATCACGTATATACAAAGAAGTAGTCCTACACTAATTAGGAAAGTCACTAAACCAAACAAATACACTTCCTAAAAGATGAGATTTACATATCAACCAAGAGATATCTACATATCAACCAAGATATAGCTTAACACCCCCCCTCAAGTTGGAGCATGGGGATCCAAAACGCCCAACTTGCGAAGAAGAGTATCAAACTGAGTTTTCCCAAGGGCCTTGGTGAAAATGTTGGCCAACTGAGTAGTCGTAGGAACATAAGAGGGAGCAATATGCCCATCAGTGATGGCATCGCGAACAAAATGACAATCGACCTCTATATGTTTGGTGCGCTCATGAAAGACGGGATTGTTGGCAAGATGTAAGGTTGACTGACTGTCACAAAAGAGAGGAATGGCCTTGGGATGATGAACACCCAAGCTAAGAAGAAGACCTTTGAGCCACTTTAACTCACAGGTAATAGCGGCCATAGAACGATACTCGGCCTCGAGGAAGAACGAGAGACGGTTGGTTGCTTTTTCGTCTTCCAGGAAATAGGAGAATGACCAAGAAAAATAAGCCAACCAGTGAGGGAACGACGAGAGATGGGGCAAGCAGCCCAATCAGAGTCACACCATCCCTGCAATGACAAATCGCTATCAGCACGAAGAAGAATACCCTGACCAGGAGTACCCTTAAGATAACGAACAACGCGGAGGGCAGCCTCCAGATGCTCCTGACGAGGAGACTGCATAAACTGAGAGAGAATATGCACAGAGTAGGCAAGATCAGGACGAGTGACAGCAAGATATATCAAACGACCAACAAGGCGTCGGTAAAGCTCGGGATCAAACCGGATACTCGCTAGTGGAAAGAGCAAGCTTATGATTCGTCTCAATAGGAAAGTCAGAGGGTTTAGCACCCAACATACCAGCTTCGGCAACAATGTCCAAAGTATACTTTCGCTGACAAAGAAAGAGACCTGTAGAACTCCGGGCTAATTCAATGCCAAGGAAATAACGCAAAGGACCAAGATCCTTCATACGAAAACAATCACTAAGATAGGCTTTGAAAGCCTGTAAAGCAGCAGAATCATTCCCAGCAATGATAAGATCATCAACATACACAAGCACATTAATCTGAACTGGACCTTTAGTGTAGGTAAAGAGAGAATAATCAGAGTAAGACTGGAGAAAACCGTAATGGCGAAGAGCAGTAACAAGCTTAGCAAACCAACATCGAGGAGCTTGTTTCAAACCATACAATGATTTTCTCAAACGACATACAAGATTAGGATTGGACGCACTAAAGCCAGGGGGAAGTTTCATGTAAACTTCTTCCTCAAGATCACCATGCAAGAAAGCATTTTGGACGTCCATTTGATGAAGTTCCCAATGCTTAGAGGCAGCAATAGCAAGAAAAGCACGAACAATAACCATTTTAGCAACAGGAGCAAAAGTCTCAGTATAGTCAATACCTTCCTGTTGATGATTGCCAAGAACCACCAAACGAGATTTTTGGCGATCAAGAAGACTATTGGAATCATACTTGTTGCGATACACCCATTGACTGCCTAAAGCGCGTTTGCCCGGAGGGAGATACTCCATGGTCCAAGTACAATTATTTTTTAAGAGCGGTGATTTCTTCTGCATAGACTTACACAATTCTCATCTCTCATGGCCTCCTTAAAAGACCGAGGCTCAGTAGTGGAAGTAAGAGCTGCAATAAAAGCACGATAATTTGCAGAAAAACTATCACAATTGACATAATGTGCAATAGGGTAAGGAGTACCTGAGGAGCGACGAGAACTAGATGAAGCGGGGGAAGGACTTTTGACGGCAACATTGTGAGTCACATAATCTCGCAAGAGAACGAGAGAGGAGCTTTGGTGCGCAACCCACGACCAAGAGAGGACGAGGCAAAGATGTGAATCAAGGAATTCGGCCCATGTGAAGGAGCAGGCCCAGTAGTGGCAGGTGAGGACCCAGAAGGGGAAACCAAAGGAGAAGATGCAGCGGATTCATGAGAAGGCAAGGGAGAGGCCATAGGAGTAGGCCCAGCGGCAGATGGAGTCCCAGCGTGCTGATCAGAGGCAGCAACAAGAGGAATGGGCCCAGCGGCAGGTGGAGGCCCAGCGTGCTGAGTAGAGTCAGCGGCAATAGGAGAGGAAAGAAGAGAGGGAGTGGGCTCAGGGTTTTGGGCCGGCTCAGAGGAAAAAACTGGGTCAGGTAGATCCGGGCTAGAGGAGGAAGAATTTTGTGGCATTTGGGTTAGAAATAAAAGGAGGTGGATGGATAGAAATTGGGTCGACAATTTGAGGAGTTGAATCGAGTGGAAGAATGGGGGGCAAAATCATCATCAATGTTGACACCAATATCAACAATTTCTTCCGGTACAATGTTAACACTTTCCTGAGTGCAAAAAGGAAACACATCCTCAAAGAATTTCACATCCCTAGAGACAAAAAAAATCCTTGGTCTTAAGATCAAAGAGACGCCACCCTTTTTTACCAAAAGGGTATCCCACAAATATACATTTTCGACTCTCGTTTTGCAAATTTGTCACCATGAACCTTATGATTATGAGCAAAGCACAAAGTTCCAAGTACCTTAATAGCATCGTATGAATGACATTGCCCGTTAAGCATTCAAAAGGAGTTTTATTATTCAACAAGGGAGTAGGAGTTCGATTAATCAAATGAGCGGAAGAAGAGCACATTCACCCCAAAAATAAATAGGAAGATGAGCTTGAAAACGAAGGGCACGGGCTACATTTAAGATATGTTGGTGTTTTCTCTCAACTTTCCCATTTTGTTGAGGGAGTATGAACACATGAGGTTTGGAAAATGACACCTCGTGGCAACAAAGTAATCACGAAGACAGTTAAACTCGAGTGCCATTATCACTTTGGACTACTTTGATAGTTTGAGAATATTGTCTCTCGGCCATAGTAACAAAGGACATAAACATGCTAAAAACTTCGGTTTTATCAACTAAAAGATATAGCCACACGCAAAGACGAAAAATCATCTACTATAGTTAAAAAAATATCGTGCACCACAAGAAGAAGCATGTCTATAAGGACCCCACAAATCACAATGAACCTTCTCAAAAATGCGAGAAGTTTGAGTATCACTTATTGGAAAAGAATCCCTAGGATGCTTAGCATAAAAACAAATGTCACAACCTCGAGTGAGGCGACCCTTAAAATGACTAACGGGAGGAAGCAACTTTACAACTTTCGCGGAAGGATGACCCATACGACGATGCCATAAATCCAACATAGAAGCTTCACCCGAAACGTGAGATATGTTGAACCGAATCCATGCCGCCAAAGTAATAAAGTCCATCCCGCTTAACACCCGTTCCAATCCGGCTCCATCGACGGGTCCCGTATAGTGCACATATGAGAATCAAATTGGGACAGTACATCGCAAACTATCACACAATTGAGAGATGGATAACAAATTGCAACGAAGTTGGGGCACATAGAGCACATGAGTAAGAACAATAGTGCTAGATAACCGACAGAACCTTCTTGATTAGCAACAACGAGTGCTTCCATTTGGAAGCCCAACAGACAATTAATAATATCATGAACATCAAATAACCAAGAAAAATCCCCAGTGACATGGTGAGTGGCACCCGTATCAATAATCCAAGAGTGAGTGTCGAACTTACCAGTCAAACGCTTTTCAGGAATTTTAAAATTACCGAACATGCCCGCAAGAACCTTCCACTGCTCAGCTGAAAATAACGAAGAAGAAGGGCCCGGACTGGAAGACGAAGTAGGCTCGGTAGAGCTGCGCAGGGCAGCAAGCATTGGCTCGGGCGAGAGTGCCACGTCCCTGCCGGAGGTTCGACCACCACGTCCGCGGCCACCACTATCGTGCCCAGTGGCGGTGGTATCCAATAATCTCGAAGCAAGTGGCCACATCGTGACCTGATTTTTGCGGTTAGAGCAAATCGGTGAGGCGCGATCAACGCGGCTCTCCACGGCCACGGCCGCGGGCCGGTTTCACCCGAACAAAAACCCAACGGCTTCGGGCGACTAAGTGTCAGGGAGCTGGGTAGCAAGACGAACCCGCTCGGCTTGGATCACCATTTGATATACACGGTCAAGAGAGGGAAGAGTTTTGAGAGCGAGGATAGATGCTCGAGTTTGAGAATAATAGGGAGTATACAAACCCATGAGAAACTGATGCACTTTGCGGGCTTCACGACGCGTAGCGTGACGATCTCTGGTGTCACAAGCAGAACAGCACGAGCAGGCCAATATAGGCTCGTACCTGTGCAGTTCCTCCCATAAAACGTGAAGGTGGGAGTAGTATGTTGTGACAGACATGGTTTTGGACTGCTCACAACGAGCAATTGAAGCATGTAATTGATGAATCCGAGGCCCGTTGGCGACAAAGATACCGAGTCTTGAGAGTTTCCCAAAGTCGACGTGGATCTTTGAATTTGGGGATGGAAGATTTGACTTGTGAGTGATCGTATTCATGAGCCATGAAATAATCAAGGCTTGGAGTGCCGCCTAATCTGGCAGCAGTGCATGGGGACACGGGTTCGGTGATAGTGCCATCGAGGAAACAAAATTTACGACGAGCCTCGAGAGCACTTTGTATATCCGCCGCCCGATCATCATAATTATCCTCGCGTAAGCGATTCTGGAGTAAGGAAGTCGCCGGACGATCTTGGGGACCAAGATAATAAGGAGAGGAAGCATCAAGTTTGGGTGGTGGAGAAGACTTGGCCGCGTCCTCTCCGCCCATACTCGAGATAATAGGAAACGTTCTAGGCGATACCATGTAGAGAGATTGAGTTTTGTGAATATTCTGCCTTACCTCTTCTCCTTGATGTTAATCACGTATATACAAAGAAGTAGTCCTACACTAATTAGGAAAGTCACTAAACCAAACAAATACACTTCCTAAAAGATGAGATTTACATATCAACCAAGAGATATCTACATATCAACCAAGATATAGCTTAACACCCCCCTCAAGTTGGAGCATGGGGATCCAAAACGCCCAACTTGCGAAGAAGAGTATCAAACCGAGTTTTCCCAAGGGCCTTGGTGAAAATGTCGGCCAATTGAGTAGTCGTAGGAACATAAGAGGGAGCAATATGCCCATCGGTGATGGCATCGCGAACAAAATGACAATCGACCTCTATATGTTTGGTGCGCTCATGAAAGACGAGGATTGTTGGCAAGATGTAAGGTTGACCTTGTCACAAAAGAGAGGAATGGCCTTGGGATGATGAACACCCAAGCTAAGAAGAAGACCTTTGAGCCACTTTAACTCGCGTGTAATAGCGGCCATAGAACGATACTCGGCCTCGGCGGAAAGAACGAGAGACAGTTGGTTGCTTTTCGTCTTCCAGAAATAGGAGAATGACCATGAAAAACAAGCCCAACCAGGTGAGGGAACGACGAGAGATGGGGCAAGGCAGCCCAATCGTAGTCACACCATCCCCGCAATGACAAATCGCTATCGACGACGAAGAAGAATACCCCGACCAGAGTACCCTTAAGATAACGAACAACGCGGAGGGCGGCCTCCGTGATGCTCCCGACGAGGAGACTGCATAAGCGAGAGAATATGCCTACAGTAGGCAAGATCGGGACGAGTGACAAGAAGATATATCAAACGACCAACAAGGCGTCGGTAAAGCTCGGGATCCGACGGATACTCGCTAGTGGAAAGAGCAAGCTTATGATTCGTCTCAATAGGAAAGTCGAGGGTTTAGCACCCAACATACCGACTTCCTGAACAATGTCCAAAGTATACTTTCGCCGACAAAGAAAGAGGCACCGTAGAACTCAGGGCTAATTCAATGCCAAGGAAATAACGCAAAGGACCAAGATCCTTCATACGAAAACAATCACTAAGATAGGCTTTGAAAGCCTGTAAAGCGCAGAATCATTCCCAAAGAATGATAAGATCATCAACATACACAAGCACATTAATTGGCACCGGACCTTTAGTGTAGGTAAAGAGAGAATAATCGAGTAAGACCGGAGAAAACCGTAATGGCGAAGAGCAAAGCAACAAGCTTAGCAAACCAACATCGAGGAGCTTGTTTCAAACCATACAATGATTTTCTCAAACGACATACAAGATTAGGATCGGACGCACTAAAGCCAGGGGGAAGTTTCATGTAAACTTCTTCCTCAAGATCACCATGCAAGAAAGCATTTTGGACGTCCATTTGATGAAGTTCCCAATGCTTAGATGAGCAATAGCAAGAAAAGCACGAACAATAACCATTTTAGCAACGGGGAGCAAAAAGTCTCGGTATAGTCAATACCTTCCTCGTTGATGATTGCCAAGAACCACCAAACGAGATTTTTGAGCGATCAAGAAGACTATTGGAATCATACTTGTTGCGATACACCCATTGACTGCCTAAAGCGCGTTTGCCCGGAGGGAGATACTCCATGGTCCAAGTACCATTATTTTCAAGAGCAGTGATTTCTTCCTGCATAGACTTCTGCCAATTCTCATCTCTCATGGCCTCCTTAAAAGACCGAGGCTCAGTAGTGGAAGTAAGAGCTGCAATAAAAGCACGATAATTTGCAGAAAAACTATCACAATTGACATAATGTGCAATAGGGTAAGGAGTACCCGAGGAGCGACGAGAACTAGATGAAGCGGGGAAGGACTTTTGGCAACATTGTGAGTCACATAATCTCGCAAGAGAAGAGAGGGAGCTTTGGTGCGCAACCCACGACCAAGAGAGGACGAGGCGCATGTGAATCAAGGGAATTCGGCCCATGTGAAGGAAGCGAGCCCAGTGAGTGGCGGTGAGGACCCGTAGGGGAAACCAAAGGAGAAGATGCTGTGGATTCATAAGAGAAGGCAAGGAGAGAGCCATAGGAGTAGGCCCAGCCGAAGATGGAGTCCCACGTCTTGTCGAGAGGCAGCAACAAGAGGAATGGGCCCGAGCGGCAGTGGAGCCCGGCGTCTTGGCAGTCGGCCCGGCAATAGGAGAGGAAAGAAGAGAGGGGAGTGGGCTCGGGGTTTTGGGCCGGCTCAGAGGAAAAAACTGGGTCAGGTAGATCCGGGCTAGAGGAGGAAGAATTTTGTGGCGTTGGGTTAGAAATAAAAGGAGGTGGATGGATAGAAATTGGGTCAGCAATTTGAGGAGTTGAATCAGTGGAAGAATGGGGGGCAAAATCATCATCAATGTTGACACCAATATCAACAATTTCTCCTAGGTACAATGTTAACACTTTCCTGAGTGCAAAAAGGAAACACATCCTCAAAGAATTTCACATCCCTAGAGACAAAAAAATCCTTGGTCTTAAGATCAAAGAGACGCCACCCTTTTTACCAAAAGGGTATCCCACAAATATACATTTTCGACTCCGTTTTGCAAATTTGTCACCATGAACCTTATGATTATGAGCAAAGCACAAAGTTCCAAGTACCTTAATAGCATCGTATGAATGACATTGCCCCGTTAAGCATTCAAAAGGAGTTTTATTATTCAACAAGGGAGTAGGAGTTCGATTAATCAAATGAGCGGCAAGAAGAGCACATTCACCCCAAAAATAAATAGGAAGATGAGCTTGAAAACGAAGGGCACGGGCTACATTTAAGATATGTTGGTGTTTTCTCTCAACTTTCCCATTTTGTTGAGGAGTATGAACACATGAGGTTTGGAAAATGACACCCGTGGCAACAAAGTAATCACGAAGACAGTTAAACTCAGTGCCATTATCACTTTGGACTACTTTGATAGTTTGAGAATATTGTCTCTCGGCCATAGCAACAAAGGACATAAACATGCTAAAAACTTGATTTTATCAACTAAAAGATATAGCCACACAAGCACGAGAAAAAATCATCTACTATAGTTAAAAAATATCGTGCACCACAAGAAGAAGCATGTCTATAAGGACCCCACAAATCACAATGAACCTTCTCAAAAATGCGAGAAGTTTGAGTATCACTTATTGGAAAAGAATCCCTAGGATGCTTAGCATAAAAACAAATGTCACAACCTTGAGTGAGGCGACCCTTAAAATGACTAACAGGAGGAAGCAACTTTACAACTTTCGCGGAAGGATGACCCATACGACGATGCCATAAATCCAACATAGAAGCTTCACCCGAAACAGATATGTTGAACCGAATCCATGCCGCCAAAGTAATAAAGTCCATCCCGCTTAACACCCGTTCCAATCAGCTCCATCGACGGGTCCTGTATAGTGCACATATGAGAATCAAATTGGACAGTACACTGCAAACTATCACACAATTGAGAGATGGATAACAAATTGCAACGAAGTTGGGGCACATAGAGCACATGAGTAAGAACAATAGTGCTAGATAACCGAACAGAACCTTCTTGATTAGCAACAACAGTGCTTCCATTTGGAAGCCCAACAGGACAATTAATAATATCATGAACATCAAATAACCAAGAAAAATCCCCAGTGACATGGTGAGTGGCACCCGTATCAATAATCCAAGAGTGAGTGTCGAACTTACCAGTCAAACGCTTTTCAGGAATTTTAAAATTACCGAACATGCCCGCAAGAACCTTCCACTGCTCAGCTGAAAATAACGAAGAAGAAGGGCCCGGACTGGAAGACGAAGTAGGCTCGGTAGAGCTGCCAAGGGCAGCAGCATTGGCTCGGGCAGGAGTGCCACGTCCCCTGCCGGAGGTTCGACCACCACGTCCGCGGCCACCACTATCGTGCCAGTGAGCAGGGTATCCAATAATCTCGAAGCAAGTGGCCACATCGTGACCTGATTTTTTGCAGTTAGAGCAAATCAGTGAGGCGCGATCAACGCGGTCTCCACGGCCACGGCCGCGGCTGGTTTCAGCCCGAACAAAAAACCCAACGGCTTCGGGCGACTAAGTGTCAGGGAGCTGGGTAGCAAGACGAACCCGCTCGGCTTGGATCACCATTTGATATACACGGTCAAGAGAGGGAAGAGTTTTGAGAGCGAGGATAGATGCTCGAGTTTGAGAATAATAGGGAGTATACAAACCCATGAGAAACTGATGCACTTTGCGGGCTTCACGACGCGTAGCGTGACGATCTCTGGTGTCACAAGCAGAACAGCACGAGCAGGCCAATATAGGCTCGTACCTGTGCAGTTCCTCCCATAAAACGTGAAGGTGGGAGTAGTATGTTGTGACAGACATGGTTTTGGACTGCTCACAACGAGCAATTGAAGCATGTAATTGATGAATCCGAGGCCCGTTGGCGACAGCATACCGAGTCTTGAGAGTTTCCCAAAGTCGACGTGGATCTTTGAATTTGGGGATGGAAGATTTGACTCCTGAGGAGATCGTATTCATGAGCCATGAAATAATCAAGGCTTGGAGTGCCGCCCAATCCGCGAGCGAGTGCATGGGGACACGGGTTCGGTGATAGTGCCATCGAGGAAACAAAATTTACGACGAGCCTCGAGAGCACTTTGTATATCCGCCGCCTTGATCATCATAATTATCCTCGCGTAAGCGATCTCGGAGTAAGGAAGTCGCCGGGACGATCTTGGGGACCAAGATAATAAGGAGAGGAAGCATCAAGTTTGGGTGGTGGAGAAGACTTGGCTGCGTCCTCTCCGGCCATACTGAGATAATAGGAAACGTTCCTAGGCTGATACCATGTAGAGATTGAGTTTTGTGAATATTCTGCCTTACCTCTTCTCCTTGATGTTAATCACGTATATACAAAGAAGTAGTCCTACACTAATTAGGAAAGTCACTAAACCAAACAAATACACTTCCTAAAAGATGAGATTTACATATCAACCAAGAGATATCTACATATCAACCAAGATATAGCTTAACACCCCCCCTCAAGTTGGAGCATGGGGATCCAAAACGCCCAACTTGCGAAGAAGAGTATCAAACTGAGTTTTCCCAAGGGCCTTGGTGAAAATGTCGGCCAACTGAGTAGTCGTAGGAACATAAGAGGGAGCAATATGCCCATCAGTGATGGCATCGCGAACAAAATGACAATCGACCTCTATATGTTTGGTGCGCTCATGAAAGACGGGATTGTTGGCAAGATGTAAGGTTGACTGACTGTCACAAAAGAGAGGAATGGCCTTGGGATGATGAACACCCAAGCTAAGAAGAAGACCTTTGAGCCACTTTAACTCACAGGTAATAGCGGCCATAGAACGATACTCGGCCTCAGCAGAAGAACGAGAGACAGTTGGTTGCTTTTTCGTCTTCCAGGAAATAGGAGAATGACCAAGAAAAACAAGCCAACCAGTGAGGGAACGACGAGAGATGGGGCAAGCAGCCCAATCAGAGTCACACCATCCCTGCAATGACAAATCGCTATCAGCACGAAGAAGAATACCCTGACCAGGAGTACCCTTAAGATAACGAACAACGCGGAGGGCAGCCTCCAGATGCTCCTGACGAGGAGACTGCATAAACTGAGAGAGAATATGCACAGAGTAGGCAAGATCAGGACGAGTGACAGCAAGATATATCAAACGACCAACAAGGCGTCGGTAAAGCTCGGGATCCGACAGATACTCGCTAGTGGAAAGAGCAAGCTTATGATTCGTCTCAATAGGAAAGTCAGAGGGTTTAGCACCCAACATACCAGCTTCGGCAACAATGTCCAAAGTATACTTTCGCTGACAAAGAAAGAGACCTGTAGAACTCCGGGCTAATTCAATGCCAAGGAAATAACGCAAAGGACCAAGATCCTTCATACGAAAACAATCACTAAGATAGGCTTTGAAAGCCTGTAAAGCAGCAGAATCATTCCCAAAGAATGATAAGATCATCAACATACACAAGCACATTAATCGAACCTGGACCTTTAGTGTAGGTAAAGAGAGAATAATCGAGTAAGGCGGAGAAAACCGTAATGGCGAAGAGCAGTAACAAGCTTAGCAAACCAACATCGAGGAGCTTGTTTCAAACCATACAATGATTTTCTCAAACGACATACAAGATTAGGATCGGACGCACTAAAGCCAGGGGGAAGTTTCATGTAAACTTCTTCCTCAAGATCACCATGCAAGAAAGCATTTTGGACGTCCATTTGATGAAGTTCCCAATGCTTAGAGGCAGCAATAGCAAGAAAAGCACGAACAATAACCATTTTAGCAACAGGAGCAAAAGTCTCAGTATAGTCAATACCTTCCTGTTGATGATTGCCAAGAACCACCAAACGAGATTTTTGGCGATCAAGAAGACTATTGGAATCATACTTGTTGCGATACACCCATTATCGCCTAAAGCGCGTTTGCCCGGAGGGAGATACTCCATGGTCCAAGTACCATTATTTTCAAGAGCAGTGATTTCTTCCTGCATAGACTTCTGCCAATTCTCATCTCTCATGGCCTCCTTAAAAGACCGAGGCTCAGTAGTGGAAGTAAGAGCTGCAATAAAAGCACGATAATTTGCAGAAAAACTATCACAATTGACATAATGTGCAATAGGGTAAGGAGTACCTGAGGAGCGACGAGAACTAGATGAAGCGGGGGAAGGACTTTTGACGGCAACATTGTGAGTCACATAATCTCGCAAGAGAACAGAGGGAGCTTTGGTGCGCAACCCACGACCAAGAGAGGACGAGGCAGCATGTGAATCAAGGGAATTCGGCCCATGTGAAGGAGCAGGCCCAGTAGTGGCAGGTGAGGACCCAGAAGGGGAAACCAAAGGAGAAGATGCAGCGGATTCATGAGAAGGCAAGGGAGAGGCCATAGGAGTAGGCCCAGCGGCAGATGGAGTCCCAGCGTGCTGATCAGAGGCAGCAACAAGAGGAATGGGCCCAGCGGCAGGTGGAGGCCCAGCGTGCTGAGCAGAGTCAGCGGCAATAGGAGAGGAAAGAAGAGAGGGAGTGGGCTCAGGGTTTTGGGCCGGCTCAGAGGAAAAAACTGGGTCAGGTAGATCCGGGCTAGAGGAGGAAGAATTTTGTGGCGTTGGGTTAGAAATAAAAGGAGGTGGATGGATAGAAATTGGGTCAGCAATTTGAGGAGTTGAATCAGTGGAAGAATGGGGGGCAAAATCATCATCAATGTTGACACCAATATCAACAATTTCTTCCGGTACAATGTTAACACTTTCCGGAGTGCAAAAAGGAAACACATCCTCAAAGAATTTCACATCCCTAGAGACAAAAAAATCCTTGGTCTTAAGATCAAAGAGACGCCACCCTTTTTTACCAAAAGGGTATCCCACAAATATACATTTTCGACTCCGTTTTGCAAATTTGTCACCATGAACCTTATGATTATGAGCAAAGCACAAAGTTCCAAGTACCTTAATAGCATCGTATGAATGACATTGCCCCGTTAAGCATTCAAAAGGAGTTTTATTATTCAACAAGGGAGTAGGAGTTCGATTAATCAAATGAGCGGCAGCAAGAGCACATTCACCCCAAAAATAAATAGGAAGATGAGCTTGAAAACGAAGGGCACGGGCTACATTTAAGATATGTTGGTGTTTTCTCTCAACTTTCCCATTTTGTTGAGGAGTATGAACACATGAGGTTTGGAAAATGACACCCGTGGCAACAAAGTAATCACGAAGACAGTTAAACTCAGTGCCATTATCACTTTGGACTACTTTGATAGTTTGAGAATATTGTCTCTCAGCCATAGCAACAAAGGACATAAACATGCTAAAAACTTCAGTTTTATCAACTAAAAGATATAGCCACACAGCACGAGAAAAATCATCTACTATAGTTAAAAAATATCGTGCACCACAAGAAGAAGCATGTCTATAAGGACCCCACAAATCACAATGAACCTTCTCAAAAATGCGAGAAGTTTGAGTATCACTTATTGGAAAAGAATCCCTAGGATGCTTAGCATAAAAACAAATGTCACAACCTTGAGTGAGGCGACCCTTAAAATGACTAACAGGAGGAAGCAACTTTACAACTTTCGCGGAAGGATGACCCATACGACGATGCCATAAATCCAACATAGAAGCTTCACCCGAAACAGAGATATGTTGAACCGAATCCATGCCGCCAAAGTAATAAAGTCCATCCCGCTTAACACCCGTTCCAATCAGCTCCATCGACGGGTCCTGTATAGTGCACATATGAGAATCAAATTGGACAGTACACTGCAAACTATCACACAATTGAGAGATGGATAACAAATTGCAACGAAGTTGGGGCACATAGAGCACATGAGTAAGAACAATAGTGCTAGATAACCGAACAGAACCTTCTTGATTAGCAACAACAGTGCTTCCATTTGGAAGCCCAACAGGACAATTAATAATATCATGAACATCAAATAACCAAGAAAAATCCCCAGTGACATGGTGAGTGGCACCCGTATCAATAATCCAAGAGTGAGTGTCGAACTTACCAGTCAAACGCTTTTCAGGAATTTTAAAATTACCGAACATGCCCGCAAGAACCTTCCTTTGCTCGGTGAAAATAACGAAGAAGAAGGGCCCGGGTCGGAAGACGAAGTAGGCTCGGTAGAGCCGCCAAGGGCAGCAGCAGCATTGGCTCGGGCGGGAGTGCCACGTCCCTCTGCAGGAGGTTCGACCACCACGTCCGCGGCCACCACTATCGTGCCGGTGAGCGGGGTATCCAATAATCTCGAAGCAAGTGGCCACATCGTGACCTCGATTTTTGCGGTTAGAGCAAATCGGTGAGGCGCGATCAACGCGGTCTCCACGGCCACGGCCGCCCAGTGGAGTTCCGGCCGAACAAAAAAACCCAACGGCTTCGGGCGACTAAGTGTCAGGGAGCTGGGTAGCAAGACGAACCCGCTCGGCTTGGATCACCATTTGATATACACGGTCAAGAGAGGGAAGAGTTTTGAGAGCGAGGATAGATGCTCGAGTTTGAGAATAATAGGGAGTATACAAACCCATGAGAAACTGATGCACTTTGCGGGCTTCACGACGCGTAGCGTGACGATCTCTGGTGTCACAAGCAGAACAGCACGAGCAGGCCAATATAGGCTCGTACCTGTGCAGTTCCTCCCATAAAACGTGAAGGTGGGAGTAGTATGTTGTGACAGACATGGTTTTGGACTGCTCACAACGAGCAATTGAAGCATGTAATTGATGAATCCGAGGCCCGTTGGCGACAGCATACCGAGTCTTGAGAGTTTCCCAAAGTCGACGTGGATCTTTGAATTTGGGGATGGAAGATTTGACTTCCGGAGTGACTGTATTCATGAGCCATGAAATAATCAAGGCTTGGAGTGCCGCCCAATCTGCAGCAGTGCATGGGGACACGGGTTCGGTGATAGTGCCATCGAGGAAACAAAATTTACGACGAGCCTCGAGAGCACTTTGTATATCCGCCGCCCAGTCATCATAATTATCCTCGCGTAAGCGATTCGGAGTAAGGAAGTCGCCGGGACGATCTTGGGGACCAAGATAATAAGGAGAGGAAGCATCAAGTTTGGGTGGTGGAGAAGACTTGGCTGCGTCCTCTCCGGCCATACTGAGATAATAGGAAACGTTCCTAGGCTGATACCATGTAGAGAGATTGAGTTTTGTGAATATTCTGCCTTACCTCTTCTCCTTGATGTTAATCACGTATATACAAAGAAGTAGTCCTACACTAATTAGGAAAGTCACTAAACCAAACAAATACACTTCCTAAAAGATGAGATTTACATATCAACCAAGAGATATCTACATATCAACCAAGATATAGCTTAACACCCCCCCTCAAGTTGGAGCATGGGGATCCAAAACGCCCAACTTGCGAAGAAGAGTATCAAACTGAGTTTTCCCAAGGGCCTTGGTGAAAATGTCGGCCAACTGAGTAGTCGTAGGAACATAAGAGGGAGCAATATGCCCATCAGTGATGGCATCGCGAACAAAATGACAATCGACCTCTATATGTTTGGTGCGCTCATGAAAGACGGGATTGTTGGCAAGATGTAAGGTTGACTGACTGTCACAAAAGAGAGGAATGGCCTTGGGATGATGAACACCCAAGCTAAGAAGAAGACCTTTGAGCCACTTTAACTCACAGGTAATAGCGGCCATAGAACGATACTCGGCCTCAGCAGAAGAACGAGAGACAGTTGGTTGCTTTTTCGTCTTCCAGGAAATAGGAGAATGACCAAGAAAAACAAGCCAACCAGTGAGGGAACGACGAGAGATGGGGCAAGCAGCCCAATCAGAGTCACACCATCCCTGCAATGACAAATCGCTATCAGCACGAAGAAGAATACCCTGACCAGGAGTACCCTTAAGATAACGAACAACGCGGAGGGCAGCCTCCAGATGCTCCTGACGAGGAGACTGCATAAACTGAGAGAGAATATGCACAGAGTAGGCAAGATCAGGACGAGTGACAGCAAGATATATCAAACGACCAACAAGGCGTCGGTAAAGCTCGGGATCCGACAGATACTCGCTAGTGGAAAGAGCAAGCTTATGATTCGTCTCAATAGGAAAGTCAGAGGGTTTAGCACCCAACATACCAGCTTCGGCAACAATGTCCAAAGTATACTTTCGCTGACAAAGAAAGAGACCTGTAGAACTCCGGGCTAATTCAATGCCAAGGAAATAACGCAAAGGACCAAGATCCTTCATACGAAAACAATCACTAAGATAGGCTTTGAAAGCCTGTAAAGCAGCAGAATCATTCCCAGCAATGATAAGATCATCAACATACACAAGCACATTAATCTGAACTGGACCTTTAGTGTAGGTAAAGAGAGAATAATCAGAGTAAGACTGGAGAAAACCGTAATGGCGAAGAGCAGTAACAAGCTTAGCAAACCAACATCGAGGAGCTTGTTTCAAACCATACAATGATTTTCTCAAACGACATACAAGATTAGGATCGGACGCACTAAAGCCAGGGGGAAGTTTCATGTAAACTTCTTCCTCAAGATCACCATGCAAGAAAGCATTTTGGACGTCCATTTGATGAAGTTCCCAATGCTTAGAGGCAGCAATAGCAAGAAAAGCACGAACAATAACCATTTTAGCAACAGGAGCAAAAGTCTCAGTATAGTCAATACCTTCCTGTTGATGATTGCCAAGAACCACCAAACGAGATTTTTGGCGATCAAGAAGACTATTGGAATCATACTTGTTGCGATACACCCATTGACTGCCTAAAGCGCGTTTGCCCGGAGGGAGATACTCCATGGTCCAAGTACCATTATTTTCAAGAGCAGTGATTTCTTCCTGCATAGACTTCTGCCAATTCTCATCTCTCATGGCCTCCTTAAAAGACCGAGGCTCAGTAGTGGAAGTAAGAGCTGCAATAAAAGCACGATAATTTGCAGAAAAACTATCACAATTGACATAATGTGCAATAGGGTAAGGAGTACCTGAGGAGCGACGAGAACTAGATGAAGCGGGGGAAGGACTTTTGACGGCAACATTGTGAGTCACATAATCTCGCAAGAGAACAGAGGGAGCTTTGGTGCGCAACCCACGACCAAGAGAGGACGAGGCAGCATGTGAATCAAGGGAATTCGGCCCATGTGAAGGAGCAGGCCCAGTAGTGGCAGGTGAGGACCCAGAAGGGGAAACCAAAGGAGAAGATGCAGCGGATTCATGAGAAGGCAAGGGAGAGGCCATAGGAGTAGGCCCAGCGGCAGATGGAGTCCCAGCGTGCTGATCAGAGGCAGCAACAAGAGGAATGGGCCCAGCGGCAGGTGGAGGCCCGGCGTCTTGGCGAGCGTAGCCGGGCAATAGGAGAGGAAAGAAGAGAGGGAGTGGGCTCAGGGTTTTGGGCCGGCTCAGAGGAAAAAACTGGGTCAGGTAGATCCGGGCTAGAGGAGGAAGAATTTTGTGGCGTTGGGTTAGAAATAAAAGGAGGTGGATGGATAGAAATTGGGTCAGCAATTTGAGGAGTTGAATCAGTGGAAGAATGGGGGGCAAAATCATCATCAATGTTGACACCAATATCAACAATTTCTTCCGGTACAATGTTAACACTTTCCGGAGTGCAAAAAGGAAACACATCCTCAAAGAATTTCACATCCCTAGAGACAAAAAAATCCTTGGTCTTAAGATCAAAGAGACGCCACCCTTTTTACCAAAAGGGTATCCCACAAATATACATTTTCGACACCGTTTTGCAAATTTGTCACCATGAACCTTATGATTATGAGCAAAGCACAAAGTTCCAAGTACCTTAATAGCATCGTATGAATGACATTGCCCCGTTAAGCATTCAAAAGGAGTTTTATTATTCAACAAGGGAGTAGGAGTTCGATTAATCAAATGAGCGGCAGCAAGAGCACATTCACCCCAAAAATAAATAGGAAGATGAGCTTGAAAACGAAGGGCACGGGCTACATTTAAGATATGTTGGTGTTTTCTCTCAACTTTCCCATTTTGTTGAGGAGTATGAACACATGAGGTTTGGAAAATGACACCCGTGGCAACAAAGTAATCACGAAGACAGTTAAACTCAGTGCCATTATCACTTTGGACTACTTTGATAGTTTGAGAATATTGTCTCTCAGCCATAGCAACAAAGGACATAAACATGCTAAAAACTTCAGTTTTATCAACTAAAAGATATAGCCACACAAAGACGAGAAAAATCATCTACTATAGTTAAAAATATCGTGCACCACAAGAAGAAGCATGTCTATAAGGACCCCACAAATCACAATGAACCTTCTCAAAAATGCGAGAAGTTTGAGTATCACTTATTGGAAAAGAATCCCTAGGATGCTTAGCATAAAAACAAATGTCACAACCTTGAGTGAGGCGACCCTTAAAATGACTAACAGGAGGAAGCAACTTTACAACTTTCGCGGAAGGATGACCCATACGACGATGCCATAAATCCAACATAGAAGCTTCACCCGAAACAGAGATATGTTGAACCGAATCCATGCCGCCAAAGTAATAAAGTCCATCCCGCTTAACACCCGTTCCAATCAGCTCCATCGACGGGTCCTGTATAGTGCACATATGAGAATCAAATTGGACAGTACACTGCAAACTATCACACAATTGAGAGATGGATAACAAATTGCAACGAAGTTGGGGCACATAGAGCACATGAGTAAGAACAATAGTGCTAGATAACCGAACAGAACCTTCTTGATTAGCAACAACAGTGCTTCCATTTGGAAGCCCAACAGGACAATTAATAATATCATGAACATCAAATAACCAAGAAAAATCCCCAGTGACATGGTGAGTGGCACCCGTATCAATAATCCAAGAGTGAGTGTCGAACTTACCAGTCAAACGCTTTTCAGGAATTTTAAAATTACCGAACATGCCCGCAAGAACCTTCCACTGCTCAGCTGAAAATAACGAAGAAGAAGGGCCCGGACTGGAAGACGAAGTAGGCTCGGTAGAGCTGCCAAGGGCAGCAGCATTGGCTCGGGCAGGAGTGCCACGTCCCCTGCCGGAGGTTCGACCACCACGTCCGCGGCCACCACTATCGTGCCAGTGAGCAGGGTATCCAATAATCTCGAAGCAAGTGGCCACATCGTGACCTGATTTTTTGCAGTTAGAGCAAATCAGTGAGGCGCGATCAACGCGGTCTCCACGGCCACGGCCGCGGCTGGTTTCAGCCCGAACAAAAAACCCAACGGCTTCGGGCGACTAAGTGTCAGGGAGCTGGGTAGCAAGACGAACCCGCTCGGCTTGGATCACCATTTGATATACACGGTCAAGAGAGGGAAGAGTTTTGAGAGCGAGGATAGATGCTCGAGTTTGAGAATAATAGGGAGTATACAAACCCATGAGAAACTGATGCACTTTGCGGGCTTCACGACGCGTAGCGTGACGATCTCTCGGTGTCATGGCAAGCGTGACACGAGCAGGCCAATATAGGCTCGTACCTGTGCAGTTCCTCCCATAAAACGTGAAGGTGGGAGTAGTATGTTGTGACGGACATGGTTTTGGACTGCTCACAACGAGCAATTGAAGCATGTAATTGATGAATCCGAGGCCCGTTGGCGACAACATACCGAGTCTTGAGAGTTTCCCCAAGTCGACGTGGATCTTTGAATTTGGGGATGGAAGATTTGACTTCCGGAGTGACTGTATTCATGAGCCATGAAATAATCATGGCTTGGAGTGCCGCCCAATCTGCAGCACTGCATGGGGACACGGGTTCGGTGATAGTGCCATCGAGGAAACAAAATTTACGACGAGCCTCGAGAGCACTTTGTATATCCGCCGCCCAGTCATCATAATTATCCTCGCGTAAGCGATTCGGAGTAAGGAAGTCGCCGGGACGATCTTGGGGACCAAGATAATAAGGAGAGGAAGCATCAAGTTTGGGTGGTGGAGAAGACTTGGCTGCGTCCTCTCCGGCCATACTGAGATAATAGGAAACGTTCCTAGGCTGATACCATGTAGAGAGATTGAGTTTTGTGAATATTTTGCCTTACCTCTTCTCCTTGATGTTAATCACGTATATACAAAGAAGTAGTCCTACACTAATTAGGAAAGTCACTAAACCAAACAAATACACTTCCTAAAAGATGAGATTTAGATATCAACCAAGAGATATCTACATATCAACCAAGATATAGCTTAACAGAAACAGTGGAAGGGATGTCTTGACTCTTGAGGTTTCTCTCTTTAGCACCTTGAATTGTGAGATCAACAATGAAAACTAAGCAAAGGAGCTTGTTTATTATAAGGGACACAACTGTTTCCTTGAATTATCTAGAGAGTTCTTGAAAATTAGACTTTGTTCTCTCATCTTATGAAGATGACACGAGGAACAAGAGAGAGGAATGAGAGAGGAGTTAGGATGGGGTTTGGTTTGTTTTTCTCTTTCTTTTTAGCATAAATTAGATACCCAAAATATAATAACTTAAATAGATATGTACAAATATGATACTATCAATTACTTACTTTAGACTTCCTAATTTTCAAGATAATCTCCTTAAAAATATAATGACATAAATAAGCTGAAAAATAAAATTAACTCTTAATTATAGCTACTTAAAATATGGGCCATTACAAAGGTGATCCAAATGGTGAAAGTCTTATGGACTAACCACTCGACCTCTGAGGCTACTTGGGAAGTGCAAGAACATATGAGAGTGAAATACCCCCAACTTTTCTCTTAGGGTGATATGATCTTTATGTAATGAATGCTTTTATTGGATGATACTTCCTCCGTTTCTAAATAAGTGCAACATAGAGAAGTGGCACACAGACCAATGTATCTAGAGAGAGAAAGTTGGGGACCACACTTAAAAGAGTAATTATGCAACCTAATTAAATAAAATATCTACACTAATTGCCCAACTATAAATCCCCAACACCTTCAGCCAGCCATCCACCACAACACTGCCACCACCGACCACCGCCACCACCACAACGCCACCACCGACCACCGCCACCACCACCACCATCGAAAAACTTCTTTTCCCTTCCCCATCCCTCGCCCACCGAAAACACCCCTCCCCCACCCCATTTCCCCTCCCTCACCCCCGAAACTAACGCCCTACCACCAAAATAGATTTGAACATAGTTGTAGCCACCATCAATCACGAAACAAATTAGAGAGAAAATTGCGAAAATGAAAGGAAAACTGACATTAAGATGCGACATGGAAGAGAAAAGGAGCGAAAAACTGTACATATAAAAACCCAAAATTCATCACCACCAGATCTGGAAAATTAGGGTTCTTCGTGATTTAGAGATGAGAGAAGAAGGAGAAAACTAGATTCGCGAAGTAAACAAGGTCAGATCTAAAGATTCGAACACTGAAATTGCACGAAATTAGGGTTCTTCGTGGTTTAGAGATGAGAGAAGAAGGAGAAAAATAGATTTGAACACTGATTTTGCAGGAAGCAGAGTCGCGAAGAAGGAGAAGAAGAAGGGGAGCTGGAGAACGCGAAGGAGGCGAGAGAAAAAGAAGGGGGTCCGTAGAGGAGGGGGAGACCGCGTGGCGGAGAAGGTCGCCGGGGTGAAGTTTGTATCGCCGGTGAAGGGCGGCACTGGTGGCGGGCTGGTCGCGGTGTTGGGTTGGTGCTTGGTAGTGTTGGTGGTTTGTTGGGTGGGTTGAAGAGAGAGAGTGGTGGGTTGAGATGAGGAGAGAGAGAGAGAGGTGGGTGGGTTGAGAGAGGTGGCTGAGATGAGTGGGGGTTTAGGTGGGTTGATTAATTAGTTTTGTTTAGGTTGGTAGATGGTAAGTTAATTAAGTTGTTGGGGAATTAAGTAATGGCATTTCTGTAAATAAAAAGAAAAAACTTTCCATTTTGAGCTATGTTGCACTTATTATGACAT
Organism: Beta corolliflora; assembly: GCA_947648045.1. Lineage (NCBI taxonomy): Eukaryota > Viridiplantae > Streptophyta > Magnoliopsida > Caryophyllales > Amaranthaceae > Beta > Beta corolliflora. The sequence continues at coordinate 142,654 of CANSZD010002321.1, forward strand.
TTCCTAAAATGGGAAATGTTGCACTTATTTAGAAACGGAGGAAGTATATAATACTGCTTGTTACTTGTATGCGTGAGTTGAATGATTATCTTACGAAATATTTTATGACACTGGCTGTTACTTGTATATCATGTGAATTGAATTCATATATGAATGCATATGTTGCCGATGATATAAGTTCTAACTGAGCTCCAGTTTCGAGGATGAAACTTTTTCTAAGAGGGAAAGGATTAATAACTAATAACTAATCCCGAGTTTCAACTTTATATTATTAATAACTTATCTTGATTATTAAACTAAAAGAGACCATATAATAAACACTAAGTTAATTATAATTAATTTGCTAAGATATGTTAAAAAGGTATTGAATATTTTGATAAATAATTTATTGATAATGAAGTTCATAAATTAAACCACTAAAATCTTTCAAACAACTTTGTAAGTAATTTGGGTATTAGACAAGGTGTTAGTAATCAATTCTACTGGCCCATAGCCCAAGTCCATGAGCCCAAACAAACAAAAAGAAATCTATAAAGTGAGATTAGGCCAACTTCAATCCAATACATCAGAAAACAAAATAAAGGAAAAAGACGAAGACCATCTTCCTCCTTTGTCAATGGTGTGCACGACCAAACAACGCCAAACCATGGTTTTCTTCACTTTCCCTTGTATTACAAAACCATCAACATATTCCTACTAAACTCTTACTCTCACAATCGGATTAAACCCACTGAAATTCACCCAAAAAACAATGGTTTAAGCCTCTTGATTTCTTGAAATCCATAGATGCAAATGGTTTTGGAATTTTTAAATCTGAAAATCTAGCTTCTGAGATAGCCATTCCTCTATAAATAGGGAAGAAATGGACTGATTTTCGCATCACAAAGTCAACAACAACAATTCAGTAATGAATTAAAAATCCCTAAAAAATATTTCCTCTGATTTGTTTTCGGCAACCACTAATCAACCACCACTCCTACAAATAACCACCACCACTACTCCACTACTCGACCACCACCGGCGAGAACCGCCAGCATCACCAGCGTCGATTCCCCACCTCCCTCGGTGATCTTCCTCCCCTACAATCTCTCACTCTCACCCTCTCTCTCTCCTCTACGCGAACTCCACCGCGACACCCGCCTCCCTCACGTCGTCCCGCTTGCTGTCGCGAACGCCTAAACCTCCTACTTTCGCAAACCGCCATCGCCAACCAGCCATGCGGTCGTATTTTCCTTTTCTAATGTTTTAATTGAATTTAGCAGGCTACTCATTCCAACAAGATGCATATTTCTTTTAGGGAGCTCATTTCCTTAGTTACTCCACAGTATAGCGTGCTTGGTTGGGAGTAGTCCGGGGATGGGTGACCTACTGGGAAGTTTATCGCGGTGAGCATGAGTGAGGATAAAATGCACCGGAAGAACTTGTGTTGGTTATTGAGGACAATTGTTAGCCCTGGATGCGCGTTAGTGACGACATACTCGACTCCGGATGGGTCGGGTGTTAGAAATAATATCTGAACAACCCTACGACCGCGTGCTGATCGTGTGGATAATTAATCAAGGTTAGTCGCCTAGTGGGGGAGGATTCTGGGCTATACACAAGTGGAAAAAAATTCAACCGCTCCGGTCAAAATAGGCCTTACATATCCCGTTTTTGGTCCGGAGCGGTTGACTGGTCAACTGATCCGATTTTCGTATAAAATCAGATCAGCTGAAATTGAAGGAACAAAATAAAAAAAACGAGTGTCCAGTCTAGTTTTGTTGGGTATGAAATAAAATAAATTAAACCCAAATTCCAGCCAACTTTGAACATAGGACGAAATAGAAAAACACAAAACACAACAAACATTCGATTTTTTAGATCATAAAACTAATCGAAATTGAAACACAACAAACAATCGAAATTAAAACACAACAAATAATGGATAAAAATTATAATTTTCTATTTTTATCCAAACGCATTACAACTTTACAAGGGACGAAATAAAAAGGAAGAAAAAAATCAGCCAAACAGATGCAAATAAAACAAACGAAACCCTAACTAAAAAAATGAAACCCTAAATAACAAAAACGAAAATGAACTGAAACCCTATTTTCAAAAACCAAAATGAACGAAATCCTAATTACAAAAGGAGAAAATAAATGAAAACCCTAATTACAAAATGAAATTAATGGAGAATCACCCACAAGAACTGATTATGGTTGTTTGGTGGTGTTTGGTCTGGTGAACGACGAGAACAGAGCGAGGAACGCGACGAAGATTGACCTTCCCTGATGAAGGCGACAACGAGAGAAGGGAACTGGCGCTGAGCATCACCAAGGAGAATCACCGACGAGAGAGGAGAGCGAGGAGCATCACCAAGGAGAATCACCTACGAGAGAGAAGAGAAAGAAGACAAAAGCTGAGAGTGGGGACTGGCGGGCGGCTACCAATGGAGAGGAGAGAGAGAGTTGACGGCAGAGAGGATGAGAGATGAGTGGGGGGATGAGAGAGAAAGATGAGTGGGGGGATGAGAGAGAGAGGAGGGGGGGATGAGAGAGGTTTATGGTTTGTTAGGGGGTGGGGTGAGAGGCGTGTGAGAGAATGAGAGAGGAGTGGGGGCATGTGAGAGAGTTTAGGGTTTCGTTGTCTTTGTTCTTTGGGCGGTTGTGGGCCGCGTATTATATACCGAATGAAGCCCAAACTGATACGATTTAGTGAACCGGATCAGTTAACAGAAAACCAGATATGTTTTTTGTTAACTCATCCGGTTCACTACTGGACTAGATCAGTTACTCAGCCCAGCTGTACGGCTAAAAAAAATTGGCAATTTAAAGATTCGGTTATTTTAAAACCGGATCTGTTATCTTGTGACATATAACATTTTTTCCACTAGTGATATCACCAGATGCGGTCGAATATGTAGTTAGTTTCTAGGCTGGGGCGACCCACAGGTCATTGTGGCCGAATATGTGGAGTCCTCAGGCGCAACGAGGGCATTGCTGTTCTCACGTGGGGGTGTATGTAATGCTCCTCATGATTGCTCTAAAGGGCTTTAGCAAGCTACTCATTCCAACAAGATGCATCTTTCTTTTAGGGAGCTCATTCCTTAGTTACTTCACAGTTAAGCGTGCTTGGCTGGGAGTAGTCTTGGGATGGGTGACCTCCTGGGAAGTTTCTCGGGGTGCGCATGAGTGAGGACAAAATGCGCCGAACAACTTGTGTTGGTTATTGAGAATAGTTATGTGCCCTGGATGCATGTTGGTGACTATATACTCGATTCTGTATGGGTCGGGTGTTACAAATGGTATCAGAGCAACCCTGCGACTGTGTGCTGATCGTGTGGATAATTAATCAAAGGTTTGTCACCTAGCGTGGGAGGATTCTAGCGTTATCTCATTGGCTGCGGTCGAATACGTGATTAGTTTCCAGCCTGGAGCAACCCACAGGTCGTTGTGGTTGAATATATGGAGTCCTCAAGTGCAACGAGGTCGTTGCTGTTCTCAAGTGGGGGTGTATGTAATACCCTTCATGATTGCTTTAAAGGAATTTAGCAGGCTACTCCTTCCAACAAGATGCATCTTTCTTTTAGGGAGCTTATTTGTTTAGTTGCTCCACAATTAAGCGTGCTTGGTTGGGAGTAGTCAAGGGATGGGTGACCTCCTAGGAAGTTTCTCGGGTTGCGCATGAGTGAGGATGACAAAATACGCCGGTAGAACTTGTGTTGGTTATTAAGGACAGTTGTTGACCCTGGATGCGCATTATTGCTGACGATAGACTCGTCTCCATATGGGTCGGGTGTTACAGTGCAAGTGTAGCTATTTTTATTATTATGCCTTATTAATATTATTTGACTTGATTAATATCAAGATCTTTATTCGAAAAAAGTAAAAAATAAATGAGTTTCTCTCTCTAAAAGTAGAGCTTCTCTCTCAAGGACTTCCTCCCTCAGCGTAATGGCTAAGCGAGGTCGTCCAAGGAAGCAGCTTCTGCCACAAATCACTCAAAAGACTCCGCCGACGGTGACAAATGTGGCATCGATGGGTAGGAGTCAAGGCGATTCAGCAGTTACAGTGACTGTTCAGGGTGTATCATCTGAGATGGCGCCGTCGGCGAGTATAGCTGCAACTCCGGTTGTCAATGAACGCTCTGAGGTTCATCGACGATTAGAATTGGCTACACCTGTCCTAGATGGTGCTGCTTCAGTTCCACCACACCCGCAAAATCGCGCTGCTTCTCAAGGTATGAAACTGTCTTTTGTTGCGCCAACTTTGAAACAAGGTAATCCAGTAGCTTGCTTAGACCAGGCTCAACTAGATTCTGAGATTAAGAAATGGAAATCTGCTATAATTCTGTATGTTGTTGGTGATGCACCTTCCATTAATTACCTCTCTACTTACATAAGCAAGCAATGGTTGTCTGTAAAAGACCCTGAGATTTCTTACCATAGTGAGGGTTATTTTGTGATTCAATTCAAGACTATGGAGGAAAGAAATGAAATCTTGTATTCGGGGCCTTACACAATTGCTCATCGCCCAGTAATTGTAAAAGCCTGGGATGCTGGGTTTTGTTTTCAGGATGAAATTTTGAAGGTCATTCCACTTTGGGTTCAATTGCCTAGCTTACCTCTTAGTTTTTGGAGCAGTGACTCTCTTAGTAGGATTGGTAGCACAATTGGTACACCAATTTTTGCTGATGAGTGTACAACTACTTAAACTCGAATTTCTTATGCTAGACTCCTTATAGAAGTGGATATGACTAAACCTCTGGTTCATGTAGTTCAGATTGGTAATCCTGATGGAACTGTGTATGAACAGAAGGTTAATTATGAATGGGAACCTGAATTTTGTAGCAAATGTCAGATTATTGGACATAATTGTGCAGGTAAGGGTAATATACCACCTAAACCAAAGCCTAAAAAACAATGGGTTCCTAAACAGAAGCCAGACACTTATGTTGGTGGAACTCACGTTGATGCTGAGGGTAACCCTGAAGCTACACAAACTAGTGAAGATACTGAATGGACAGTGCCTAGGAAAACTGCTACTAGACAGATGAATGATCCAGCAAAATAAGTTGTGGTTGAAATTTGTATACAATGTTACCTACTACTGACATTGTGATTGAAACAGGTCAATCTTCATTGATGGCTAATTTGAACTTAAGAGGCGGGGACTCTATCCCCTTTGGTTCATTATGAGATTGATTTCTTGGAATATAAGGGGGTGTAATAAACCCTTCAAATAGAAAGAGGCTAGAATCTTTCTGAAAAAATATAGAGTTGATATTTGTGCTTTCCTTGAGAGTAGAGTAAAGGCAAATAATTTTGAAAAAGCTTCCAAGAACATCTTCAAGAATTGGGAGGTGTTAAACAACTATTCTTATGCTGAGAATGGTAGGATCTGGATTGGGTGGAACTCAAAGAAGTTTGATGTTGTTCAAATTATGAGCTGTGGTCAGGGAGTTTGTTGCCAAGTTACTCACTTACTGGATGGATCATCTTTTTTCTTTGTTGCTGTGTATGGATATAACACAATTGAGTTGAGAAAAGATTTATGGCAATTTATGGGAAATGTCCTTGGTAGTGTGAATGGTCCTGTTTATTTCTGTGGTGATTTTAATAGTGTGCTCTTAACTGAGGATAGATTTCAAGGTGTCCCTGTTTCTGAAGCAGAAGTGAGGGATTTTGAAGATTGTCTCCAGTCTAATGAGCTTACTGTCATTAGAACCACTGGGTCATATTACACTTGGTGTAATAATCAAAGTGGTGATAATAGAATTTGTTCTAAGATTGACAGAGGGATTGGTAATAGGGAATGGTTAACTTGTTACTCTCAGCTTTCTGTTGAGGTGTTGGAGAAGGGTATTTCTGATCACTGCCCTCTACTTCTTGACTTTACCATCCCAAATGTCAATCATACTTTGCCTTTTAGATTCTTGAATGTTCTCACTGAACATAAGGATTTCTATAAGGTCTTGAGAGAAGTTTAAACTCATGAGGCTCCTACTACTTTATTGCAGATTTGGAAGAAACTTAAGGCTCTGAAAAATCCTTTGAAAACAATCAACACTCAATGTTTCAAAGGCACAACTGATAAGGTGAATCTCCTAAGAGAGCAACTGCAGGTTGTTCAAAAATCTTTGAGTGCTGATTAGCTGAATTCTGTGCTTATTGAGGAAGAAAAAAAGATGCTCACTAAGCTAGAGAAGTGGAGTGGCATAGAGGAGCGAATTTGGCAGCAAAAATCCAGAGCTACTTGGATTAAACTTGGCGACTCTAATACCAAATTTTTTCATGCGTATGCAAAGGAAAGGAAGGGTCAAAATTCTATGAAAGTGATTATCAGGGAGGATGGTGTGAGGTGCAATACTCAGCCTATGATTAAAGAGGAGGTTAGAAATTTCTACCAGAAGCTTATGGGTTCTGCTGCTCACACTATTCCTATGGTTGATGAGCAAGTTGTAAAAAGAGGGGCTGTTCTTAATCATCAACAACAAGTGATGCTTTGTGCTGACATGACTCCTGTTGAAATACAGAATGCTCTTTTTGCAATGGATGAAAATAAGGCTCCATGTATGGATGGCTTCAATGTCCACTTCTATAAATCTGCCTGGAGTATTATTGGTTCTAATGTGATAAATGCAGTTCTACACTTCTTTCTAAGCAATTTCATGCCTAGAAGTATTAACTGTACTTATGTCTCTCTTATTCCTAAAGTTCCAAATGCTTGCTCGATGAAAGAATATAGACCTATTGCCTGCTGCTCTGTTTTGTACAAAATCATTTCCAAGGTTTTGACAAACAGAATGCAACATGTTTTGTCTGACTTAGTTGGGGAGAGCCAATCTGCTTTTATCAAGGGGAGAGTAATCTTTGACAATATTATTCTGAGTCATGAAATTGTGAACAGTTATAACAGGAAGCACATATCTCCTAGATGTATGCTCAAAGTTGATATTCAAAAAGCTTATGACTCTGTGGAATGGCCCTTTTATTAAGCATCTCATGTTACATCTTGGCTTTCCTCACAAGTTTGTTGAATGGATTATGACTTGTCTATCCACTGTCTCTTATTCTTTCAATGTCAATGGTGAAATGACTTCACCTATTGATGGGAAAAAGGGACTTAGGCAAGGTGACCCCATATCACCTTACCTTTTTGTCTTATGTATGGAGTACTTAAATAGATGTCTTATGTCTTTGAGCACAAATAAAGACTATAAGTACCATCCTAAATGCAAGAAGCTCCATCTTCACCATGTTTGCTTTGCCGATGACCTTCTCCTCTTTGCTAGAGGTGATATAAGTTCTGTCAGACAGCTTTTTAATACTTTTCAGCATTTTGCTGATGTCTCTGGTTTGAAGGCTAATCAAGCTAAAACTTCCATATATTTTGGTGGTGTGAAGCCTGATATTCAAGATAATATTCTTGCTGAATTTCATATTTCAAAAGGTGATCTCCCTTTCAGATATTTAGGGGTTCCTCTCTCTTCAAAGAAGTTATCTATCATGCAATGCCAGCCGCTCATCAAGAAGATTCTTGCTAGGATTGACTGTTGGTCTTCCAAACTCTTATCTTATGCTGGAAGGCTCCAACTCATTAAGTCTGTGTTGTTTGGAGTTCAGACATATTGGTGTCAGATCTTTGTATTACCCAAGAAAGTTCTCAAGATGATTCAAGCTGCTTCCAGGAACTTTTTATGGTCTGGGAAGACTGGTATTACTAAGAGGAATCTAGCGGCATGGGATAAAATTTGTTTGCCTAAAAGTGTTGGTGGTTTAAAGGTCATTAATATTGAGCTCTGGAACAAGATAGCTATTTGCAAGCTGCTATGGAATTTAGCGCAGAAAAAAGACAAGGTTTGGGTGAAATGGGTTCACATTTATTATGTTAAGAACCAAAATCTTACTACCATGGAAGTGCCTCAACACGCTTCATGGATAGTAAGAAAGATTCTGACTGCCTTGCATGGTTGTAATGGTGATTTGTCAGTTTTACAGCAGCCATATTTTTCAATTGGGAAAATATACCAGAAATTTAGAGTGCAGAGACCAAATGTGGAATGGAAGAAAATGCTATGCAATAATCCTGCTCCTCCTAAATTCATTTTTGTTTCGTGGCTGGCTTTCCTTGGAAGACTAAGTACCTGTGATAACCTTGGCAAGATAGGAATCCAGGTAAATTCCTTGTGTGATCTTTGTGGCAGTGAAGATGAAACCATCAATCATCTCTTCTTTGCTTGTGCATACTCCAAGTCTGTTTGGAGTAATATGCTTTGTTGGTTGAATGTTGATAAAACTATTTTGAGTTGGGATTCCCTACAGTTTTCCCACTTGTTGAAGTCCAATTTAAAGAAACAGCAGATTGTTAGAATGGTGTTTTCCATCACCGTATACAGTTTATGGCAAGAGAGGAATCTTAGGAAATTTGATCACACTAGAAGGGAGGTTTTTGAGCTTAGTAGATTAATCCAATTTTTGGCTTATTCCAGTTGTATTCGGTTTCCTAAATTAGCCTCTGTAATTTTGTAGGTTGGTGTTTTTTTTAGGCTTTCTATCTTTTTTTTGTTTCTTTGCTGTTTTCTTAGTTGCTAAGGCCTTCTGGGTTTTATTAGGTTGTATGAAGTTTGGGCGTTTATGGCCACTTTTGGTATAAATTTTCTCTATTTACCAAAAAAAAAAAAAAATATTATTTGACTTGGTTGTTGCCTTTTATTTATTGACATAGTTGGTTTGGTGGGTCATGATTGGTTCCAAGATGTAAGACCTTTAGTGTGATTTTATTTACTTGGTTTAGAAATGTATTATTTTTTTCGGCTGCAAAATTTTGAGTAAGGCAAAACATTTTCTCACATGGCGGTAAAGTTTTAATAATTCTCTATGATTTATTGGATTTTTTTAAAATAGAGAGAATCATTGGATGCTACATGCTCCATTAAAAAAGACCCCAAAATAGGCGCCATTGAAATTTAACATAACCCTTTATACTTCCTGTGTAACAAAATAGATGTTACACTTTGAAAATTGCACTATTCAACTACTACATTTGACCGTGCATTTTTTAGTTTTAAATAAAATCAACCGTTCCTATATGATATGTTGTTGGATTCGTCTCAATGTATACTTTCATAATATTAACTTCTTATAAATTTTACTAATACATAATCAAAGTTATTAATGGTCAAATTACTGCATCGACAAGCGTGAAAGTCAAAGTGTAACATCTATTTTGTTACGGAGGAAGTATAATTAAAGGGAAAATATAGGATAAATATATATATTGAACCATATTTGAGTCATTGTCCTAACTCCTTAAGCTACATGCATACATACATGCATACGTACATGCATGCATATGTACATACATACATATTAACATATAGTGCACAATATTAACATATAGTGATGTAGTGCACAAAAAGTTTAGTAAAGCAACCTAATTAATTTGAGGAAAAACAAGATATATAAGATGTCTTACCGAGAACTATAATGAATTTTTTCGATCAATAGGAAATGGAAAAACAATATTATGGCTGTAAAAGGTTTGAATAATGTGACCGTAAAGACCAAGTACCCAAATTTGCCCAGGATTGATGATTTATTTAATCAGCTTAAGATAGCTAATATATTTTCAAAGCTTGACCTTACGCCAGGTTACCATCAGTTGAGAGTTGCTGATAAGGACATACCTAAGACTGCGTTTAAGACATTGTATGGTCATTACGAGTTTACTTTGATGTCGTTCGTATTGACTAATTGTAATAGGCCGTGTTCTAAGCTCTCTTAAATAATTTATAATTCGGTTTTTTCACCATATACCCCTGACAAATTTTTTTTTGCACCGTATACCCTCGCAAGTTTCCAAATGCACCATATACCCCTCACGTTTCAAAAAATACACCGACATGCCCTTATGACTAACGGTGTTAGAGTTCCGTTAGTCATTAGGCCCTAATCCTACCCTAACCCTAATTAACTAACCTAAATCTACCCCTAATCCTAACCCTAACCCAATTCACTAACTTGGGCCCTAACTACTAACTTGGGCCCTAACCCTAACCACCCCTTACCCCCACCGCACCACCACCACCACCCCCTCCCCTTCCCCGTCACCACCACCACCCCCCCCCTCCCCCCTTCCCCGTTGCCCCCTCCCCCCTCCCCTTCCCCACTGACCCCCCCCTCCTGCCGCCCTTCCCCGTCACCACCACCATCCCTCCCCCTTCACCCACCCCGCGGCCCCCTCCCATGCAAGTCGCCCAACCCCCCCCCTTCCCTTCCCCCGTCACCACCACCTCCCCTCCCCTTCCCTCGTAGCGAACCGCCCCTCCCTCTCCTCGCCCTTGTCGCGAACCCCCTCCCCCCCATCCCCGCCGATTTCCGCAAAGCACGCAGCCAGTGGGCTGCGTTTAAAAAGAGAACCATTTTCCGCAACGTCGCAACCAGGCGAGTACCAAGGGGGGAGATCCGACGGAGGCATCCTAAAGAGACGGGGACGGGGAGGGGGGAGGGGTTTGGTGCTACGGAAAGTTGCGGGGAAGGGGAGGGGAGGGGGTTGCGGACCGAGGGGGAGGGGTTGCGGGGGTGGGATGATGGGGGGGGCCGGGATGGGGGCTGCGGGGAGGGGCTGCCGGGGGTGGGCTGCGGTGGGCGGCTGCGAGGGGTGGGGGCCGCTGGGGGGGGGCCGCTGGAGGGGGGGGCCAGGGTCGTGGTGGAGGGAAGGGGTGGGGTGGGGGGTGGGGTGGGGGTGGGGTTAGGGTTTAGGGTTGATTAGGGTTAAAGGAGGATTAGGGTAGGGTTTAGGGTTAATTAGGTTAGAGGGGGTTAGGATTAGGGCCTAATGACTAACGGAACTCTAACACCGTTAGTCATAAGGGCATGTCGGTGTATTTTTTGAAACGTGAGGGGTATATGGTGCATTTGGAAACTTGCGAGGGTATACGGTGCAAAAAAAAATTTGTCAGGGGTATATGGTGAAAAAACCGTTTATAATTATATCGATTAGTTAAAACGATGTTTTAATTGGGTTTATTGTTGATTATCAAATTATGATTTCAGAATGACTGCCCTTAGAGTAGTTGAATAAATAATGTTTTATGAGAAAAAAAATTGATTTCATGTTCAAGCAATATAAATTACAATTTTACCCTTTTTGCAAATAAAAACAAGAAAAATGAAAAGTATTATTACATTGTCTTCCACTCTCGTGTGTTCTTAATGGAGGGTTCTAGATAACTTAATGATAAATCATTCTAACTGGAAACCCCAATTCATCTTATTTTTTTGTTTGTTTAATGAACCGACATAGATTAATTATTAGATTGTATTAAAATATTACGTGGTTATTTATTTGCATAAACACATATATGAATCGATATTAAGTAGAGGCCATCAATGGGCGAATTTAATTCCTGATCTTATTTGTACGCTCACCCCCGAAGTCAATCTATGGTTCATTGACCATCAATGCAGTTATGACGGGGAAATCTACATTGGATAAGTCCCTAAGTTGTTCCTATGATTTCCCAATATCCAATTAGTTTTATGAGTCTTCCTTTAAAGACTTGTTGGCGACTCCAAAAACATTTTCAATAAAACCGTTACAATGAGGTAGTCAAATATGCGCTCATCCCGCGTAGGCGAATAAAAACGCGTCTACAATTTGGCGACACCACTAGGGAGGATTTTTTTAATGAGTGAGTGAAGTTTGAAAAATATGATTCATAATAATTTTATTATGCTTTTAAATAACATTACAGTTGTGCATATGCATGGCTATTGTTTAAGCCACTATAAGGACAATCTTCCTTGCCTCATTAGCGCATGCTTTATGCGTGAGGCTACCCCCGGGGGGTTTGTGCTTTGTCCTTCCAAAAGTTTCCTGAGCGAGAGTGTTGGATCTTAGTCATAAGCAAACCTACCTAACCATGACATTATTCTCTTGTTCCTGACTTGGGAACTGGAGTGCATCTTACACGTGACCACCTTTTTAAGCAAAGATACGAAGCGTGGGATCAATCTCTTAGTCATGGACCCTTTTTAGCCTTAACCTAAACCTGACCTTAGTTGAAAAGTAGAACTAGACTTTAGGTTGAGAACTTTTGCATCTATGCTATATGACATTTGCTTGTGATTGCGATTTTTGCCTGTCATTAACTTGTCAAAACGTTGATGTGTATTGCACCTAAAATCGCGTCCAAAAAGATCGTCAAAATTAACCAAACCTTTGCCAAATTGACAAATTGTATGCCGGGGGGCAGTGCGCCAAACGCAAGGTGGTGCGCCTGGCGAACGGTTTTGTGCCTGGCAAACGGCTTTGCGCCGAGCGCAACACTGTTGCGTGGCGCGCAGTCTTTACGTCTCATGCTATTGTCAATTTGGCAATCGTTAAAGTCAATAAAGTCTTTCATTAAATCCGTCATATGTGTTTTGGTCGATTTAGTCGTCGTAATGGTCAATTCTGTGTTTTTTCCGTATGCATTCATGTAGAGTCATGATCGTTCTTGGAGTCATTTTTTCTAAACGAATCTCACCTAGATCAAACATAAAAATCAGTCTTTTCATAAATATCATCTAAGTTTGAGTCTATCCTAAAAAGTGCATATAGAAAAATTATCATAGTAAAGTTAGACTCGTCATGCATGTCTACCTTATTCCATCTCATCCCATCTCTAACAAATCCTCCCTATCATCTATCCATTCTATTCAATCCCTTAAAAAAATATCATCTCTATTTCAAATCTATCATCCTACACCCTGTCCTATTCTAACTTTTTTGAAAACATTTACTAATCATCATCATACCACCTATTCAAGAAAACATAAAATATTTTTCAAAATTAATCAATCATATTTTCCCAATAAAAGATAAAAACAAGGGTCCCTTTTAGAAAACGAATTTCGAAAATTCTAGCCCAGTCTAAATACCTCTAATCCAATCCAATCAACCCAATCCCAATCCCTTTGCATCCATTCTAGGCCCATAGGCATTAGAATCTATTTGCATTCATCCCACGCCCATATAAATTCGAGTCCATACATTCATATTAGGCTCACTAGCATTAGTGTCCATCTTAGGCCCATATAATATTTTAATACAATCTAATAACTCAATGATAAATCATTCTAACTAGAAACGCCAATTCTAACTAGAAGCTTCTTCCACAGCCGCACTCCCACTTCCATCTCCTCTCGAATTTTTTCAGCCACCGCGGCTGAGTGGTTGCCATTGTCGCTGAGCCACAATCCTTATGTCAGGCCCGGGCCGAACAATATGGAGGCCCTATTTTGATGTTGAAAAATAGGCCCTATTTATAGAAATTCTAAGGCACAATTGTTTTTAAACTCTCATTTTTTTTTACGTTCTTCAAGTCCGGAATCGTTTTTTCTAAATCGAGGAGGCATAATTAAAATAATATTCACAATTATTAATAGGAATCTAGACGGTGACATTATGAGGCCATTAGACGTTAAGTAGGCGTCGGGATCTTAGCTAGGTTTTCTTTTCTTAAAGAAAAAAATTCAATCCTCATAGATACCCGACCATCCCAACAACCTCTTAATACAACTTCTCTCACTTTATATTGCTACTTCTCTAATTCTCTTTTCACATACAAAAGTTGAAATCATTAACCAATTTTTTTTCCCAAAATAATACAAAAATTAATAGATACACCAACATCAACAAGCAAAAGTCAGAATTCCAAACGAGTTCAATAAATCAAAATCAAAAGAAGAAGTGGGAAAATGATTCTAAGATCTGAAAACAAAACTGAAAAATGGGAAGCAAAAGTAGTATACTGATGCGAGCTGATAAAAACAATAAATATGAAAATAAATAAAAAATCAAAATTAAAGTAAGCAAAAGTACAACATACCTGAATGATGTTGTTAAGCAAGGAGATTCAAAACAGTAAAGGGAGTGAGAGAGAGAGAGTAAGGAGAGAGAAATTTGGGGCCCAAAAATTTCTCACTCATGCTTGTCTTGTAACGCGGTTATGCCTACTGGCTGCTTGCCTTGGGCCTTGGGCTTAAAGATTTTTTTTAAAATTTGAGGCCCCTCTAAATGAGAGGCCCTGTTATGAGTCCCATTTTAGACTGGTTCAGGGTCGGGCCTGCCTTCTATGCTGCTTCTCCTTTTTTTTGGGCGTTGCCCTGTTTCTTTATCCTCGTCTTTGTTCGTGAGCACGCCGGCAGCTGGCCACCGCTGCTTAAGTGGCGTCGTTGCTACACTAGATCGCCACCAATGTCGTGAGCTCGTCGGTGCTGTTAGGCTAGGTGGTGGTCCTACGTTGCCGTTATTCTTGCAATTTGTTTGTGTCGTAGTTGATGCAACTTCTACTCCTATATTTCACTTTTCCTTTCTCAAATTGATGCAGGAAACAAGTTCAATTCTATGCCTCATTTTCAGCTTAAATGGCAAATTAGTTAGGTTATTGAAATTTTATTGACAGTCATATCAGTTCTGAGATTTAATTTATTAATTTAGTTTATAAAACTAGTTTTTCTCTTTGATTTTTATGATTTAGAGATTAAATAATTGGTGGGAAATAGATAAATTTATTTTGTTAAGTTATCTGAAACTTTATGAGAATGGTTTAATCAATTTTGGAGTTCAGGAAGCTTATGGAAATTAGGTTATGGATACTTATGATTAAGGTCTGAGGTTCTTGGAGAACTAGAATTTATGTTAAGACATGATAATTGATTACTTGCTTTATTTAAGATCGAGTGAGAACTTTACTAATTTGATACTATTTTGAGGTGAATGTTTGTGGAATTCATCAAGTCGTATCAGCTGAGTTAATTATGGAGTTTTGGAGATGGGATTTTGGTTGAAGCGACATTTCAAGTTCGTGTGAAGGTACACATTGTCTCTCCACCTTATAACTAAACAACATTTGCATAATTGCAAATTGTATGAATTTCACGGTTTTCCAAAAAGAAATTAGAGTTTTGACTTGAATTTGTTATGGTTTCATTATTATAAAGTTTAACTTGTTGAAAGTGTGATTCTTAAGTAATAAGTTGTCTGATTCCCAGAGTATATGATTTAACGCTAAGTGTTTGATTATATTGAGTTTATCTTTGATTTCCTAATTATGATTTGAAATATATTAATAAGTACTTTAGCTATGGAAGATAGTTTTATTCGAATATTTTGAAGTAAGTAAAAGGTATCCAACGATATTATTGTGTTACACTAAGTCAATCTTGTTTCGTTTTCAAGTATATTATGGTTTCTGTGACCTAAGGGGGTGTTTGGTTCACCAAGGGGAAAGGGAAAGGGTTTAAGAAAGGGAAATGAGTTGAATGGAAAGCCAAACTCTTAGATTTAGTTGGTTGTTTGTTTCAAAATATCTAGGCCCTAGGGTATCGGTCATAATAATAATAATAATAATAATAATAATAATAATAATAATAATAATAATAATAATAATAATAATAATAATAATAATAATAATAATAATAATAATAATAATAATAATAATAATAATAATAATAATAATAATAATAATAATAATAATAATAATAATAATAATAATAATAATAATAATAATAATAATATCAATAGTAATAATAATAATAATAATAATAATAATAATAATAATAATAATAATAATAATAATAATAATAATAATAATAATAATAATAATAATAATAATAATAATTGTTGTAGCCTAAATAATCAACGGCTCTCCAGGAGACACGTGGATCCATCAGGAGCGTCCACGTGTCCCCTCCAAAGGAGTAAAAAAGAAACTTAAAAAACTATGAGTTTTACTGAGAAAGGAGTAAAATCCCACCTTTTGGCCTGAAAGAATATTCAGGGCCCAAACCCCAAAAAACGGCTGCATATGATTGACTGGTGTTTACCACCCAATCATTGCCTGCCACGTGTCGAGGTCTAATTGCCTGACCAATTAGGTGCCCCTATTTTAGGGTGACATCAAATGGCCGCATTCAAGACCCCAACACTATAAATAGCCCCTTGAAATCAGGAGAAAGGTAACTTTTTGAACAGTGTGCCCATACTTTATAGAGATTCTCTCTCACTTTCTATCTCTATCTCTACTTTTCCTTTTCACTTCTGATACTTGACTTAAGCTTCGGAGGGGGAACCACCACCCAAGTCTCCCGGCTTGGTCCCTTCTTTTGCAGGATTGGGAACATAGCACAGGTTCGGGTTTCGAGATTTAGACATCACTGCACAAGTCTTCATTGAAGAACAGTTGAAAGATAGGAGTTTACTTGCCGGTCATGTAACCCAAAACATTTGGCGCCGTCTGTAGGGAGACGCAATGATGACTGATTGTCATTCGTCCAACTTGGCAAGGAATCGAAGTTTTCAAGTTCGAATTGAAGATACCGTAGACGATGAGAGACCACCTCGAGGGAGGGATAGACCTCCGTCCATTATTAATGTCCTTAGTCAGAGCCGTGAACCTGTTATTCAGGAAAATCTTGAACGTCCAGTGACTGCTGCTCATTTGGAGAACGTCCTGAATGATTTTCAGACTAAGATGGTAGTAGTCGTCCAGGAATAGATCAAGAACAACATGCTATTTTTCCAAGTTAATCCAGATCCAGCTGCTAACAATCCAGTTCCTCTTAGAGGGGGTTCCAGGAGAATCGTCCAGGTCCAAGCCGACCTGCTCGTCGGGAACCCTCTAGGAGAACAACCAGAGAAAGACAGCCAGAAGGCAGTGAGCAGCGAAGGAAGACTGACTGGAACCTGGTGGTTAGGACCCAGGAAGATGCTCGTCCAAATGGACACCGAATGGAAACAGATGCCGGTGAGTACCTTGAGGCAAAGAAAGCTGCTGCATTACAACGGTCGGCGATAGGGTCTGCACCGTATTCGAGAGATCCCCTTTTAAGGTTATCATGCAGAACAGAAGGAAGAAGTCTGGGCCCTTCTCTTGTTCGTCCAAGACAAGAGAAAACCGTAGTGCAACCAATGGTTTATCGGCGTGCAGCCCTTACAAACACCTCATCTAATCCCGTGTTGAAAGAATATCGTAATAAGTTCATACCCATTAAGGGACAGGTTGGAGCCATCCGGATCATCTGGCCAACCCCTTTCTCGGCCTGGATCATGGAAGCGCCCCCCTTCCCAAAGGTTAGACTCCCTACCATGGAGCCTTTCGATGGAACAACTGATCCAAACGATCACCTCTCTGCTTATAAACATCATATGTACGTCCAAGCAGTAGATGATGCTACTTGGTGCAAGAACTTCCCGGCTACTCTAAAGGGAGTAGCTTAGAAGTGGTTTAACAATCTCCCCCCTAATTCAGTCAACAACTTCACTGAACTTAGTTACCTTTTTACTAGTCATTTTGTTGCCAATTGTCAAGAACAGAAGACAAGCATGCACTTGGGTAAGGTCGTCCAAGGACCAAAAAAAGGCCTTAGAAGTTTTGTTAAGAGATTCAATCTCGAAGCTTTGGAGATTCAAGATCTTAACACTGGAGTGGCCTTTGACGCCTTTATCAGAGGGCTACAACCATGAAGTTTTAAGTTTGATCTTGTGAAAAAGAAAATCACCACTCTTTCAGAAGCATTGAAAGAGGCTGAAGCGTTTATACACGCCACTGAAGTATGTGCTGAGGCAAAACATCCTGAGTCCAAGAAGCCAGAAGAGGTGGCTCAACCAAAAAAGAGCAACCCTAAAAAGGCTGAGACTAGGGCTATAACCTCCACAACCACTTCGTCCAGGCGAGGAAAGAGGGAAGAATTTGAATCTTCAGCTGATCCCATTGAATTTAGCAAAGATCAATACTCCATTCTTATGGAGATAAAGGATCGATATGAGCTAAAGGCTCCGGCTGAGATGAAGACTCCTTACAGGAATAGAGACAAGAGCAAGTACTGTCATTTTCACAAGGATTGTGGTCATGAGACCAACGAATGTAAACACCATAAGAGGGCTTTGGAGGATTTAGCCCGAAAAGGAAAGATGAATTCATACTTTCCCCAAGGGGAAGGAAGTTTCAAAGGAAGGATGATCGTCAAAACAAGAATAAAGAAAGTGAAAGCACAGACGAGGATGTTGTTCTTGTCATCTCAGGAGGATTTGCAGCTGGAGGACCAACCAATAGGGGGCACAAAAACTATCTCAGGGAGCTCGGCCAAATTTTGTTAACTGATCAGACAAAGGCCGAGCCCTTCCCAAAAGTAGTAGTAAGTGAACAAGATCGGGGAAGGCTGAAAACCCCTCATGATGACCCCTTAGTTGTGGAGATGAAAATAGCAAATTTGAGAGTAAGAAGATTTCTGATTGACACCAGAAGCTCGACATATATCATTAGTGCAGATTGTTTGATGAGAAGAACTTGGCCCCTGTCCACCGCCCAATCATTGGGTTTGGGGGAGGAATCATCCACCATATGGGGACAGTTACTTTGCCAGTCCGAATAAGAGAGAAGGAAGCCTCTCGGACTTTGTTCATCAAGTTCCTGGTCGTCCGAGACTTAACAACTTACAATGTCATTCTTGGACGTCTAACTTTAAACCATATTAAAGCAGTGATAGGTTCTCATCTAATGTTCATGATGTTTGAATGTGATGATGGTCAAATTGGTACCCTGTATGGAGACCAACACGCGGCCAGAGAGTGTTACCTAACTACTCTAAAACCATCATCTTGAAAAGCCGAAAAGCAAGACCAGACGAAGGTTGCTGGCGAAAGGAAAGCGGCCGAAAATGTGAAAGACCAAGTAGCCTCGTTGAGAATGACCATTGAAAGTCCTCAGATGTAGGTTGCTCCCTCAAGGAAAACGTCCGAACACCTTCCCATCAAGGAAAGAAAATATGTGCCCGTCAAGGAAGAGCCTCCCTCGTCTGGAGAAGTGATGGCTATTATGGGGGCAGTGCTTGAACGTCCAGAGCCTGTAGAGGTTCCAGAAGACATTTGTTTGGATGATGCTCGTCTAGAAAGAACTTTGAAGATTGGATCTTTTCTTGCCCCTGAGTTAAGGGGCATTTTGATAAATTTGCTCAAGGAGTTTCAAGATGTGTTTGCCTATAGTGTTGAAGAGATGCCTGGAATTGATCCCGGGACATAGCCGTCCACCTAGTGAATGTTGATCCAAGTTTAAAACCAGTTCGTCAGAAGAAGAGACATTTGGGGCCGGCCAGAAATCAGGCGGTCGACCAAGAAGTTCAGAAGTTGTTGGAATCTCGGTTCACAGAGAGACTTATTATCCAGACTGGATAGCCAATGTGGTCATGGTACCAAAGCCTAATGGCACATGGAGAATGTGCGTAGACTATACTAATCTCAACAAGGCCTGTCCTAAGGACAATTTTCCTTTGCCTAAGTTGGATCGGCTGGTGGATTCCACGGCCGGCCATGCCTTGTTGAACTTCATGGACGCGTATTCAAGATTTCATTAAATCCTCATGTGGCCGAAGGACCAGGACAAGACATCCTTCATTATAGAGAAAGGGTTGTATGGCTGGCTGAGGATGCCTTTTGGCCTCCGAAATGCACCGGCTACCTTTCAAAGACTGATCAACCCGGTTTTCCAGCCACAATTGGGAAGGGTTATGGAAGCATACATAGATGACATGATAGTGAAGAGTCAGCAAGAAGACGGCCATGTTGGTGATTTAAGAGAAACTTTTAAAACTCTCATAAAGTACAAGTTGAATCCAAAAAAATGTGTTTTTGGCGTCTTGGCTGGGAAGTTCTTGGGATTCCTAGTGGATCAGAGGGGAATAGAAGCAAATCCCGAAAAGATCCAAGCCATTCTAGACATGAAGTCGTCGTCCAAGATCAAAGTGGTACAACGCCTGACGGGCTGCTTGGCAACTCTTGGACGATTCTTATCCAAGTCAGGTGACAAGTGCCATCATTTTTTCACTACTATTAAGAAGAAAGCTAAGTTTGAATGGACAGCAGAAGCTGAGCAAACACTTCAGCAAGTCCAGGATCATCTTCGTCAGTTGCCTAGGTTGGTCAGTCCAGCCGAAGGGGAAAAATTATTTGTATACCTGGCTATGTCTCCTCTGGCCGTGAGTGCTGTTCTACTAGCCGAAAGGGAGTCAGTGCAAATCCCAATATACTTTGTGAGTCATGTACTCAAGGACGCGGAATGTAGATACACACCGGTTGAGAAGTTTGGATTGGCACTGGTCATGGCCAGCCGGAAGTTGAGGCCTTATTTCTTAGCTCACGGTATACTAGTCTATACCGACCAACCTTTGAAGCAAGTTTTACAGAAAATGGAGGCTGTTGGACGAATGCTGAAGTGGGCTGTTGAGGCCTTATTTCTTAGCTAAATATGTTTGATATAACCTTTGAACCAAGGAAAGCAATTAAGGGACAAGCTTTGGCCGATTTTATAGTTGAACTTACTTGGCCAACTGTGGAACCAATATCTGATCCGGCTGAAGGCCGAAAGCACTGGACGCTCATGGTAGACGGATCGCCCACAGTCAATGGATGTGGGGTAGGAATCATTTGTCAATTTTCAGAAGGAGATAAATTTGAATATGCATTAAGCTTCCAGTTCCAGGCGTCCAACAATGAAGTTGAGTTTGAGTCTCTTTTGGCTGTAATCAAGATGTGTAAGGCGGCTGGGGCTTTAGAGATTGAGGCCAAATCGGACTCTCTCTTAGTCGTCAATCAAGTCAACAGAGATTATGAATGCAAAGAGGCATTAATGAGCAAATACATGCGTCTGATCAAGGATGAAATTGAGCCCTTAAAGCGATTTGTTCTCGACCAAGTACCAAGGTCAGATAATCATCAAGTTGATGCTCTCTCAAAATTGGCCAGCTCGGCTGACTTTGATGTACCAAGGACAATATTTTGGGAAGTTAAGACGAAAAAGAGTATTGATTAAGAACATGTCATGTTTCTTAGCCGAGGGACAGTTTGTATGGAGCCCATTATATATAGAATTCAAGAAAACATGTCGGCTACCTTCAGATCCTGTAGAGGCTAAGTATGTAAAGGCCAGAGACAAGTGGTTCGAGATGTGGGATGAAACCCTATACAAGAAATCATTCAATCACCCTCTTCTGAAGTGTATTACCAGGGAGGATGGATTGAAAGTGCTGAAGGAACTCCATGAAGGAGCTTGTGCATCTCACATTGGGGGAAGAGCCATGGGAGAAAAGGCCTTAAGAACTGGGTATTATTGGCCTACATTAAAAGAAGATGCTCTTGCTTATGCAAAAAAGTGTGACAGTTGTCAGAAACATGGAAACTTGCATCAGATTCCGTCCAATTACCTAACTCCCATCTTGTTCCTACTTCCCTTTGCCAAATGGGGCATGGACATTCTGAGACCCTTCCCTGTGGCTGCAAGTTAGAAGAAGTTTGTAATTGTGGTTGTGGACTACTTCACTAAATGGGTAAAAGCTGAAGCAATATGGGGTATAACGACGAATGACGTCAATGGCTTTATTTGGAAGAATCTCATAACCCGGTTCGGCATGCCGCAGTCCATAGTTTTTGACAATGGTCCACAATTTGAAACACCAAAATTGGAAGATTGGTTGGCAGAAAGAGAAATCAAAGCTTACTTTGTTGCAGTCGCCCACCCACAAGCTAATGGGCAAGTAGAGTCATTCAACAAGATCCTATCAAACAACATCAAAAGGAAGCAGGACAATGCCAAGGGACTATGGGTTGAAGAACTACAACTGGTGTTATGGTCCATTAGAACCACAGCCAAGAACTCTACAGGTGAGACACCTTTCATGTTGGTCTATGGAACTGAAGTCATCTTGCCCATTGAGATTGAAGAACCCACCCTAAGAGTCATGTTGTACACAGAAGAAGCCAATTGGGCCGCCTTGCGCACTGCTTTGGACCAAGTACCAGAGGTCAGGGGCAATGCACTATTAAGAATGCAATTGTACAAGCTGCGAATGGCTCGGGACTTTAACAAGAGAGTCGCTAGACGACCACTCAAAGTAGGGGACTTGGTTCTGAGGAAGATGGAGGTTGTTGGACGAGCTAAAGAGCTGGGTAAGCTGACACCAAATTGGGAAGGGCCCTATCTGATAGTCCAGGAAGTGCGAAGCGGAACTTTTCATCTCTAAGATATGGATGGATGTCCAATACAACGCACTTGGAACTCAGACACACTGAAGAAGTACCACGTCTGATTCAGATAATCGGCAACAATACTAAGTAGTTTGTAATCCCAACAAGTGCCACAACACAAAAAAGAGAATTAGAAATGTATACATGTACCTTGGTACTTAGCCAAACAAAATTCATATAAAACAATTTCTACTTTCTCCCTATATCCGTATTGTTTCTTTGTTTTTACTAAAGTCATTCACTTTGGGGCATTTTTACCACTAGCTAGCCTAGTGGTCTAAACGTGAAATTAACTTAGATAAAATTGAAGAAAACAACGAATGACCAAGGACAAACTAAAAGAATGAATCAATCCAACAAGGGATAAACATTCTTCTGACGCACATTGCTTCCTCAAGGAGACGGGCCAAAATGTAATAAACCCAAAGAAAGGTAGATTATATTTCTGGTTAGACAAATAGTGATAATCTCTAGTAAGAGAAACATCATGGTCTCCTAAAAAGGAAGCCGACCAGATTTTAGCACGCCTTAGTAAAGGTATCTTACTTTCAAATGCAAGGTCAGCTAAGTAGTAAAGGCCCTCGTAAGGGCTCACTACTGCAAGACGAGCGTTGCTTCCTCAAGGAAGCCGGCTAGAACATCGTAAGCTCATCAATAGATAAATACAAGGATTGCATGTGCATAAATATCCAAGCTCATCCTAAATGAGAGTTTTACGTTGCTCTCCTTCTTGGTACAAAACTCGTCCGAAATGCCAGGACGAACTAAGCCCAAGAAGGGGGGAATAACTAAGCCCTAGAATTTCTAGGACGAGTCTGGTTCGAAGGTCGTCCAGAATCTAGGACGAGCCTCATTTATACTTGATGCTTATTTGAGCGAAGTTCGAAGATCGTCCATAGTGTAGGACGAGTCTCATTCGTACTTGCTTAATTTGCTTAGGAAAAATGAAAAAGAATAATCCCACCTTTCGGCGGTCTTCTCATAATAATCCCTCATTAACTTAATTTTAGAATAATCCTAACTTTATACCCTGTTTTCTTTAAATGGTCTCATTTTAAAAGTAACCTGTAAAAAGAGGTAAATATGAAGATTAACCGGTTTGACCATGGTTAATTAATTTTGACCAGCTTAATTAACTAAAATTTATCTCTAATACAACTTAACAAATAACTAAAACTAAAATAAATAAATAAAACTCAACCTAAACCCACCACTACAACAAAACCACCGCCATCCTCCCTTTTCTCTCTCATCACCACCACCCTCCTAAACACACCACTACAATAAAACCACCACAATCCTAAACCCTTCTCTCTCATCACCACCACCCTCCTAAACCCACCACTACAATAAAAGCACCACAGTCCTCCCTTTTTCTCTCTCATTACCACCACCCTCACACAAATCGCCAACCCACCACCACCCTCGTTTCTCGGCAAAAATGAGGAAGGACCACCTACTCCGCCCCAAACCCTGCCACCCGCGTATTCTCTCTCATTACCACCACCCGCACTCAAATCACCAACCCACCACCACCCTCGTTTCTCGGCAATCCCGAACACCCAGCCTTCTACTTCCCCTCTTTAGCCGCCGTCGCAGTAGCCTCCACTCGCCTTTACCCCCATCGTCCTCCTCCACTCGCAATCTCCTAAATCTCCATTTTATCTCACCTCCCCCGCAACCCCCACCCCGTACGCTTCCTCGACGCAGCCCCCCCCGGCGCAATGCCCTCCACCCATGACCCGGTTCAAGAAAGTGGGTGAAGGTGGTGCATTTTTTTGGGGTCGGGGGCTAGTTTGGTGGTGGGTAATTTGTGAGTAGGTGTTGGTGGTTTGTTGGGTGGTTCTTTGAAATCGGAAAAGGAGAGAAGAGGAGAGAGAAAGGGATGAGAGAGGAGAGGGAAAAAAGGTGAGAATAGTAACATGTGTAACAGGTTGTAGGTAAAATGACCCATTTTAAGAAAACGGGGTATAAAGGTAGGATTATTCTGAAATTAAGTTAATGAGGGATTATTATGAGAAGACCGCCAAAAGGTGGGATTATTCTTTTCCATTTTTCCATTTGCTTAATACAAGTCTAGTTCGAAGGTCGTCCAGAATATAGGACGAGCCTCATTTATACTTGATGCTTATTTGAGCGAAGTTCGAAGATCGTCCATAGTCTAGGACGAGTCTCATTCGTACTTGCTTAATTTGAGTCTAGTTCGAAGGTCGTCCAGAATCTAAGACGAGCCTCATTTATACTTTATGCTTAAAGTTCGAAAATCGTCTATAGTATAGGACGAGTCTCATTCGTACTTGCTTAATTTGAGTAAAATTCAAAGATCGTCCATAGTCTAGGACGAGTCTCATTTGTACTTGTGCTTATTTATTTAAAGTTCAAAAGTCGTCCAAGTTTTAAGCCAAGTGTTTTGTTGATCATACCAAAGACAAATATTGTCAAACAAAAGGTTGTTCATTAGATACTCGTCCAAAAAGATTACAACCTGATCTAGGGAAAAGAAGAACCAAGCTACAAGAGATGGGAGTCAGCCAAGATACAATGAAGAATAAGCCTAAAGCTAGGCACCCTATTCAGCAGGGGGAGTATCTTGGCCGGAGTGTTGGTCCTCGGGGATTTCCTGGCCGTTCTTAGAAGACTCTTCTTCATCCTCCACCTCTTCGTCTGAAGAATCAAGGAAGGTATGAGGCTCCTCAGCTGTCACCATCGCCCTATGAAGGCTCTCCTGAAAGATCAAGCGGCGCTCAAAGCGAGGAATTTCCTCGGGCACGGCCACCATCTCACAGGCCTTTAGGGCCCAGCCCTTAGATGTCTCAATGACCTCATTGAGAGCCTCCTTGGCGTCGTTGAAGGCCTTGGCCGCCTCCTCTTTCAGACGATCGTTCTGAGCACTTAGAAGGAGGTTATCCCTTCTAAGATGAGTGGCGGCCACGAGAGTAGTATTCCTCTCCTCCTTCAGCTCGGCCGAAACTGTATCCATGGCCAGTTGCCATTGCTTCTTCTCATCAAGAAGTTGGTTGATCTTGACGAGATAATACTTGATGTCATATTCCTGTTCGACCGACCGTTTCTCCCAGGCTTCCCGAGATTAACGGTGCTTAGTCTCCAGCAGCTGACAGTCGTACATGGCCTTGTCCCCGGCCGTTGTAGCTTGATGGACGAGGTGCTTGTTTTCTTTTCTAAGCTCCCTCAGTTATTATGCAGCGAGCCAAAATCTGTAACAATGACAAATGAATACCAGTCAGTAGACGAGTGGAAAGAATTCAAAAAGTTATAAGTACAAAACTAAAACAGCTAATGACTTACCTCATCTGCGAGTTGAGACATGTAGCCAACATGCCCCGAAGATGCACCCCTTAAGCCCTTGGTGTAGGACTCGGGGTAGCACTTGAAGAGCTCCTACTTGAGCTGCACACGTTCGGCCTTCGGCATCTTGGCTAAGGCGGCAGAGGACTCATCGTCCGACTCTGCCTGAGGGGCAAGAGGAGCTGCGGCAGACCCCATGCCCTTATCTGAAAATGCGGAGGAGTCAGTTCTCTTGATTGGGATGACTACTGCTAATTTATTGGACGGACTCATCGAACGTCCACCAACCCGCAGTGTCCTAACTACATTCGAGTAGTATGACTCACTCGAAGATAGGGAAGCAGATCT
Organism: Beta corolliflora; assembly: GCA_947648045.1. Lineage (NCBI taxonomy): Eukaryota > Viridiplantae > Streptophyta > Magnoliopsida > Caryophyllales > Amaranthaceae > Beta > Beta corolliflora. Next base: position 168,354 of record CANSZD010002321.1, read on the forward strand.
GTAAGACGGTGGCATTTGAGCCACCAGCTAGGCAACCGACCCGCTGAAGGTCGATCCCCCCTTATCAGCTGCGTCCGACTGAGTCTTCGTCTCATCAGCCATTTCAGGTTGGTTCTCAGGATGATTAGCTACGTCCAGCTGATTGGCAAATAGAGGGGTAGAGGCTAGGTCGACCTCCTTCATGAATGGAATGATGGCGGACGAATCGTCCACCTTCAGAGGCTTGCCAACTGACAGAGGGTTGGACTTGTCTCCCTTTCCTTGGTTGAAGGGAGTAGCCTTCTGAGCAGACGGACGATTTGTCTTCTTCTTGGTCGTGAAGCCTTTGGATTTTTTTGGAAGGGGTTGATCCCCGGTAGCGGATGGCCGCTTCTTTGAAGTAGCTGGTACACCAGCCAACGCCTTGGACGTTGGGGCATTCTTCTGCAAAAAATGATAAAATACAAGTTAGAATCATAGGCGTCCAGAAGGAATAAAGAAAATTAAAATTCAAACAGTCCATGCTTGCTTAAGGAAGCCGGCCAAGAAGTTGGAACCATACCCCAGACGAAGATCACGTTACAGTGGAAACTCGTCTAGAGGTATCCCAAGCTTCAGACAAAGGCCATCCGCAGAAGGAATCCAGCCAAGTACATCCGTTTCCCATCCTTCGCGAAAAGATCCTCGTCAAGAGACAAAGTAGATTTTTAGAATTGGACGAAGGTTGCTCACAAAAGGAGTCCGGTAGAATATGGCCGCCTTCCTTTTGTGATGAATCTTCGTCCAGAAACATGAAGGATCTTTAATCCTTGACGAAGACCCTTGGCAGAGAGAGGCCGGCCTATTCTAGTCGTCTTCCTTCTGCGAAGGACCTTCGTCTAAAAAACCTCCTTAATTAGAGGTGTCCAAGACAACAAAATTTTTGGATTCTGGACGAAGGTCACTTGCAGAGGAAAACCGACCAAGTTTAGCCGTTTTCCTTCCACAAGGAACTCCCGTCCAAATCAAGGTGGACGGACGGCCAAAGCTGGCCGTCCTTCTTTAAAATATATATATATATATATATATATATATATATATATATATATATATATATATCGGTTTTTTCACCATATACCCTCAATGTTTCAGATATGCACCATATACCCCTGAGTTTTCGAAAATGTTTACCATATGCCATTTTTCTAACTGCCGTTAACTCACCGTTAGCTTTATTTACGATTTTGCCATCATTAAGCCCTAAACCTAAAATGTAAACCTTAATCTAAACCCAAACATCTAATCTAAACCCTAACCCTAAACTCTAAACCCTAACCCACCCCCTCCCCCCCCACCGCCCCCCCCCCCCCTCCACCACCCTCCACCCCCCTCCACCGCCGCCAGCCCCACCCCCCGCCCCCCCCCTCACTCCCACCCCCTTCCCCTCAACGGCGCGATTTCCCCACCCCTTCCCCGCCGGCCCGAGCTCCCACCCCTCCCCGCGATTTCCCCAGCCCACAACCCCCTCCGCGATTTCCCCGGCCCCCACCCCCTCCTCGTGATTTCTCTCTCCCCCCCCCCTCCCCGCGACTTCTCTCTCCCCAGACTCGAATTCTTTCTCTCTAACCTCAAACCTCCATTTTTGAATATTTGAGCTCCGATTTTGGCTTGAAACTTGAAAATTCTTTCGAGATCCGGGCTAGTGGAGTCTTTATTTACACTTGGTTGCAAATTTTGTGTTGTTTTTGCACACTTTTGTGCGGTTTTGTGAGGTTTGGAGGCTCGAAATTTTCGAACCATTTTTGTACCTTTTCCGGCAGAAACGCCAGTGTGATAGAGGAGAGGTGTCGGGGAGAGTGCGGCGGAGGGGAGGGGGAGGGGGAGGGGGGAGGGGGAGGGAAGCCGCGACGGGGAAGGGGAGGGGGGAGGGGGAGGGAAGCAACGACGGGGAAGGGGGAGGGGGGGGGGGGGGCGGCATGGTGTGGAGTAGGGGGCCGGGCTGCCGGCTTTGAGGTGGAGGGGGAGGGGGTGGGGGCTGGGGGTGGTGTGGAGGGGAGAGGAGAGTGGGATAGGGGTAGGGGTGGGAATGAGCCAAGCCTGCTCGCGAACTATTCGAGTTCGGCTCGGTCAAAGCTCGGTCAAAGCTTGGCTCGAGTGGGCTCGACTCGAGTTCGGGTTCAGCTCGATATATTAACGAGCCAAGCCCAAGCCGTCTATGGCTCGGCTCGAAAGCTCGTGAGCAGGCTCGAAAACTTCTTACTTAGGTAATATTTATGCAAATTATTAAGTGTCCCACATCGATTTCAAAGACAAACAACACCCTTATTTTCTCTTACTTATTGTTTGCCATGTCTAACTTTTCTTGATGAAGGCTATTTATACTTTGACAACATTTGACAATTTATAGGCTGCACAAATCTTATAAGCTTCTAACAAATAACTTAAACACTATCTAATTATTATGCAATATAAAACTATTAAGATCCACTAAGGTAGGGAAATAAAATCAAGGGCTCCATGTATAGAGGTAAATTTAATGGCGATGAAGCAGCAATCAAGATCCTGAAAGGTAATGTTCCTAACGACGAGATTAATATTTTAAAGCATATCAACCACTTGAACATAACTCGACTATCTGGGTATTGCACCAATGAGGGAAACACTTATTTGGTATTTGAATATGCTGAGAAGGGTTCACTGGATGACTGTCTTTTTCACCAACAGAAGCACCAATATGTACACTTCGACTACACACTCTCGCAGCCTGTTCTGGGTTGGAAACAAAGAGTCCAAATCGCACAAATCTTATAAGCTTCTAACAAATAACTTAAACACTATCTAATTATTATGCAATATAAAACTATTAAGATCCACTAAGGTAGCTGGAAAGTTTGTTTTGGAATGGGTGGTGGGGATATTTTACAAACTGAAGTACTTTACAAATCCTCCAGGCCCAGGCTCGTAGCTGGATGATTTTGCTTTTCAACTTCCAAATGTCCCACATCGAAGGAATAACAAGTGTATTGGGAATTTCAGCATTATAAATATGGGTGTATCTACAGATGTTTAGATAGTTTTAAATGTTGGGCCTAGCTTAGTTGTTGGGACTGACTCTTCAGCATCTAAATCTTTAATGAATAAAAGATTTGAGTTGACAAGATTAAGTTGGGCCGTAAAATTTTAAAGCCTGGTTTTCTAAGTTCAACCAAGTCAGTTTCGAGCCGAGTTTGAGCTCGAGCCGAGCCTCACATTCAAAGACACGAGCCCGAGCCGAGCTTCGTTTTTGAGGCTCGACGAGCCTCGAGCTCGAGCCGAGCCTAACACTATTCGGGCTCGGCTCGGCTCATTCCCACCCCTAGTTAGGGGTTAGATTAGGGTTAGATTAGGATTAAGGTTAGAGTTAGATTAGGGTTAGGGTTAGATTAGAATTACGGTTTAGGGTTAATAATTGCAAAATGGTAAATAAAGCTAATGGTGAGTTAACGGAAGTTAGAAAAAGGGTATATGGTGAACGTTTTCGAAAACTCAGGGGTATATGGTGCATATTTGAAACATTGAGGGTATATGGTGAATTTTCCAATTTGTCGGGGGTATATGGTGAAAAAACCGTATATATATATATATGTATATGTATATATATATATGTATATGTATATATATATGTATATGTATATATATATGTATATATATACATATATGTATATATATATACATATATATGTATATATATATATATATGTATATATATATGTATATGTATATATATATGTGTATATATATATATATATGTATATGTATATATATATGTATATATATATACATATATATGTATATATATATACATATATATGTATATATATATGTATATGTATATGTATATGTATATGTATATGTATATGTATATGTATATGTATATGTATATGTATATGTATATGTATATATATATATGTATATATATACTTCCTCCGTATCAAATTAAATGCAACAATTCAATGGACACGGATTCCTAGGCAAAATTTCTTAGGGTGAGATTAGAAAAATGTGAGGGTATGTAATTAAGTTTAATTGGAGAGAGGAGGTGGGACCAAGCACCACCTATTGCCGCCACTACCAGTACCTACTGCCACCACTACCGCCGGGGCACCACCAGTACCACTACTTACTGCCACCAACACCGCCGGAGCACCACTAGTATCACCAGCTCCACCTAAACACCACCACCATCTCCACCTAAAAACACCACCACCATCACCACCGAAACACCACTAGCATCACCACCATCTCCACCGAAACACCACCACCATCTCCACCAAAACACCACTACGGCCAGGGCACCACCTGTACTGCTGACAATCGCAAGAACTAACCCCCGACAACAGACGAGGAGAGAGAATGTCACAATAACAGATGATTCCGTCGAAGGGGACCAAGAACAGTGTCAACGATCTCCTCAGATCTAGAAACATCCACGTGGACAAGCCGTAAACCTTGATCTGCCATGGTCGGAGCCGACGTTGAGCGGCTCGTGGAAGGAAAGTGAGTGACTGAAGGAGAACGACGGTTGGTGAGTTCGGCGGTGAAAGGAGGGCACAAAGATGACGATGATGGTGGTTTTGGGCTAGTGGAGGACGCCAGCGAGATTGGTGATGATGATGGTGGTGGTGGAGGAGAGAAAAATGGTGATGGAAAATGGAGGAGTGAGAGACGGTAGGAGGATGGAAGATGGAGGAGAGAGAGACGGCAGGAGGATGGAGTCATGGAGATGGGAGCATGGAGGAGAGAGAAATGGTGGTGGGTGGTGGAGTGAAGGTGGTGTTGAAGAGAGGGAGGAGTTATGTTTAGGTTGAATAATTTTGATTATGTTTGTAATTAATTTGATTTGGGTAGTATAATATGTGTCTTAGTTTTTTAATGAGGACATTTTGGTAATTTTAGGGGTAAAAATCATACTAAAATTAGAAAGAAGGAAATTGTTGCATTTAATTTGAAACAACCATTTTTAGAAACTGTTGCATTTAATTTGATACAGAGGAAGTATATATGTATATATATTTTTCAGGACTTACCAAAGTGTCAGCTTTTTTCTCAGAGCCTGACTTGTTGAATTCCTTCCAAAGAGTATCTGTGAACTTAGACATGCTGATGTCTCCCGTCCAAGATCTTCTGAGGACGGCTCTGGCAGCGACTGCAAAAAAGAAAAGTCCAACAAAAGAGTTAGTAAAACATATACGTTGGACGGTGCATTTTACTTGGGAGATTTGGTGTTATACCTATATCCTCGGCCGACCGCAAGCCAGCGGCGACCAGAAAGTTGTCATCATAAAACATCTCCTTAAAGGGAATCCAGTTGGACGGTCCCTTAAAAGTCGAATGGTTTGGTTTAGAATACTCGGTTATTTTGAAGTATTCCACCAATTCCTCGTCAGAAGTACTTTACAGCACCAAGAAGGATGTTGTTCGTCCGGTGTTAGTCGGCGCTCGGCTATGATAGCGGTAGCGCCTGGCAACGGCTTCATTAGGAGCCCGGACGATTATGAACTCAGCCTTCCATGCGTGCATCTTGGAAGTCTTATCCCAGACCGTGATAAAACCTGGACGATTGCAGACGCTGAACCAAGCCCCGTCCACAGTTTTCAGGACTTTAGATACATAATGTATCTGGGTAAAGGCCGACAGAGAAGGTGTAACACCCCGAAATTTCGCTCCTAAATTTTCGTGTTATTTTTCCCTTCATTATTATTTTTCGTTAAAATTAGAATATTTTACTTCATAAAAATATTACTATATCTTATGTTATTTGTTTTTTAACTTTTAGAATGTTATATTTATATTATTTATTTGATGAGAAATTACAGATTTTCTAGTATTTAGAAATACGGGTTTGAGCTAGTATATTTATTTATTCGATTTAAACTCATCTGGACCGTGCACACGACTTTTTAATGTGAAGTTTCAAGCTCCTAAAAGCTGTCCACAAAATCAGAATATTGGAAGCATGGGAGAGGCTTTTGAGGATCCTTTTAACCTCCTTTTTTAATTCACCCATTTTATTACCCCATAATTAAACCCATCAATTTCAACTTGTAACCCCCCTTTTTATTTCCCCTTTTGCTGCTGATTTCTGGTTAGAAAATTCAGACCATCTCCCCATATTGTTCGGCCATTTCAAGACCGGAAGAGAAAACAGAAAGAAGAGTAAAGTTCATCCCAGATTTCCCTGTCACACCTTCACGAAAATCACGATATCTGGATATCTAACCATTGGATCGTCTTTAAATTTGGACAGCATGTTGAGAACATCTTGTTCGTCACTTTGACTGAAGCAATTTGGCATCCGAGTTTCAGATCGTCGGGAATCATGGTCGGAACAGAACATTGCATAATGGAAATGCAAGCAATTGGAGGTCTTCAAAGGTAACTAGCGGTTCTCCTGGATCGATTAGTATTCGTATAGGGATTATGCTAGTTTTAATAGTTAGGTTGGGTTAATTGATCAAGGTTGTTTTATTTATAGTCTCCATGCTCTTGTTTGAGTTACGTTCATTATTAGTTTAGTTAATTTTGTTATCTTTGTAATATATATATATATATATATATATATATATATATATATATATATATATATATATATATATATATATATATATATATATATATATATATATATATATATATGGTTGCTATTATATGTTTTGGTATGAAATCTCTGAATTTAAAGTGTGGTGATGAAGTATGGGTGAAGTATGGATGTGTATGGCTTAAACCTGGTTTAGGAAGCATTGTTGTTGTTGCTTGTGGATGGCTGGCAGAACAGTAGGTTGATATTGTTTTGTTGTTGTTGGGCGTGATATCGTTAGTGTGGCTTCCTGCTAGGCTATTTGTTTCCTCTTCATTTTTGATCCCTGATGTTAACTCCATTGTTTCTACCATTTCATTCCTTGCGTGTTGTGCATGGTGTGATTTTCTCTTCATTTTGTTATGAGCTTTACATTTCAAATTAAGTTATATATAGTTTCATGAGTTATCAACTGATTGTTTGTAGAAGTTCCGTGACTTGTTGACTTATGAATTATACATGCTACTGCAACTTGTTAGGATTTGTTATAGTTGTTACTTTAGTTTATTTAATTATTTACTTTTCTTTAATTTGGTTTGTTTGTGGCATTGTATGTTAATGTTATTCTGAGTAGTTGATACCTTGTTTTTTTATTTTTATGATGAGTTAAAATTATATTTTGGAGTAGTTGTTGTTATTATTAATATTATTGTTATTGATATTATTATTATTATTATTATTATTATTATTATTATTATTATTATTATTATTATTATTATTATTATTATTATTACTACTACTACTACTACTACTACTACTACTACTACTACTACTACTACTACTACTACTACTACTACTACTACTACTACTACTACTACTACTACTACTATTATTATTATTATTATTATTATTATTATTATTATTATTATTATTATTATTATTATTATTATTATTATTATTATTATTATTATTATTATTATTATTATTATTATTATTATCATCATCATCATCATCATCATCATCATTATTATTATTATTATTGTTATTATTATTATTATTATTATTATTATTATTATTATTATTATTATTATTATTATTATTATTATTATTATTATTATTATTATTATTATTATTATTATTATTATTATTATTATTATTATTATTATTATTATTTTTATTTTTATTTTGTGAAGAATGCTATTTTGAATTAAAATTCTTGGGTTGCGATCCTAGATTTCTGCTGATTTGGTGTAAGGCCTTAAGGGCATCCGTGTTATTTGATAATTGAGTATTATTTTATTATTATTATTGTTTGAGAGCAAGATTATCCGGAGGGACGTAATTACAAGGTGAAGAACATGCAAACCATATGACGTAATCCTAGGCATACCTTGGTTTTGTTGTCGTCCGAGAGGTCGGTGGGGACGTAATCCTACACCACATCGGGAGTATGGCCATTCTTAGACACAGGCAGTAGGGAACGTAACCCATAGGCTGTCTGGAGGTTGTCTGACATTACCATAGGAAGTGGGTTGTCCACTAGCGTTCAGCTCTCTCTCTCAAACTAATATACTATTTTTATTACTTTAAACTTTGATGGTTTATGGTATTGATACTTGAGTTTATATATATAAGTTGTTTATCCATTTTGTTTATTTTGTTATCTTTACTCTATTTATATTTAAGCATGTTGTATTATCTTTGTTTAAGTGTTTTATTTGGTTATCTGAAGTTTACTATTGAGATGTTTTTGTGTGACTTAATTATTAAGGCTTTTATAACTCTTATATGGATCCTAATTGGGCTGGGAGAGCTGTTAGTTACTCCCCACTGATTGTGGATGTTTGTTGATATATTTTGCAGGTGATTATTTTGTGTTATGGGAAATGAGAGAAAGGCTATTTAGGATTTTTGATTTAGACATCTTATTTTATTTTATATTTACTATATATATTGGGTTTATGAGGTTGTTTTGCCTCTTTATGGTTATTTTGAGTTAATTCATTTGGATTTTATTTTATTTAGTTTATATTTAACCCTGATTTAGAGTGACATTTCCATCAGACGATATTTCCGCTATCGTCATTTCTTTAATAAAATGTTCTATTTTGCTTATATTATGTTTATAAAAGGACGGGGTGTTACAGAAGGTGTAGCGCCCCGCAACTCGCAGACGGCCAGGAAGGTAGGAATGTTCTGCCATGAATTCGGTGCCAACTGGTTATGGTCGATGCTGTAATACTGCAGCACTCGGCCAACAAAAGGGTGAAGGGGAAACCTTAACCCCGCGTCCAAGGCCAGCCGGTAAACAGCAAAGTGACCACTTGGGGCACTCAAGATTGTGGCATCTTTGTCCTTAATAACAAAGGAGTGGCCTCGCATGGGCATTGCAGTGGATAAGTGACTAGGGTCAGTACCTACTTTTCCTAGCCAGTTACGATTGGACCTAAACGTCTCCTAATTTCGAACGAAGTGGTAGATGGGTCGTCCGATTCATCAAGGGAACTAGACTCGCCCTCGTCATTGTCGCCTTCGCCCATTTCAATGCCTCTTCCAGACGGACTGGCCTCTGGGCTTATTTGCCCAATCTCTTCTTCCCTGACGCTACTAGAAGAAGAAGGCTCCGCTGCTGGCTGAGCACTTTGGGTCTCACGTTCCCCCTCTTCGGGAACTCTTCTAGTTGACGTCTCCATCTCAAAACTGGAGGCTGGGAGTACAATTCCGCATCTAAGACGGGCAGTTTGCGTGACGCGCGCCATATTACCCTACACAGCTAAAGACTGGGTCGTCTGACTTTGTCGGCCAAATCCATAAAAAAGATATGCATGACCGGCCAGAATAGGCCCAACCCTAGAATGTCTGGAAGAAGAAAAGCTATCGGTTCAGCGTCGAGGCAAACTCTTGAACGATCGGGATTATTTGACAAAGAAGAGGAATTCATTTTTATTGATTTTTTAAGAAAAAATAAAGAATAAAGGAGAACAAAGAAGAAAGAGGGGATACCTGACGAGCGACTCGGACGTTCGGTGGAGAAAACGAAAGCTGGACGAACTTACTCTCTCTCTAGAAAATCAAGAAGGATGCAGAGTCTCTCTCTCTCTAGAAACATTCTCTCAAGGTGTGAAATCATTTCATAAAGGACAAAAGGACATATATATAGGGAGTGAAAAACCTCCTGAACCGGTTAAAAGTGACCAGTAAAAACCCCAAAAAACCTCCTAAACCGGTTAAAAGTGACCGGTAACTTCCTCACGTAAAAGGGCATTAACCATCTTGGAGCCAACGGTAAAATCCCTTTTTAGGAGCAAATGTTGTAGCCTAAATAATCAACGGCTCTCCAGGAGACACGTGGATCCATCAGGAGCGTCCACGTGTCCCCTCCAAAGGAGTAAAAAAGAAACTTAAAAGTATGAGTTTTACTGAGAAATGAGTAAAAGCCCACATTTTGTCCTGAAAGAATATTCAGGGCCCAAACCCCAAAAAACGGCTGCATATGATTGGCTGGTGTTTACCACTAGATCATTGCCTGCCATGTGTCGAGGTCTAATTGTCTGACCAATCAGGTGCCCTTATTTTAGGGTGGCATAAAATGGCAGCATTTAAGACCCCAACACTATAAATAGCCCCTTGAAATCAGGAGAAAGGTAACTTTTTGAACAGTGTGCCCATAATCTGTAGAAATTCTCTCTCACTTTCTCTCTCTATCTCTACTTTTCCTTTTCACTCCTAATACCTGACTTAAGCTTCGGAGGGGAAGCCACCACCCAAGCCTCCCGGGTTGGTTCCTTCTTTTACAGGATTGGGAACGGAGCTTAGGTTCGGGTTTCGAGATTCATGCATCACTGCACAAGTCTCCATTGAAAAACAGTTGAAAGATAGGAGTTTACTTGTTGGTCAAGTAGCCCAAAATAATAATAATAATAATAATAATAATAATAATAATAATAATAATAATAATAATAATAATAATTATTATTATTATAATAATAATAATAATAATAATAATAATAATAATAATAATAATAATAATAATAATAATAATAATAATAATAATAATAATAATAATAATAATAATAATAATAATAATAATAATAATAATAATAATAATGACAATAATAATAATAATGACAATGACAATGACAATGACAATGACAATGACAATGACAATGACAATGACAATGACAATGACAATGACAATGACAATGACAATGACAATGACAATAACAATAACAATAACAATTGGAGCTAGCAACAAATCTTTTGGGATATTAGATTCAGGCTGGATTTGTAAAGTTATAAAGTAAACTTTCTGATTATGCTTTTATGATGAATAGAAGTTGAGATTTAAAAGTTAGATTATATTACTCAGAGGTATCCTCGAAGAATATGTGGAATTAGATTATATAAGATTGGATATTTATGTTGGAATACTTGTAGGATAAATTGGTTGTTTGAGTAATTCAATTTAAGGGTGCTAGTTGTTATGGAGAAAGTTAAGTTGGGCGATTACGATTGTAATATGGAAGTACATTAATGGAATATGTTAAAAGAACTTCATGGGTCCTCAAAGCAAGTTGGGTAAAGTATTAGCTAATTATGGATGATATAATTCAAGTATTGAGAAGTAAAATCGAATATGCGAGCTTACATTAGTGAGATAATAGATCAAGGAATGAGTGATGGATCGAAGGAGTAGCAAAACAATATAATGAATTTGTAATAGTTAAACTGTGAGGGACTATGTCCAAATTGGGAATCTTGTACTACGAGTGTCGACATAGGATAAATAAAAGAGTTTAGAGATATCATTTTCTAATTAGAAGACTAAGGTTAAATAATGGGGAATATGGGAAATATAGATCTTGGGTAATGGAGTGTTGTGAATTAGTATCATGATTTGACAATAAGGGACATCCATATTCAAGGCTAATATTGGCGTAAGTGTACATATACGGGATTGCAATGTTTAAAAGAATAACTGAGTAATTGTATATATTAGTTCTTGACATAAGATACGTAGTTAGACACTCTTGGTTTATGATAATTAAAGATATTCTATTTTCCTGGTGATATTGAGCTTGTGATGTTTGGTTCTGAGTATGCTTTGAAGTGTATATGATGAGGAGTTCATACCAATTGGATTACTAGAAGATTAAGAGTTCGAGTGTAAGAGATTCAAATCGTGTTAGAGGATGAACTGTAATTATGAAGTATAAGTCCGAATTTTACAAGTTTCAAGTTTTCATTAAAATTGTAGAAATATGTTCTAAGACATTTTATATTATGATATTTAAGTATATTGATATGAATTTGAAATATGTGGATATGAGCGAGGTACAATTTAGTATTATTACATTTTGACTTTAGAATGAGCATTCAAAAAGAATAATAGAAGTTCTACTTGAGATATAATAAGAATATTATAATTTGTATGATTGAATATGAGTAAACATCGAGATTTACTCAGCTATGTAGGTTGTTAAATACGATTAAATGGAAAGATATTTCTGAGTAGAGAACTTTTGTAACTAAGATATAAAGTTATATCAGATTAAATTCTATTTTGGGATTCTGATTGGTAAGCTATATGTTTTGAGCTTCAATTATGATAAGCTTGGACCATATTTTATTTAAAGTCCGTAATTGAATGGATTTTAGCAAATGAGTTTTATAAAGGGTTGATTTATACTAAGTCACCAGAAACTCGAGTATACTGTGCAACCAATTTAAGTTTTGTAAATTAAATACCCGAAAGCAATTATGTTATGATATTTTGAGGACTATGAATCTGATTTTTCTAAAGTATGAAGTTATGGATTATGTATTTTGATTCTATTATGTGAGGGGAAGGAGCTGCTAAAGCAGTAATCAACAACATTCTGTATTCTGTAATTCTGTATATTCTGGGGACATTGTCCTGAAAGTCTTGCAAGCAGTACATAAGAAGCAGGGAGACATTCATGTGAAAAGTTTAGAGAAATCGTCTGGATGACAACTCTATTCGTGTTCTCTACCCCTGTATAAGATGATTTCTGAAATAAATAAATTATGTATTTGCATGTGTAAGTGGTTTTGTGGAGAGTCATTTCATACATTATTTTCGAGTAATCTTTACTACCAAGTTTATGAAATTCTTACACCAAACATGGGAATGATTTTCTAAGAAAGTCGTTAGGAATTTACTAAGGGAGTTAATCATGTTATACGTATATTTGGGTTAAAGGTTATTACATGGAATTGCAGAAGTGGGAGATATTGTTGTGTCTTAAAGTATGTTAAAATTAGAGTTGATTTCAAAAGACCGTATTAGATTCTATAGAATTCTCATGGTTTCTCCAATTAAAATTATATACTCTTTATTTTGTGAAATACTCCTATTATTATTTTAAACAAGTAATATTGTAACCTGGGTGCAAGTATTTATTATATTTTGTCATTACGCATCCTTTATATTTTGATTTCAAATAAGCTTAACTACGAAAATACGTTTTAAGCCACTGAAATGATTTTATGGTTGGAAATAGTGTGTACTCAGTTTCACTGATTTTGTTCTTTAAACCTTTCTTGGTGGGGGCAGTGTTTGTTGTTAGTAATTTTTAGGTATATAAAAGCTCCGGAATGGATAGTGGATCATAAGTGTTACATGAAATAGTTTTCAAATGAGCTAGCAGTGATGGTGATTATATAGTTTAGCTAAGAGAATTTTAATGGTATATTATCTCATGGTCTTGGAGACTTGTTTTAGATCATTCTTTGTATATATATTTTGGGTTGTTGTATTGTGGGCCTTGACCCATGTCCAGGATTAAGTTTTGGGTTTATGTTTTTGCTGCAAGAAAATATTGATTGAGGTTTAATTAATAATTGTTAAGATTTGTAAATACTAATTGTGATAAGCTAGCAGCTTGGAAGTGCAGATTGTTACACTAATGCTCCAGCGATTTTCATGGGCTTGATGAACCACCTTTTCATGAGTTTTTGGATCAGTTTGTTGTAGTCTCCATAAATGATATTTTGATATATTAGAAGGATGAAGAACAACACAAACAACATTTAAGGACCGTGTTGGAACTCTAAGAGAGAACCAACTGTATGCTAAATTCTTGAAGCGTGAGTTTAGATTGGGACAAAGTTGCGTTTTTTAGGACATTATGTGTCAAATTAAAAGAGGGCGATTATGTAGATCTGGCTATGATTAAAGCTGTGAGTGCGTGGCCTATTCCGAAGATTGTGTCCGATATAAGAATTTTCTAGGCCTAGCTGGTTACTATAGAAGGATATTGTGTGATTTCTCGAATATCACACGGCTGATGACGACCTTGATGAAGAAGGAGTTAAAGTTCGAATGGAATGCGAAGTGTGAGGACGCTTTCCAATTTCTGGGCGGGCGCGGATGTGTCGTTGTATGCACCGCACCCGGCCAAAGATAAAATTTCTCCTACTCTCTTCTACACTAAGATAGTATAGTGGAAGTAGGGGTCGTATCCACAGGGAAACAGGGACGAGCTTAATATTCAGCGTGATTCAATACCTAGATTAAGCTAAGGGCCGAGAAACCTAATTACAAAGGGGGGTTTCAAAAGAGATTATAAACAAACTACAACTAACAAACAAATAAATACAATGAGAAATCAATTATGGAAAGATCTTGAATCCGATTAACATCCACTTCAATTCATTATCGATCCTTGAACCTCCAATCTAATTATTTCCATAATTATCTATTGTCGAGAATTAATCTCGCATTCTCCTTATTCTTAGTTGAATAGCACGATCAGCGTGACTATAAAACCCTCACTAAAGGATAACCTAGTCCGTCTGCGTCTAAGTTCAATCCAATAGCGCAATAAACACGAGAGAACCAATAGACACGCTAATGTCATACACGCGATAAACATTCAACAGTTGATTCAATTTCCCTAAGAAATAACCAAGAAGATCTGCATCTAAGTTACTCCCTAGTTTGCTACCAATTGATAAAAGAATAAAACAATCCGATTCTATTCTTAAATCTAGCATTAGATTAACTACACAATCAAACTAGTAACGTTCCTAGCATAATTATGCAACAATCATAAATCACAAACATAGAAATTGAACCATAATCAAGGAAAAGAGAAAGAGAGGAAAGATCTCACAATAACGGTTGAAGCTTCATGTTAATTGATCCAAGAACAGATTCAAGCTACAATCCGATAGCAAAAACCAAATCCATAGTTGAAATCCCTAAAAACTAAACTAAGAAATGAAAACTAAAACTAGGAAATGAAAAACAAAGAAATAAGAAATGAAGAACAAAGAGGAACGAAGAAGGAAAGATGAAAAGAGAATCATGAAGAAGGAAGGATGAGGAGAGGAGTATCCTCTCTCTCCCCTCAAGCTTGCCACTCCAAGGTCTACATTTCAGCTCTCCTCTTCGTACTTCTCTTCGTCTCCCCCAAAAATTAGGTTTTAGGAAGCATTTAAACCCCGCACAAAATCGTGGCCCCAAACTAGTCAAAGCGTCGCGAGTCGCGACACCGATCGCGAGTCGCGACGAGGACTCTGTCTCCCCGCGCACAAAATGGGCGGCACGCGGGTCGCGAGCCGCGACGGGCATCGCGAGTCGCGAGGAGCGAGGGGTCGCGAGGTGCGACAGTCCTCGCGAGTCGCGAGCCTCTTCTTCTGCGGCGGGCGGGCGTGCGTCTTTGGCGGAGCTCTCGTCTTGTGCGATGGGCGGGCGTCTTGCTTGCGTGCGATGGGCGGCGTCCGATGCTTGCGTGGGCGATGCTTCTTTGGGCCTCGGTTGGTGGCATGGTTCGCGAGGCAAGCATGCGGTAGTTGGTGGAGCTTGGTTATGCGATGATGCTAGGTAGCACATTGTCGTCGACTCATAACTTGCTTCCGTGCCACCAAGCCATGGTGTTGAACTTTCTTGAACACTCAAGGATAACTTCAATTAAACATCGTTTAATTCCGTTTCTCCTTAAAAGCTCGGAATCTAGAACATTAACACTCATTAACTCACAAAACCCCGAACTTCCGCTAAGGTTGATTTATATGCGAACGTTAACAATTACGAACAAATCCCTTAGCAAAGTGCACCTCAAATATCACAAAAACATCGTATAACTTGAGCGTATCAATTACCCCCACACTTGAACTTTACTCGACCTCGAGTAAACTCAAAAGTGAGAATCACCCAATAAATCATCACCCAAGTTATCAACACCAACCTCTCTCTCCACCAACTACATCATCATCATCACATCTTAACAACATTCGCTCAAAACCTAAACGTAAGGGACGATGATTCCCCCACACTTAGATTCGAGCTCACCTGAAAAATACAAAGACGCGACAACAATAATCACCAAACGACAACAAGTTTAACCAACAACACTAACAAGAATAAAAATGCCAGCGCACGACACACTAAAGTATCAGCTCTCCCAAGCCTCAAAAGATGACCTACTACTACAACAACTAACTTAAAATAGCAAGCCATGGAACAAAGACAAAAAGGGATAAATTCCAAGCTTACTCCCAAAAACAAACAATCAACCAAAAGAATGCGAAAGCCAAAATAAAAAGATCTTCCCAAAACAAAGGATGAATTCACTAACCCAACCCGAAAACGCTTTCCACCTTATGACACCGTCTCCGGCAAATGAGTTTTCAAAGTATATAATTCTCTCTTAATCTCTCATTTTGCCTAGGAGCCCTTTCGGGTTTTCATCCTAGCTTCACACATTTCTTTTTGGTTGCACCTCACCATCTTACCCGCTCAATATAAGCCACTTTTTTGCATAGGTTGCCCTTTCGGGTTTTCAACCTATCCGGGCCCCCAATTTTTGCCCGAGTCGCCCGCCCTTGCGGGTTTTCAACTCAGCGGGATTCATTTTCATTGTTTTTTTTTATATTTTTTCATTTTCAATTTTTTTTTTCATTTTTTTTTTCAAATTGAAATAAATACAACATAAATACAACATAGATACATGAGAATGAGAATACCCTCCCCCCTACTTAAACTACACATTGTCCTCAATGTGACGACAATTAGAAGAAAAAGTAAACGAAAATGGGGGAGAAAATCGAAAATCGGGTAAATCGAAGATCGAATGCTCAAGACTCATGACCAAACAATCCGTCAAACTCAAATTTCTTAACAACACCAACTCAAATCTCCGAAATCAACTCACAACCCTCTCCCTCAAATCACTCAAACAAATGGCAAATTCAAAAGTTTTAAATTTTTGAGATTTGCACCTAGCTCAAGAGATCGAAAAGATACAACAATCTCACTCCTCTAGTGTTACCAACTCCTAGCTATTGAACTCCTCCCAACGGGTTTTCTTTTGTGGACTTGGGCTCAAAGTGGATTAAGATTTGTTGTGGTTCTTTTGAGTGGGTGGGCAGTGGGTGAAAGAAAGTTTATTTTGGTGGTGGAAATTTGATGAGAAAATAAAGGAAAAGAAAGAAAATAAAAAGGGTCTCGGGTTGCCTCCCGAGAAGCGCTGTTGTTTAAAGTCGTTAGCTCGACTTAATACCTTAAGCTCAATCATTAGGTTGTGCTCCATGTGTGACAATGGTGGTTCCATGTCAATCTCCACTTCAAATACCTGCAAAATTGATTGAGAAGGACTCTTGCAATGCATTGTTAGTGCCTAGCTTACTACATCATGGTTGAGCATATAACATCAGATTATATCCAAAACCTAGCATTAAGTCAACAACAAACATCAACTAGTAGTACTCCTAGCTAATCCAAGTCATGACCATTAATATCAATAATTAAAGCTAGACAATAACCAAACAATAAGCCGTCAAAAGCTTCAATCAATCATTCCCAAGATAGTTTAAGCAACAAGTTCCATGCTTCTTGTCCAAAATACGAAAGTGAAATACATAGAGCTCAATGGAAGATGAAAACTAGAAACTCAAACAAAAAGGGAATTCTTTATATGAGTGGCCAATCAAAAACAAAGAGCACAAGCAATACCATCCAAAAATCACGCTAAATACAAACAAGTAACACCGTTTCCCGGCAACGGCGCCAAAATTTGGGCGGGCGCGGATGTGTCGTTGTATGCACCGCACCCGGCCAAAGATAAAATTTCTCCTACTCTCTTCTACACTAAGATAGTATAGTGGAAGTAGGGGTCGTATCCACAGGGAAACAGGGACGAGCTTAATATTCAGCGTGATTCAATACCTAGATTAAGCTAAGGGCCGAGAAACCTAATTACAAAGGGGGGTTTCAAAAGAGATTATAAACAAACTACAACTAACTAACAAATAAATACAATGAGAAATCAATTATGGAAAGATCTTGAATCCGATTAACATCCACTTCAATTCATTATCGATCCTTGAACCTCCAATCTAATTATTTCCATAATTATCTATTGTCGAGAATTAATCTCGCATTCTCCTTATTCTTAGTTGAATAGCACGATCAGCGTGACTATAAAACCCTCACTAAAGGATAACCTAGTCCGATCTGCGTCTAAGTTCAATCCAATAGCAGCAATAAACACAGAGAACCAATAGACCTGCTAATGTCATACACGCGATAAACATTCAACAGTTAATTCAATTTCCCTAAGAAATAACCAAGAAGATCTTGCATCTAAGTTACTCCCTAGTTTGCTACCAATTGATAAAAGAATAAAACAATCCGATTCTATTCTTAAATCTAGCATTAGATTAACTACACAATCAAACTAGTAACGTTCCTAGCATAATTATGCAACAATCATAAATCACAAACATAGAAATTGAACCATAATCAAGGAAAAGAGAAAGAGAGGAAAGATCTCACAATAACGGTTGAAGCTTCATGTTAATTGATCCAAGAACGATTCAAGCTACAATCCGATAGCAAAAACCAAATCCATAGTTGAAATCCCTAAAAACTAAACTAAGAAATGAAAACTAAAACTAGGAAATGAAAAACAAAGAAATAAGAAATGAAGAACAAAGAGGAACGAAGAAGGAAAGATGAAAAGAGAATCATGAAGAAGGAAGGATGAGGAGAGGAGTATCCCTCTCTCTCCCCTCAAGCTTGCCACTCCAAGGTCTACATTTCAGCTCTCCTCTTCGTACTTCTCTTCGTCTCCCCCAAAAATTAGGTTTTAGGAAGCATTTAAACCCCGCACAAAATCGTGGCCCCAAAACCGTCAAAAGCGTCGCGAGTCGCGACACCGATCGCGAGTCGCGACGAGGACTCTGTCTCCCCGCGCACAAAATGGCGGGCACGCGGGTCGCGAGCCGCGAGAGCATCGCGAGTCGCGAGGAGCAGGGGTCGCGAGGTGCGGCAGTCCTCGCGAGTCGCGAGCTCCTTCTTCTTGGGCGAGGCGTGCGATCTTGGGCGGGCTCTCGTCTTTGTGCGATGGGCGGCGTCTTTGCTTGCGTGCGATGGCGGCGTCCGATGCTTGCGTGGGCGATCTTCTTGGCCTCGTTGGCCCGGCATGGTTCGCGAGGCAAGCATGCGGTAGTTGGTGGAGCTTGGTTATGCGATGATGCTAGGTAGCACATTGTCGTCAACTCATAACTTGCTTCCGTGCCACCAAGCCATGGTGTTGAACTTTCTTGAACACTCAAGGATAACTTCAATTAAACATCGTTTAATTCCGTTTCTCCTTAAAAGCTCGGAATCTAGAACATTAACACTCATTAACTCACAAAACCCCGAACTTCCGCTAAGGTTGATTTATATGCGAACGTTAACAATTACGAACAAATCCCTTAGCAAAGTGCACCTCAAATATCACAAAAACATCGTATAACTTGAGCGTATCAAATACCCCCACACTTGAACTTTACTCGACCTCGAGTAAACTCAAAAGTGAGAATCACCCAATAAATCATCACCCAAGTTATCAACACCAACCTCTCCCTCCACCAACTACATCATCATCATCACATCTTAACAACATTCGCTCAAAACCTAAACGTAAGGGACGATGATTCCCCCACACTTAGATTCGAGCTCACCTGAAAAATACAAAGACGCGACAACAATAATCACCAAACGACAACAAGTTTAACCAACAACACTAACAAGAATCAAAATGCCAGCGCACGACACACTAAAGTATCAGCTCTCCCAAACCTCAAAAGATGACCTACTACTACAACAACTAACTTAAAATAGCAAGCCATGGAACAAAGACAAAAAGGGATAAATTCCATGCTTACTCCCAAAAACAAACAATCAACCAAAAGAATGCGAAAGCCAAAATAAAAAGATCTTCCCAAAACAAAGGATGAATTCACTAACCCAACCCGAAAACGCTTTCCACCTTATGACACCGTCTCCGGCAAATGAGTTTTCAAAGTATATAATTCTCTCTTAATCTCTCATTTTGCCTAGGAGCCCTTTCGGGTTTTCATCCTAGCTTCACACATTTCTTTTTGGTTGCACCTCACCATCTTACCCGCTCAATATAAGCCACTTTTTTGCATAGGTTGCCCTTTCGGGTTTTCAACCTATCCGGGCCCCCAATTTTTGCCCGAGTCGCCCGCCCTTGCGGGTTTTCAACTCAGCGGGATTCATTTTCATTGTTTTTTTTTATATTTTTTCATTTTCAATTTTTTTTTTCATTTTTTTTTTCAAATTGAAATAAATACAACATAAATACAACATAGATACATGAGAATGAGAATACCCTCCCCCCTACTTAAACTACACATTGTCCTCAATGTGACGACAATTAGAAGAAAAAGTAAATTGAAAATGGGGGGAGAAAATCGAAAATCGGGTAAATCGAAGATCGAATGCTCAAGACTCATGACCAAACAATCCGTCAAACTCAAATTTCTTAACAACACCAACTCAAATCTCCGAAATCAACTCACAACCCTCTCCCTCAAATCACTCAAACAAATGGCAAATTCAAAAGTTTTAAATTTTTGAGATTTGCACCTAGCTCAAGAGATCGAAAAGATACAACAATCTCACTCCTCTAGTGTTACCAACTCCTAGCTATTGAACTCCTCCCAACGGGTTTTCTTTTGTGGACTTGGGCTCAAAGTGGATTAAGATTTGTTGTGGTTCTTTTGAGTGGGTGGGCAGTGGGTGAAAGAAAGTTTATTTTGGTGGTGGAAATTTGATGAGAAAATAAAGGAAAAGAAAGAAAATAAAAAGGGTCTCGGGTTGCCTCCCGAGAAGCGTTGTTGTTTAAAGTCGTTAGCTCGACTTAATACCTTAAGCTCAATCATTAGGTTGTGCTCCATGTGTGACAATGGTGGTTCCATGTCAATCTCCACTTCAAATACCTGCAAAATTGATTGAGAAGGACTCTTGCAATGCATTGTTAGTGCCTAGCTTACTACATCATGGTTGAGCATATAACATCAGATTATATCCAAAACCTAGCATTAAGTCAACAACAAACATCAACTAGTAGTACTCCTAGCTAATCCAAGTCATGACCATTAATATCAATAATTAAAGCTAGACAATAACCAAACAATAAGCCGTCAAAAGCTTCAATCAATCATTCCCAAGATAGTTTAAGCAACAAGTTCCATGCTTCTTGTCCAAAATACGAAAGTGAAATACATAGAGCTCAATGGAAGATGAAAACTAGAAACTCAAACAAAAAGGGAATTCTTTATATGAGTGGCCAATCAAAAACAAAGAGCACAAGCAATACCATCCAAAAATCACGCTAAATACAAACAAGTAACACCGTTTCCCCGGCAACGGCGCCAAAATTTGGGCGGGCGCGGATGTGTCGTTGTATGCACCGCACCCGGCCAAAGATAAAATTTCTCCTACTCTCTTCTACACTAAGATAGTATAGTGGAAGTAGGGGTCGTATCCACAGGGAAACAGGGACGAGCTTAATATTCAGCGTGATTCAATACCTAGATTAAGCTAAGGGCCGAGAAACCTAATTACAAAGGGGGGTTTCAAAAGAGATTATAAACAAACTACAACTAACTAACAAATAAATACAATGAGAAATCAATTATGGAAAGATCTTGAATCCGATTAACATCCACTTCAATTCATTATCGATCCTTGAACCTCCAATCTAATTATTTCCATAATTATCTATTGTCGAGAATTAATCTCGCATTCTCCTTATTCTTAGTTGAATAGCACGATCAGCGTGACTATAAAACCCTCACTAAAGGATAACCTAGTCCGATCTGCGTCTAAGTTCAATCCAATAGCAGCAATAAACACAGAGAACCAATAGACCTGCTAATGTCATACACGCGATAAACATTCAACAGTTAATTCAATTTCCCTAAGAAATAACCAAGAAGATCTGCATCTAAGTTACTCCCTAGTTTGCTACCAATTGATAAAAGAATAAAACAATCCGATTCTATTCTTAAATCTAGCATTAGATTAACTACACAATCAAACTAGTAACGTTCCTAGCATAATTATGCAACAATCATAAATCACAAACATAGAAATTGAACCATAATCAAGGAAAAGAGAAAGAGAGGAAAGATCTCACAATAACGGTTGAAGCTTCATGTTAATTGATCCAAGAACAGTTCAAGCTACAATCCGATAGCAAAAACCAAATCCATAGTTGAAATCCCTAAAAACTAAACTAAGAAATGAAAACTAAAACTAGGAAATGAAAAACAAAGAAATAAGAAATGAAGAACAAAGAGGAACGAAGAAGGAAAGATGAAAAGAGAATCATGAAGAAGGAAGGATGAGGAGAGGAGTATCCTCTCTCTCCCCTCAAGCTTGCCACTCCAAGGTCTACATTTCAGCTCTCCTCTTCGTACTTCTCTTCGTCTCCCCCAAAAATTAGGTTTTAGGAAGCATTTAAACCCCGCACAAAATCGTGGCCCCAAACCGTCAAAAGCGTCGCGAGTCGCGACACTGATCGCGAGTCGCGACGAGGACTCTGTCTCCCCGCGCACAAAATGGCTGGCACGCAGGTCGCGAGCCGCGCGACAGCATCGCGAGTCGCGAGGAGCAGGGGTCGCGAGGTGCGACAGTCCTCGCGAGTCGCGAGCCCGCCTGGCTGCTGGCGAGGCGTGCGTCTTGGGCGGGCTCTCGTCTTGTGCGATGGCTAGCGTGCTGCTTGCGTGCAATGGCTGGCGTCCGATGCTTGCGTGGGCGACTCCGTTGGGCCTCGCTGGGCTGGCATGGTTCGCGAGGCAAGCATGCGGTAGTTGGTGGAGCTTGGTTATGCGATGATGCTAGGTAGCACATTGTCGTCAACTCATAACTTGCTTCCGTGCCACCAAGCCATGGTGTTGAACTTTCTTGAACACTCAAGGATAACTTCAATTAAACATCGTTTAATTCCGTTTCTCCTTAAAAGCTCGGAATCTAGAACATTAACACTCATTAACTCACAAAACCCCGAACTTCCGCTAAGGTTGATTTATATGCGAACGTTAACAATTACGAACAAATCCCTTAGCAAAGTGCACCTCAAATATCACAAAAACATCGTATAACTTGAGCGTATCAATTTCTAAAAGAGAGTTTGAATTCCGCTCCATTGTTAACATTACCTAATGGAACTGATGGAAAGCCTAACTGATCCAGTTAAAGTGGGCTTAACTGATCAGAAAATGAACTGGATCAGTTAGGGGCATAGCGGTTGGAGCACAAAACTGGATCAATTATTTAAGTTAATTGATCCAGTTTTGAAGCTCCCATCGAATTAGTTAACCCAAATATGAGCCAAGAAAAAGCTTCACCTTAACAACATAATTTACTAACGAAAAGACCAACGACAATATATTAACGACGAAAAATACAACAAAATTACTAATGAGAAAACAACGGAAGTACCAAAGAAAATACAATGAAATTAACATGAAAATACAAAGAAATACCAACGAAATTACCAACGGAAATACAAATAAATTAACAAAGAAATTACAAAAAAAATCCAAAAAAACAAACCTAACGAAACGATATTCAGGTTATTACAAAAATATAATGAAATTCTATAAATTCACAATAATATCACCAACGAAATTACAAAAATTTTACCAACAAAACTACAAAAAAATAAACGAAAATCAATAATTTCCACAAATTCAGATAAATTTAATTAATAAAAAAGGAAAAATTGACAATAGGGGTTTGAACTTTAGGTAATAATTTTAAAAAAGTCTGAACTATTGATTAACCTGTGTAGGTCCCTACTTTAGGGGGTATTAATTTTAAGGGGCCTTTGTAACTGGCTTAATAGGTCATAACTTGTAACACGTGGGTCCCACCATAAGGGTTAATTGAGGGAGAGAAGTAGGAAGTAGGTAGGATTTATAAAAAATCGTCAATATCAAGTCACCGAGGCCTGATAAAAGTTAAGAGCCTGTAAATTAAAGTAGGGCCTACAAAAGTTAATCAATAGTTCAGACCTTTTAAAAATCATCACACAAAGTTCAAACCCCAATTCACTAGTGGAAAAATAAGGAAGGACTGCGGTCAAAACAGCCCTAAGGGCTGCATTTTTGGCCAGCAGCCCTTTCCGTAGCAGCCCTTCGGCAAAAATGAAGGGCTGCGGTTTTTGACCGCAGCCCTTCACTACCAAGGGCTGCGGTTTTGACCATAACCGCAGCCCTTTTGACCAAAAAAAATAAATTTTTTTTTTTGCATTTTTTTACTTCTAAATATATCAAAAAATTTACAACATAAACTGTAATATTGAAAAGCTACGCAAATGCTAAATACCTAACACCTAATTAGCAAGTATCTAATCATAATCATAATCTAAATCTTATTATCACCATTAAAAACCTACAATACAACATAATTTCGAGAAAAACAAAAGATTGAGAGCAAGTGCTACCTAACATCTAATCGAAGACAAAGTTGAACTTGAACTAAAAAAAAAATTACTTCAGCGACGGGAGAAACTAAATGTCGACCAAACCCTAGATCTGGATGCAGCGATGGCGAAGGCGACGAGACGGCGAGTGGTGTGATGGTGTTCGTTGTTGGTGCGCGCGAGGAGTGGCTGCGTGGTGTTGCTGTTGTTGCGTCGCTGAGAGAGAGAGAAATTAAGTGCCACGTGAAGAGAATTAAACTCCAAAAAATTACTAGAGAATGATGATTCAAAATTAAGAAGATCAAATATGTCTTTCAAACAGATAAATTTTGATGAACAAACAATTAGCATCATAAATATTAGATTTTGACATTTCGTAGCAAAAGATGACAACTGGAAACGAATTGTTCGATTCAACCTAATTTTTTATTATTACAATTTTGAAGTGACGAAAACACATAAAAAACCCTAATTAAGAGTGAGAGAGAGAAACCTGGGAGAATTCCGGCGGAAATTCGGCAATGGAGTTGACGAAATTGTTGTGTTGTTGTGGTCTGTTGGCGTGAGAGAGAAGGGAGGAGGGTGAGAGAGATTTGCCGGAGGAAGTGCGGCAGGCGACGACGAAGATTTCGTAGGCGGAGGAACGGAGGTCGAGGAGAGATAGAAAGGAACGGAGGTCGACGAAGATTTTATTGTGTCGTCGCTGCTGTTGGAGTGACGGCGGATGCAGCGTGCTTTGGTGGCGAACTCTAGCCGAGGTCGAAGAGAGAGAGGCAGGGAAGGAGATTGTGAGAGAGGAGAGAGGCAGAGAAGGAGAGAGAATGAGGGAAAATGAGGGAGAGTAAAGGAGCGCTAGGGTTTAGGGATATTTTAAAAGCCCGCCCAGAATTCCTTCTAAAATATTTAAAAGCCCACTAAAATAATGTTTTCGCGGGTGGGTTAAGGGCTGCGGTTTTTGGGCTGACCGCATCCCTTCACTATTAAGGGCTGCGTTTTTTAAAAAAACGCAGCCCTTACACCGCAGCCCTTGCGTTTTTTTCCACTAGTGATTGTCAATTTTTCCTAAAAAGAATTAAGGAAAAAGGGATGAAATGAGATTTAGGCCCACCTCGACACCTGATATTCCACCGAAATCAAAAACCCTAATGAGAGTAATCATGATGTGGGCCCGTCAAAATCTTCCGCCGAGATCTAGACCCATCTTGATTGTCGCCTGAAGAGGAGGATGAAGATGTTGGTGGTTGCAGATGATGATGAAGATGTTGGTGGTGGCGATGAGAAACGAGAGATGAGAAAGATAAGATAGATGAGAAAGATGAGCGATGAGCGAGTATAGACAAGTTTTGTTGCCTACGCGGGATGAGCGCGTATTTGACTACCTCCTTGTAATGGGCTTTTAGTTCTGAAATTTGTATTGGAAAAGAAGTCGCCAACAAGTCTTTAAAGGAAGACTCATAAACTTAATTGGATATTGGAAAAACATAGGGACATTTTACGGACTTTACCAATGTAGATTTCCCCGTCATGACTTCGTAATTGGTCAATGAACCAAAGATTGAGTTTATGGGTGAGGGTATGAATATGATCAGGGGAGGAAGTGTTTGTAGGGAACGGAGGAGAGACGAAACCCTAAATAGGAGATGGTGTTTGAGGGAAATGGTAGTGGTTGGTTGGTGGTGGTTGGTTTGTGGTGAGAGAGGAAATAGTGAGAGAGTGTGAAAGAGAGAAGGGGGAAATCAGTTTTTGGAGTGAGGAGGAAACCGTAAGGGAAATCAGGTGGGCATTAAAAGGGTTGACAAAGAGAGTTTGTTGACCTAGAACTATTTGGGTTGACAAAGAGAGCTAGGGCCTGAGGAAACGTTTGGGATCGAGGTTTGCTTTGGGCCAGTTAACTAATCCGAGTTCACAAAGAACCGGATCAGTTAACTATTAACTGATCCGGTTCTCCTTCCCACCGGATCACTTAATTGATCCTATATTTCGCGAATAGAAACACTGAACTAACGGATTCAGTTATGGGATAACTGGATCAGTTATTTTATGTCATTTATAATTTTTACCACTAGTGTTTGAGGGCACAAAGTCGTGCCAGTTGCCTCGTCTTCTTATTAAATACTTATTTTGGTTTGATAAATCATTTGCTTATTCCACCTAATTAATTAAATCAGTTTATTATTGGAGTCATGTTTCTTCTAGTATTATTTATTTTGCCTGCAGTGCATGAATTTTATCTATTATCTGGTATCATGCTAGATTGTTTGTTTTTATTTATTCTTAGACTTTAGGTACTCAGTTTTGCTAATTTTATACTTTGTATGACGATCATGGCTTATGCTTTATTGGTCATGTGATGACCCATATCTACTACGTATTGTTTGGCGAGCAGTCACTTGCATCAATAGGTCATAGCTCTATTTCAGGCGAGAGATCATGATGCATGGGAGCGCGAGTGTAGGTATTTTTATTATTATGCCTTATTAGTATTGTTTGACTTGGTTGTTGATTTTTATTTATTGACTTAGTTGGTTTTGTGGGCCATGATTGGTTCCAAACTCATATCTCCAAAAGTAAATCCATATTTATCAAGGTTGATCAACAAATATGTTTAAATCTTGTATCGTTATCATATTTCAGAATTAATATATAAACTTGAATCACAAAACACTTATATATCGAAATATACTCGATTTCCTAGGCGAAACATTTTGTGATAACATATCGATAATATAATCACAAAACACTTATCTATCGCAATCCTAGGAGAAGGAAGTGGGAGTGCGTCTGTGGAAGAAGCTGAATTGGGGTTTTTAGCTTAGAATGATTTATCATTGAGTTATCTAGAACCCTGCATAAAGAACACGAGAGTGAAAGACAATGTAGTAATGCTTTTCATTTTTCTTTTTTTTATTTGCAAAAAGGGTAAAGTTGTAATTTATATTGCTTGAACATGAAATCAATTTTTTTTCTCATAGAACATAATTTATTCATCTACTTTAAGGACAGTCATTCTGAAATCATAATTTGATAATCAGCTTTAAACCCAATTTAAAACATCGTTTTCACTAATAGATATAATTATAAATTGTTTAAGAGAGCTTAAAACACGGCTTATTACATTTAGTCAATCCGAACGTCATCAAAGTAAACTCGTAATGACCATACAGTGTCTTAAATGCAGTCTTAGGTAGTTAGGTATGTCCTTATCAGCAACTCTTAACTGATGGTAACCTGACGTAAGGTCAATCTTTGAAAATATATTAGCTCTCTTAAACTGATCAAACAAATCATCAATCCTGGGCAAATTTGGGTACTTGTTCTTTACGGTCAGATTATTCAAACCTTTACAGCCATAATATTGTTTTTCCTTTTCCTATCGATCGAAAAAATTCATTATAATTCTCAGTAAGAAATCTTATATTTCTTGTTTTTCATCAAATTAATTAGGTTGCTTTACTAAACTTTTTGTGCACCATAATATTGTTTTTTCCATTTCCTAGGCGAAACATTTTCACACATGGTGGTAATGTTTAATAATTCTCTAGGATTTATTGGAAATTTTTTTAAATAGAGAGAATCATTGGATGCTACATGCTCCCTTCAAAAAGACCCCAAAATAGGCGCCATTGAAATTTAACATAACTCTTTATATAAATAAAGGGAAAATATTGGATAAATATATATATTGAACCATGTTCGAGTCATTGTTCTAACTCCTTAAAATACATACATACATACATACATACATACATACATACATACATAGATACATACATACATACATACATACATACATACATACATACATACACACATACACACATACACACATACACACATACATACATACATACATACATACATACATACATACATACATACATACATACATACATACATACATACATACATACATACATACATACATACATACATACATACATACATACATACATACATACATACATACATACATACATACATACATACATACATACATACATACATACATACATACATACATACATACACACATACACACACACACACACATACACACACACATACATACACACATACACACATATACCATACACACACACATACACACACACATACAAATACACACATACATACATACATACGAGACACACATACACATATACACACACAAACACACACACACACACACACACACACACACACACACACACACACACACACACACACACACACACACACACACAAACACACACACACACATTATTTAATTTAATTGATCCTATTTTGAAGCTCCCACTGGATCAATTAACCCAAATACGACGCAAAAAAACTTCACCTTAACAACAGATTTTACCAACGATAATATATTCACGAGAAAAAAATACAGCGAAATTGCTAATGAAATTACAACGTAATTACCAACGAAAATACAATGAATTCAACATGAAAATACAAAGAAATACCAATGCTACCAACAAAAATACAAAGAAATTAACAACGGAACTACAAAAAAATTACAAAAACAAACGAAATAAGATTCAGGTTATTACAAAAATATAATGAAATTCTATAAATTCACAATAATATCACCAACAAAATTACAAAAATATTACCAACAAAACAAAAAAAAATTAACGAAAATCAACAATTCTATCAGATAATTTAAATTAATAAAAACAAAAATAAAGGAAAAAGGGATGAAATGAGATTTGGGCCCACCTCGACGCTTGATCTTCTGTCGAAATCAAAAACCCTAATGAGTAATGAAGATGTGGGTCCGTTGAAATCTTCTGCCGAGATCAAAGCCCGCCTCGACCTCCGCCTGGTAAGGAGGATAAAGATGTTGGTGGTTGCAGATGATGATGAAGGTGTTAGCGGTGGCGACGAGAGATTAAAAAGTGTTGGCGTGTTTTTATTGCCTACGCGGAATGAGCGCATATTTGACTACCTCATTGTAAAGGGTTTTAGTTTTGAAATTCGTTTTAAAAAAGAAGTCACAAACAAGTCATTAAAGGAAGACTCATAAACCTAATTGGATATTGGAAAACCATAGGGACATCATAGAGACTTATTCAATGTAGATTTCCCTGTTATGACTTCATAATTGGTCAAAGAACAAAAGATTGAGTTCGAGGGTTAGGGTACGAATATGATCAGGAATCAAAGTCGGCCATTGTTTGCCTTAACTTAATATGATTCATGTTCGAGTTTTATGCAAATAAATAACTAAGAAATATGTTCAAGCAATCTAAAAATTAATCTATATTGGTTCATTAAACACAAAAGACTAATTCTTGCTGATATGTTTATAAACGATCAAATTACTGGGAACCTAATCAAAATTTTCAAATTATCTGCATTTAGAAATAGAACATTTATTTAGGTTTTTTTATTAACAAAATATACATGTGTGGTGATGAAAGCGATAAACATATAGCACGCATATGAATAATATAATGAAAAAAATAAAGAAAGATTAGAGATTACAGGTGTAAAATATACAAGAGCATGAATTCCTTTCAAGATCTACATCATAAAAAGTATATTGTTACTATATTATGAATTAAATTGGAATTGACCCTCAGGAATTATACGTTTGTCGTCTGGGTCTTGTGTAACGATCCGCAGAAGGAGAAATATTGAAGCTTGAATGGAGATTGAATGTAAATTAATTGAGTTTAAATATGTGTTGGTGAGAGATTTTCTTGGATGTGAATACTATGAAATATAAGTGATAATTCCGTCAAAAATGTGTGTCTATTTATAGAAAAATAAGTCCGAAAATAATGCAGAGAAGGTAAAAGCAATTATGCAATTGGCACACAAAGTGTGCGCTCTGCTCACATACATGCGTAAGCTTCTTGCGTTAGCGCAGGTGCTTTTTTGTTAATGTGTTTCGCTGACTGTCTCGACGTTAGGCGTGCACATCTTGGCGCGTTTGGCGTATCCAGTTATGCGTTGCACAACCGTGTATCTGTCTAGATTTTATTTGTTATTAGATTCCTTTTATCTTTGATTAAATAATATCTTTTAGATCATATATCAGGTATCTTAAGGAATAAAAATCGGATTTTTAAAATATCTTTTGATGTAGGAAATATGATTACTTATCAGAAATAATTAATATTTATTAAAGATATAATTAATTATCAGGAATAATTAATTGCGATTTTAAAAAATGAACTGTAAAAACACAATTAATTATTATAAATAACTAGTCAGGCTTTTAAAATTAGGCATGGAATAACAAATAGACTTTAATGTTCTGAAAACGGTTTTGGACTTAGCTTGTCAGATTGCTCTTCCATTGGACCAGACTAATTAAGACGACGATATGTTTCATTATTGGGTACCAAAGAGACATGAAAACCGAAAGTCAAAGTTGTACCACCACGAATTTTCACGTAATTTCTTCGAGTTATTTTCCCTTATTATTGTTTTCCGTTAAAATTAGAATATTTTACTTCTTAAAAAAAATATTTCTTATACATATTTGTTTTTCAACTTTTAAAATGTTATATTTATAAATTGATTAGGAATTATATATTTTCTAGTATTCAGAAATACGCGTTTGAGCTAATATTTTTATTTCTTCGATTTGAGTGCGTTTGGACCGTCGCACGACTTTTTAATGTGAAGTTTTAAGCTCTTAAAAGTTGTCCACAAAAGCAGAATATTGGAAGCAATGGAAAGGCTTTTGAACACCTTGTAACCCCTTTGTAACATTCCTTTTAATTCACCATAATTTACCAACTTAAAACCCCATCATGAGTCTTTGTAACCCCCCTTTTAACTTCATTTGTACTGCTGAAATTATGCCAGAAAAATCCAGTTTGTAATCCCCCTTGTTCACGCCATTTGAAGAGAGAAAGAGATGAAAAGTTTATCCCGGTTTTTCCTGCCACACCTTCACGAAAATGGGTATTGTCGGAGATCTAACCGTTGGATCATTCTCGAATTTGGATAGAACGTTAAGGACTTATGGGACTGGATTTTGACGGGAGCGTTTTTGAATCCGAACTTTCAATTGTCGGGAATCTGGGTCGGAACAGAACAGCATGTAATAGAATTTTATAATGTTCAATAAGAAGAATGCAAGCAATTGGAGGTCTTCAAAGGTAACTTACGGTTTTCGTAGAGCGATTAGAATTCATATTGGAATTATGTTAGTTATAATGGTTAAGTTGGGTTAGTAATATACTAGGAATTTGGTAGTAAAAATTATATATTGTGGAGTTGTTTTCATGCCAATTTTATGATTTTATGATAATTTGGTTTCTTGTGATTTCCGTTACTTAACTAATACATTTGTATGGAGCCATGATTTTGTGCTTTAGATTTGTTGATTAGAGTAGTTCATATAGATATCATGTTCTGGCTTGAGTTCATGAATAATTATGTTGGGCGTTTTATCACTTTGTCATTGTCTGGCTGTAGTATTATTTTCTTTAATTTTCGTTGCTCGTGTGTTAGTGTTGTGTTGGTTCTGTTTTCTCAAGCTTAAAACTCCTATGGTATGCAAATGTTTCTAGCATGTTACCATGTTTGACATCATATTTTATTTTATTTTTGTTATTAGTATATAAAGTAGCTTAACATGATTATGGCATTTTTTGTTGGAGTTCAAGACCTGATTAGAAGAAAGTTTTGGTTGGGTACAAAATGGTTATGGCTTTTTATTACCACTGTTGGGATATTGTTGTTGTTCTATTGATGTTCTACCCATTTCTTTTGGTGAGCCTTGTTGTAGTCTGCTCCTTTGTACCTCCTCTGTGTGAGGATGATAATGTTCGATGATGGTTGATGGTTGTGTTGCTTCTTTATTAGCAGACTTGTTAGTTTTATTTCACCTCTATTATTTTTGGGTGTTAGTGGTTGCTTTAACAAGTTTTTTTTTTTTTTGTAGTTTTATATGAGACTATATATATGTCATGTGGCAAGTTTAGATATTTATAAAAACTCGAGTCATGATTTTTGTTGTTGTTTTATAAATATGGTTATGTTACATTTAGTGTGTTTGATGAATCGTTGTTATAGTTGTATCCTTACGAATTAATTTATATCGTGAAAGGTCTAATACAAGTTATTATTTTGGGCTCTTTGAATTGGTTTTTAATTAAGCTACTATCGGTGTTTCTATTATTTTCTAGTTTCTTGTTGAGTTAAAGTATATTTTTCGAAGATGATATTGTTAACATTATGACTATTATTGCTAAGAAATTGTGAAGTTAGTTTGAATTGGAATTGATGGGTTGATTCCCTAAAATTACTGCAGTTTGATGTAAATGGAATTGATGGGTCAAGGCCCTAGATTCTTGCAGTTTGATGTAAGACCTTAAATGACATTCTGCAGATGATGAAATTATAGTATTGATTATTTGTTTTTGTTTGAGGATGATGACTAGTGAGACGGCATGGTCTCCTAGGAAAGAACAGTCACTGTGTACTGAGCAGGGTACACAGTTTATACTTACATACTGAGCAGGGTGTGTAGGTCCGTCTTGGTTATTAGTTGTCGTCTGAGAGGTCGAGAAGTACTGAGCAGGGTACTATCTCGCATCAGGGTGTGGCCATACTAGACATAGGCGAGCAGGGTCCTAATACTATAACCAAATAGGAACAGTGGGTTGCGATCCGCTTACGTTCAGTTGCTCCTCAAATGTGTTTAGAAGATTTTTTTTGAAAATGTTATCATTGTCATTTATATCGTTCATATTATTATTTTATTTAGACATGAAGGTTTATATGTTGATCCTTGAGTTGATCATATGTATATTTATTTGTCTAATTATTCTGTCTACTTTACCCTAGTTGTGGATAGCATGTTGTATTATATTACTTCCGTTGTATTTATTTATTTATTTATTTGTTTATTTGATTCTTTGATGGGTATTTATGAGATATTGTGTATGACTTAATTGTTAAAAGTTTTATAACTCTTATATGGATTCCAATTGGGCTGGGAGAGCTGTTAGTTACTCCCTACTGATTGTGGATGATTGTTGATATATTTTGCAGGTGATTATTTCGTATTATGGGCATTGAGAGAAAGACTATCAAGGATTTTTGAGACATCTTATCTTATTTTATATATATTTACTACATTGGTTTTATGAGGTTGTTTTGCCTCTTTATGGATATCTTGGATTAATTTAATTGGGTTTTATTTTTATTTAGTTTAATTTAGCCTTTGTTAAGAGTTACATTTCCGTCAGGCGATATTTTCGCTATCACTATTTCTTTAATTAAATGTTCTATTTTCATTATATTGTGTTTATAAAAGGATGGAGTGTTACAGTTGGTATCAGAGCAACCCTGTGACCGCGTGCTGATCGTGTGGATAATTAATCCAAGGTTAGTCGTCTAGCGGGAGAGGATTCTGGGGCTATATCACCGGCTACGTATCGAATATGTGATTAGTTTCCAGGGTGGGGTGACCCACAGGCCGTATGCCGAATATGTGGAGTACTCAGGCGCAACGAGTACGTTTATGTCCTCAAGTAGGGGTGTATATAATACCCCTCATGAATGTTTTATATGATTTAGCAGGCTACTCATTCCAACAAAATCCATCTTTCTTTTAGGGAGCTTAATTCCTTAGTTACTCCACAATTAAGCGTGCTTGGTTGGGAGTAGTCGAGGGATGGGTGACCTCTTGAGAAGTTTCTCAGGGTGCGCATGAGTGAGGACAAAATGCGCCGGAAGAACTTGTGTTGCATATTGAGGACAGTTGTTGGCCCTGGATGCGCATTGGTGACAATATACTCGACCCCGGATGGGTCGGGTGTTACAAATGATATCAGATTAAATGATCCAAAAAGTCTCATTGAGTTGCTACATATTCCATGGAAAATGCGTAGTTTATGCATATAGGGTTATTAGTATCTTCGGCTTCAAGAAAAGTTCTTAGTGAGTGTTACTTGGGTAGGAAGAAAGCCTTGTGAGTTATTTTTTTTATTAACTGATGTGCTACATGTTTTTCTTATGTGTTAGTTAGAGATTTCAAGTGATTAACTTTTTCGTTTTTGTAGAATTCCTCCAAGGCGTTACTTGAATGGTCGTAACTAAGCTGCACGTTGTCGTCGTATAGCATCTTTTCTTATCGTTTCAAGTTTCAAGGACGAAACTCTCTTAAGGGGGAGTCATTGTCACATCACGGATTTTCGCTCATAATTTCTTCGAGTTATTTTCCCTTATTATTGTTTTCCGTTAAAATTAGAATACTTTACTTCTTAAAAAATTATATCTTATATTATTTGTTTTTCAACTTTTAAAATGTTATATTTATAAAATTTATTTGATTAGAAATTATATATTTTCTAGTATTTAGAAATACGCGTTTGAGAGTATTTTTATTTCTTCGATTTGAGCGCGTTTTGTTAAAATATAATTCAAACACACACACACACATACTTAGTCAATTTCTGTTATTGTTGTGTCAATGTTCCTGGCTGTTTTTCAGGAAACATTAGTTAGATTGAATAAGTCTTAGTTTGTTAATTAGTGGAGCAAAGTAAGTTGCTGTTTTGTAGCCATGACTCTCTGTCACTTTGAGTCGTGTGAAGTGGAGTTAGTTGGAGAGGAAGTAGGAATAGGTAGTGATCATAGTTGCTATTTAAGGGAATGTAATTTGTTTATTTCATTATTCAATCAAATACAAAATAACTTCCTCTCAATAATTCTTCTTAATTTCTGGTTATTTACAACATTGTGGTATCAGGTCTTTAGGTTCGTTTTCTGGGAATTGAAAATCATGACGTCCAATGGATCAAGCTCCAATGGGATCTCTAATCTTCCTACCTTCAAGGGAGTCAAGTACCAGTTTTGGGAGTTGAAGATGAAAAGTCTGTTCAAATCCCAAGAGCTATGGGAATATGTTGAGAATGGCTTTGAAGACACAAATATAGCAGAGCCAGATGTTTCGTTGAAGGAGAAAAGGAAGAAAGATTCCAAGGCATTGTTTATCATTCAACAAGCCTTAGATGAAGATGTCTTTCCTAGGATTGCTTCCACAACCACCTCAAATGAAGCCTGGAATATTCTGAAACAGGAATATTTGGGTGACAAGAAAGTAGTCAAAGTGAGACTACAATCCCTAAGGAGAGAGTTTGAAACTGCTCTCATGAATGACAAAGAATCAGTGCAAGATTATTTGTCTAGAGTGTCAGGGGTGGTACAACAAATGAAGGCTTATGTAGAGAAGATTTCCAATGAGCATGTGGTTGGGAAAGTTCTGAGAAGTCTTACAAAGAAATTTGACCATATAGTGGCAGCCATAGAAGAATCAAAGGACATGGAAACATACACCTTTGATGCATTAATGGGGTCACTTTTGGCACATGAAGAGAGGATCAATAGATCCTCAGAGAAGTCTGAAGAAAAGGCATTTCAAGCCAAAGAGGACTCTTCCAAAGAGAGATCACAGTGGTCTTATGGAAGAGGTAGGGGAAGAGGAGGTTTCAGAGGTAGAGGACGTGGAAGGTCTTCTGGCCAATCATATGAAAACCAAGATCAGAAAACTCAAGCACCAAAAAGGTCCTTGAAGTGCTACTACTGCAACAAACCTGGTCATAAGGAAGCAAATTGCTGGAAGAAAGAAAGGGATCAAGGTGATCAAAAGAATGATCAAAAGGTCAATTTTGCAGAGCAAGAGGAGAAGTTATTCATCACGAGAGAAGGATCACAAGAAAAGGAGTGTGGAGTATGGTATATTGACAGTGGGTGTTCAAATCATATGTCGAGCACCAAGTCGATATTCAAGGATCTTGATGAATCAATGAAGAGTAAAGTGAGATTGGGTGACGACAAGCAACTAACCGTGGAAGGAATTGGTACAGTAGCTGTCAAAACCGAACAAGGTAACACCAAGCTTCTACATAATGTCCAGTATGTACCACTGTTAGCCTATAATCTGCTAAGTGTTGGGCAGTTATTGAGTTGTGGTTACTCCGTGTTGTTTGATAATGAGTCATGTGTGGTTAAGGATAATAAAACCAATGACATTGTTGCTAAAACATCTATGGGAAGAAATAGAATGTTTGCTTTGGATTTGCTTAAGAATGTTAGCAAAGCATTGACTGTTAAGGGAGATGATGATGCAAAGCTTTGGCATCTGCGTTATGGTCACCTAAATATGCAAAGCTTAAAGTTTTTGGTCAATAAAGAACTTGTTAATGGGTTACCAAGGCTTGGTGATCTGAAAGTGTGTGAAGGATGTGTATATGGGAAACAATGTAGGGGCTCATTTCCACATGAGAGTTCCTGGAGAGCAAGTGAGTGTTTGGGGTTGATTCATGCCGACTTGTGTGGACCAATGCAGACTGAGTCATTGGGGGGAAGCAAGTACTTCCTGCTGATCACAGATGATTACAGCAGAATGAGTTGGGTTTATTTCCAACTAACCAAGTCCGAAGCCTTTGAAAATTTCAAAAAATTCAAAGCTATGGTAGAGAATCAAAGTGGGAAGATGATAAAAGTCTTGAGAACAGACAGAGGAGGAGAATTCATCCCAAAAGAATTTAATGAATTCTGTGAGGCTCAAGGAATCAGGAGGGAACTGACTGCACCCTACACACCCGAGCAAAATGGGGTGGCTGAGAGAAAAAACAGGACTGTAGTGGAGATGGCAAGGAGTATGCTTAAAGCAAGAGGGCTGCCAAATGAGTTTTGGTCTGAAGCTGTGTCAACTGCTGTGTACCTGCTCAATATTTCTCCAACGAGAGCAGTGGTAAATATGACTCCTTATGAAGCATGGAGAGGTAGAAGGCCTAGAGTAAGTCATCTCAAAATCTTTGGTTGTGTT
Organism: Beta corolliflora; assembly: GCA_947648045.1. Classification (NCBI taxonomy): domain Eukaryota; kingdom Viridiplantae; phylum Streptophyta; class Magnoliopsida; order Caryophyllales; family Amaranthaceae; genus Beta; species Beta corolliflora. Next base: position 205,426 of record CANSZD010002321.1, read on the forward strand.
GCATATTCTTTATTAAATTTGAGAACCAAATTAGATGATAAGTCAATTAAATGCATCTTTATTGGTTATGCAACACAGTCAAAGGCTTATAGGCTGTATGACCCGATAAATAAGAAGGTTATAATTAGTAGAAATGTTGTTTTTAATGAGGAAAGTGAATGGAGTTGGCAGAAGGAATTAAACAGTGGAGAAAATCAAAGGGTTTTCACATTTGAAACTTCAAATGAGGAACCACAACAGGAAAATGGCAATAGCAGTTCATCATCATCCACTCCACCAGATAGCAGCAGTGATTCAGAGACATCTGAGTCATCTGAATCTTCTGATGATTCACCCCCAAGAAAGATGAAGTCAATTACTGAGATATATGAGACTTGTGGCTTTGCTCTCATGGCTACAGAACCCTCAAACTTTGCTGAAGCCAAAGAAGCAGCAGAATGGCAAGTAGCAATGGAGGATGAGATCAGGTCAATTCAAAAGAATAAGACTTGGGATTTGGTTGATCTTCCTGCAGGGAAGAATGTGATTGGTCTGAAATGGGTTTTCAGGACCAAATTCAACACAGATGGGACAGTTCAGAAGCACAAGGCTCGTCTGGTAGCAAAAGGATATGCACAGCTTGAAGGTATTGACTACAGTGAGACATTCTCACCTGTAGCAAGGTTTGAAACTGTTTGGGTTATTCTGGCCCTGGCAGCACAGTCAAGTCTTCCTGTGTATCAATTTGATGTCAAATCAGCATTTTTAAATGGTGAGCTGCAGGAGGAAGTGTATGTTGATCAGCCACAGGGATTTATCAAAGAAGGAGAAGAGAACAAGGTCTACAAACTAAGGAAAGCCTTGTATGGGTTGAAACAGGCACCAAGGGCCTGGTATAGCAGAATTGATCACTTCTTTGCAAAGGATGGCTTTGAAAGGAGTGAGAATGAGCCAACACTATACATCAAGAAGCATAAAGATGAAGGTTTCCTAGTAGTAGTCCTATATGTTGATGATATTATATACTTCAGCTCATCTCAAACACTTCTAGAAAATTTCAGGAAAGCAATGATGGGAGAATTCGAGATGACTGACTTGGGATTATTACAGTATATTCTTGGCTTGGAAGTGAAACAGGGAAAGCAAGGCATTTTTCTTGGTCAAAGAAAGTATGCTCAGGATCTATTGAAGAAATTCAATGTGAAGGAGGATGATGTAGCTGTCACACCAATGAATACAAATGACAAGCTACAAAGAAATGATGGAACACCCAGTGCAGATGAGAAGCTGTACAGGAGTCTTGTGGGTGGCCTGAATTACCTTACACACACTAGACCAGATATTGCTTATTGTGTGAGTGTTGTGTCAAGGTATCTCCATAATCCAACAAGGCAACATCTAGGAGCTGCTAAGAGAATTCTGAAGTATGTGGCTGGGACAACTGAGTATGGAGTCTGGTATACTAAAGCAAAAAAAACTCAAATTGGTGGGCTATACAGATAGTGACTGGGCAGGTTGCATTGACGATAGAAAGAGCACATCGGGGTCTATTTTCAGTCTTGGTACAGGGGCTGTCACATGGAGCTCAAAGAAGCAGGAGACTGTGGCATTATCGTCATCTGAAGCTGAATATGTTGCAGCGGGTTCAGCAGGTCGGCAGGCCGTATGGCTAAGGAAGTTACTTGTCGATTTGGGGTGTGTACAAGAAGGAGCTACTGAATTATGGTGTGACAATAAATCTGCAATTGCTATGACAAGGAATCCGGCATTTCATGCTAGGACAAAGCACATTGAGGTACAACATCACTTCATCAGGAAACTTGTGAGTGATGGAAATGTTGAACTGAAGTTTTGTGGAACAAATGCTCAGAATGCTGATTTGTTCACAAAGGGGTTGTCTCAGGCAAAGCATCAGTTTTTTGTGGAAAAGATAGGAGTCGGTGGGTCTGAATTAAGGGGTGGTGTTAAAATATAATTCAAACACACACACACACATACTTAGTCAATTTCTGTTATTGTTGTGTCAATGTTCCTGGCTGTTTTTCAGGAAACATTAGTTAGATTGAATAAGTCTTAGTTTGTTAATTAGTGGAGCAAAGTAAGTTGCTGTTTTGTAGGCATGACTCTCTATCATTTTGAGTCGTGTGAAGTGGAGTTAGTTGGAGAGGAAGTAGGAATAGGTAGTGATCATAGTTGCTATTTAAGGGAATGTAATTTGTTTATTTCATTATTCAATCAAATACAAAATAACTTCCTCTCAATAATTCTTCTTAATTTCTGGTTATTTACAACACGTTTGGACCGTCGCACGACTTTTTAATGTGAAGTTTTAAGCTCTTAAAAGTTGTCCACAAAAGCAGAATATTGGAAGCAATGGAGAGGCTTTTGAACACCTTGTAACCCCCTTGTAACATTCCTTTTAAATCACCATAATTATCCAACTTAAAACCCCATCATTAGTATTTGTAACCCCCATTTTAACTTCATTTGTACTGCTGAAATTATGCCAGAAAAATTCAATTTGTAATCCCCCTTGTTCACGCCATTTGAAGAGAGAAAGAGATGAAAAGTTTATCCCGGTTTTTCCTGCCACACCTTCACAAAAATGACTATTGTCGGAGATCTAACCGTTGGATCATTCTCAAATTTGGACAGAACGTTGAGAATTTCCGGGATTGGATTTTAACTGAAGCGATTTTGAATCCGAGATTTCGATTGTCGGGATTCTGAGTCGGAACAGAACAGCATGTAATAGAATTTTATAATGTTGAAGAAGAAGAATGCATCTTCAAAGGTAACTAACGGTTTTCCTAGAGCGATTAGAATTCATATTGGAAGTATGTTAGTTATAATGGTTAAGTTGGGTTAGTAATATACTAGAAATTTGGTAGTAAAAATTATATATTGTGGAGTTGTTTTCATGCCAATTTTATGATTTTATAATAATTTGGTTTCTTGTGATTTGTGTTACTTAACTAATACATTTGTATGGAGCCATGATTTTGTGCTTTAGATTTATTGATTAGAGTAGCTCATATAGATATCATGTTCTGGCTTGAGTTCATGAATAATTATGTTGGGCGTTTTATCACTTTGTCACTGTCGGGCTGTAGTATTATTTTCTTGAATTTTGGTTGCTCGTGTGTTAGTGTTGTGTTGGTTGTGTTTTCTCAAGCTTGAAACTCCTATGGTATGCTAATGATTCCTGCATGTTACCATGTTTGACTTCATATTCCTTTTTATTTTATTTTTGTTATTAGTTTATAAAGTAGCTTAACATGATTATGGCATTGTTTGTTGGAGTTCAAGACCTGATTAGAAGAAAGTTTTGGTTGGGTACAAAATGGTTATGGCTTTTTATTACCACTGTTGGGATATTGTTGTTGTTCTATTGATGTTCTACCCATTTCTTTTGGTGAGCCTTGTTGTAGTCTGCTCCTTTGTACCTCCTCTGTGTGAGGATGATAATGTTCGATGATGGTTGATGGTTGTGTTGCTTCTTTATTAGCAGACTTGTTAGTTTTATTTCACCTCTATTATTTTTGGGTGTTAGTGGTTGCTTTAACAAGTTTTTTTTTTTTTTGTAGTTTTATATGAGACTATATATATGTCATGTGGCAAGTTTAGATATTTATAAAAACTCGAGTCATGATTTTTGTTGTTGTTTTATAAATATGGTTATGTTACATTTAGCATGTTTGATGAATCGTTGTTATAGTTGTATCCTTACGAATTAATTTATATCGTGAAAGGTCTAATACAAGTTATTATTTTGGGCTCTTTGAATTGGTTTTTAATTAAGCTACTATCGGTGTTTCTATTATTTTCTAGTTTCTTGTTGAGTTAAAGTATATTTTTCGAAGATGATATTGTTAACATTATGACTATTATTGTTAAGAAATTGTGAAGTTATTTTGAATTGGAACTGATGGGTTGATCCCTAAAATTCTTGCAGTTTGATGTAAATGGAATTAATGGGTCAAGGCCCTAGATTCTTGCAGTTTGATGTAAGACCTTAAATGGCATTTTGCAGATGATGAAATTATATTATTGATTATTTATTTTTGTTTGAGGCTGATGACTAGTGAGACGGCATGGTCTCCTAGGAATGAACAGTCATTTTGTACTGAGCAGGGTACACAGTTTATACTTACATACTGAGTAGGATGTGTTGGTCCGTCTTGGTTATTAGTTGTCGTATGAGAGGTCGAGAAGTACTTAGCAGGGTACTATCTCGCATCAGGGTGTGGCCATACTAGACATAGGCGAGCAGGGTCCTAATACTATAACCAAATAGGAACAGTGGGTTGCGATCCACTTACGTTCAGTTCCTCCTCAAATGTGTTAAGAAGATTATTTTTGGAAACATTATCATTGTCATTTATATCGTTCATATTATTATTTTATTTAGACATGAAGGTTTATATGTTGATCCTTGAGTTGATCATATGTATATTTATTTGTTTAATCATTCTGTCAACTTTACCCTAGTTGTGGATAGCATGTTGTATTATATTGTTTCTGTTGTATTTATTTATTTGATTATTTGAAGGGTATTTATGAGATATTGTGTATGACTTAATTGGTACAATTTTTATAACTCTTATATGGATCCTAATTGGGATGTGAGAGCTGTTAGTTACTCCCCACTGATTGTGGATGTTTGTTGATATATTTTACAGGTGATTATTTCGTATTATGGGCATTGAGAGAAAGACTATCTAGGATTTTTAAGACATCTTATCTCATTTTATATGTATTTACTACATTGGGTTTATGAGGTTGTTTTGCCTCTTTATGGATATCTTGGATTAATTTAATTGGGTTTTATTTTTATTTAGTTTAATTTAGCCTTCGTTTAGAGTGACATTTCCGTCAGGCGATATTTTCGCTATCGCTATTTCTTTAATAAAATGTTCTATTTTCATTATATTGTGTTTATAAAAGGACGGAGTGTTACAAAAGTAATTTATGTCGGGACGGAGAACAATTCTAGATGCTCTACAATCTAGAATCGATCTATATATCGCCAGTTTCTATAAAGCAAAGTTACTCTGCAAGACGCTAACTACAAGCAATTTGATTAGCCTCCAAAAGAAGATATTAGCAGATTGGTGCAAACAACTAATTAGATTATAATGCATGTAATGATGCAATAATCCAAACTTAGACTCTCTAAAGATGCATGAGTCGTTATGCAAGTTCGGGGTTATGCTAAGCTAAGAGATAGATGGAACGCTATGCAAGGTTAGGGTTTTACAAAGGTAAGAGATACAGGAAACGATATGTAAGGTCAGGGTTTTGTAAAGCTAGATGGTTTGGATTGATAGAAGTAGATACCTTGATTTTCAAAAACTATTTTGGAGAAAATTGGGGTCTGCAAGTGAGATCCGCATATTACAACTCGTCGGGGTTTTATTTGGAGGAACCACTACAAACATGGAACCTCCCCCACTTAGGGACAACTTGGCTTGATTTAGAAACTCTAAGCTTAAATTAGAAGATAGTTGACTTGAATGGATCATTCGGAGTTTCTTTATTGTGGAGTTAATGCAGGCAATGTCAGATATCGCCAGATATTATGGAAGTATCGAAGAGTCCTTAAGGGACAACGAGAGTTTGGATTGAAAAATAAAAGGTTGAATTTGTGACTCAAACAAATATAGGTAGGAAAGGCTTTAACGTTGCTTGGTTCAGACTTCAGTCAATGTTGGGATCTTGAAAGAGTATGCTTCTTAATTATAGAAAGTCAAATCATGAGACCATGATTAATTTTTAATTAAAGTGGTCAGACCTCGAGATGAGGATTCTTACGATCCTTGCGGAATTAGACCATTCGTAGTTCTTGATCTGATTTTTATGTGCCTTAACTTTTGACTAGGCCGCCAATTTGGGCTTTCAACCTAGCGAGCTTGGACATACCTTAGACAAGGTGTTAGGATTGATATATATGAGGGTTGAAAGAATTTAAAGTTTGGATGAAGGTTTAATTGGATGGGCCAAGGTAAGGATTATGGTTTTGGATTATATGGGTTTTTTAAGGTGTTTCGATGCATAAAAGGGTGTTGAAATGAGGGGTAGAACTTGTGTGCAAGCCCCCTAACTTGACTGTAGAAGGTTTTTGTGTGATTTCTCAGATATCACATGGTCGATGACGGACTTGATGAAGAAGGAGTCGAAGGTCGAATAGAATGTGAAGTGTGAGGAAGCTTTTCAAATTATAAAAGAGCGTTTAACTTCAGCTCCATTACTAACATTACCTAATGGAACAGGTGGATTCACTAATGGAAATAAGCCTAACTGATCCGCTCAGAATGGGCTTAACTGATCTGGAAATGATATGAATCATTTAGGGGCAGAGCGGTTGGAGCACAAAACCGGATCAGTTATTGTAGGCGTGATTTTATTTCACCATACACGGTGTGAGCGCGTATTTGACTACCCCATTGTTAAGGTTTTATTAAAATACGTTTTTGAATTCGCCAACAAGTCTTTAAAGGAAAACTTATAAACCAAATTGGATATTGAAAACTGTAGGGGCATCTTAGGGACTTATCCAATGTAGATTTTCCCGTCCTGACTCCATAGATGGCCATTGAACCAAAAATTGAGTTCGGGGGTGAGGGTACGAATATGGTCATAGTGAACCAAGTTCGCACATTGCTGGTCTTTACTAAATATCGATTCATATCATAGTTTTATGCAAAAGAATAACCACATAATATTTTTATACACCCTAAAAATATTAGTCTAGGTTGGTTCAGGAAACACATAAAAGACTTTTTTTTAGTGACAAGCTATTAAGCAATCAATATTATCTGAATTAGTTAGAACAATTCCTTAGGTCTTGTTTAGCAATAATAACATGTGAGTAATAAAAATTATGCATACAACAATCAAAGCAACATGAATATTATATACAAAAATAAGAGTAAAAGAGGTCAGAATGTACAAATAATATGCTTATTTAATTAAACATCTACATCATGACAAGAAATCGTTAGTATCTAATTTCAAGGCAATAAAAATAATGGAATTATTCAAGAGTCCTCGGGAATTATACCTATGCGGCTTAGTTCAAAGAGCATAACGACCTTCAGGAGGAGCAATCGTGGACCCAAAAGCACGGTATGATTGAGAACTGAAAAAGGATTAATGTGTTTGATGTGTTTGAAGTGTTTGGAGATTCGAAATATAGTACGTGAGTATTCAGAATTTAAAGTGCTCGAGAAATAAAATTGAAAAACCGTCCTTTGATTCGGGAAATCAAAGGTATTTATATAAAAAAGGAGTGTGCGCTTCACGCGTCCCTTGCGCCAGGCGCAGGCTGACGTGTCAGGCGCACATTGGTGCGCCTAACGCGGCATGCCCTGTAGAAAACGTACACGTGGTACGCGTGTTTCAAAAGATAAAAAAGAAAGGTTGCGTGTCACGCAGAGTGGTACGCTAGGCACAGGACTCTATGTGACTCAGCAGATCCACGTGTCAGGCGCAGATTGGCGCACCTGACACAGCTTGTCCAATGCACTAGGCGCACGTGGCACGCTAGGCGCACCGCCTGCGTCCAACTTATTTCCCAGGCTTTTTCCTTAAACGCGTTTTAAAAGATTGTTTTTATCCCTTAAAATCCGGAAATTGACTTTTGCGGAATAAAATATGATTTCAATTTATTAGAATATTTATTAAAAATTATAAATAATCAATTGGGCTTTTAAAATATTTTAAATGGACTCAAAATATCTTATTGGCTTAAAAAACAATTAATTATCACGAACAATTAATTGGGTTTTCGAATAAGATTTCAAAATACACTTTAAATTTATTTTGGGTTGGCCCTTCGGATTGCTCTTCCGTTAGGTTGCGCCAACTAAAACCAGGGTATGTTTCATCATTGGACCCTTAAATGGGGAGACACAATTAGGTGTCTACAGTTATTTAAGTTAATCGATCTAGTGTTGAAGCTCCTACCGGATTAGTTAACCTAAATATGAAGCAAAAAAAAGCTTCACCTTAACGACATAATTTATAAACGATAATATATTAACGACAAAAAATACAATGAAATTACCAACGAAAAAACAACGAAATTAACACGAAAAAACAAAGAAATACCAATGCTACCAACGATAATACAAAGATATTAGGAACGAAAGTAACAACGAAATTCTATATTTTGGTGTTGTCTCGCTGTTGTGCGCGCACATCCTTGTGCATTCGGCGTATGCCATTGCGTCTCGCGCAACCGTAAATTTGTCTGGATTTTGTTTATTAAAAGATTCCTTTTATATTTGACCAAATAATATCTTATAGGTTAGGGAATCAGTTATCTTAAGGAATATAAATTAGATTTTCAAAATATCTCTGGATTTAGGAAATATAATTGATTATCAAAAATAATTGATATTTATTTAAGATGCTATTAATTATTATTGGGTTGTCTGAAAATAAGCTTTAAAAACACAATTAATTATTATGAATAATTAATTGGGCTTTTAAAATTGGACTTGGAATAATAAATAGACTTTTCTGTTCTAAAATTGATTTTGGGCTAAGCATGTCATGTTGCTCTTCCTTTGGACTGGACCAATTAGGACAACGATATATTTCATCATTGGGTACTAAAAGGGGAGACATGATTATGTGTCTACAGAATCCCCTACTTTGACTGAGGTTCGTGAAACATAAATTCAATGTAATATGTGTCGGGATGGTGAACAATTCTAGATGCTCTGCAATATAGAATCGATCTAAATATCGCCAATTTCTGCAAAAGAAAGTTAGTCCGCAAGACAATAATTACAAGCAATTTGAGTAGCCTGCATGCAAAAGAAAATATTAGCAGATATGTGCAAACAACTCAGATAATAATGCACTTAATGATGCAATAATGCAAACTTAGACTCTCTAAGGATGCATGAGTCGTTATGCAAGTTCAGGGTTACGCAAAGCTAAGAGATAGATGGGACGATATGCAAGGTTAGGGTTTTACAAAGCTAAGAGATACATGGAACGCTATGCAAGGTTAGGTGTAACAGCCCGCTCTTTCGAGCTGCTAATGAAACACACTCAACAACCATAAACTAAAATTAACTCTTAATTATATAAAATCGCAGCGGAAAATCACCTTAATTACACTAATAACGTGACTAAATCCCCAATAATTATATACATTGAAATATCTTTGAGAACTATTTTCAAATCAACTATCTAAAATACAACCTCAAACCATAAAACATAGAATCTTAATCTCACTCCACTTCCAAAGCTCATAATAACAAACTTGCAAATTCAAAGAAGAATACAAAAAAAACAAAATTCCAAAATGAGTGGAATACTCGTAACCTTCAGCCCGTTAAAAAATAGCTTTCATTTATCAAATCATCTATTTTCATTACAATGCTGGTATAGCTCATTCTCTTAAAAAATCAGTGGCAAATACAGAATTTGGACAAACGCCGCCTCCAAGGTTCGTTATGGAGCACAACATCACTACCCCTAAGGTTCGTTAAGGGGTGTAGCCGACCATATCAGGTCTAAAGAGTAACCACCCATACCTTGCCCACTTTCTATTTTCAGTTCATAAGCTAAGCCAACAAAAAAGTAATGTATTCATAATCAATCAATGACATTTCCACCATCACCACATTCATAACTATGGCCATAGTACGAATTTAAGTATCAAAAACATAACAGAGAGATCAGGGCTTAAGTAAATTATTATATTTAACATAAAAGTTACCTCAAACGCAAGCCAAATGCTTTAATCCAATATCGGAAGATAGCTTTTAAGGAACTCGCAATATTCATCATCCCAAACTGCTAGCTTGAACTCCATAATTATTTACCTCAACAAAAATTTTAAAAAACATATTCTCGTTAGAATCCCAGATAAGAAACTAATCTTCACTAATCTTCCTCAATATCTTTCCTCTTTTTCTAAACTGACTCACAACTTTCTACTAGAAACTAATCTAATTAACCTCTTCTAATAGAGCCTCACTCACTAACCCAGCTAACATTCTTTCACAGCAATCCAACCAGATTATCTCATAAAATAACCATTGATTTGATTAAGGTGGTCTCTTATTAGTGGTCACTTTGCCCATATTTGTAGTAGTGTACATTCTCTTGCAGTGGAAACATAACCTATAAAACAATCCTGGACCTGTGGCTTATAGGTCCACGTTACAATATACTTACTTCGACCCTAAATACATAACTGCTCTGACTAATATCTCAAAATATAATACAATCAAATTCCACATAACCATTCTCATTAAACATCGAATTACATTTTCAAATCAACAATAACACTCGGAAACATACCATCTTCTTGCTCATCCAAATGATTTAGGGATATCAATATGACACCTGCAAATAACAGAATGAAATACAAAACAAACAAAAATTAATATGAGCGGAAAACTCAGTAACTTTACTTCAGCCCGTTAAAACGGTTTTAGTTCGTAAACATTTTTATACATGATCAAACTTAGTAATTGATAATTCATTTTTAAAAAATATATCGTTGGCATAGCTCAATCACTTAACACAAATCGCTGGCAAGTACATGTTTTGGCAGAACATAAGGTATCATAAACATAACATAATATTCAACCTTTTATGGTCTTAACTTTTATCTTAACATATATCTGAATCATTTTCCTCCACCTATACCTTGTCCACTTTTTATCTCAGTTCATAAGCTAAGCCAACTAAAACAAATACGAAATCCCTTTTTCATTATCATAGTCAAATCATATTTCGAGAAACATGAACATTTCCGAATAATTTCAATAACTGAACAACATCGTATTTCCATAATCATTCAATAATAATTTCTACAACTGAGCACGTGTAAATGCATCTATAACCATGGCTATGACTATAAACGATATATGATATCTGAAATACAATATAACACACGCTCGGGCATTTAAATACATTTTTCTGAACATAAATGTTACCTCAAAAGCAATCCCAATTCCACAATCCAGATTTACTATACTTTGATCTCCAAAGAATAATTCATTCCATGATTCTTGACAACCTTTATGACTTAATCTCAATAATATAGTTCTCTAACAATACCTCAAAAATAACAATAATAGCAAGGAATTAATGACTCATAAACTTGATCCTAAGTTCAACTGTACTTACTTCACTAACTAATATCAACAAAATAAAGCTCATTACATTTTATAAAACACAAAATCATTACTTTTTCAAACTGGAAACTAGTCACAAGGAAACTAATGCAATTCATACTTTTACTATTATTTTCTTTTCTGGATAAAACAAAATTCCTTTTGACACTTAGTGAACTAAGGAAGTATGGAGTAACATAAATCAAAGCTTCACCAATTGATTGAAATTTAACTTTCTAATTAAAAATCAAGGAGGGAAAACTGATTTTAGGAACTAACGTAATATACATCAAATCTGAACTAAGATGATTATGTAATAGCCCTATTTTTAGAAGCATTTATTGAATGTTAATTATATTTATTAAGTTAATTATATTTCAGATATTCTTTATTTTATTTGGTTGGAGCATGATTTTTATTTTTCGTGTTTGTAATATGTTTATTAATTTAATATTATAAAGTTATTATTATTAAATATATTTTAGATTGGGAGTTGTTGTAGCCTAAAAATCTACGGTTCCTTCTTAGACACTTCTGGCCCAAAAGCTAGTCAGAGCCCAGCCCCTTGAAGGTGGCTGCAAGTGATTAGTTGGTAAATTCTCACAAATTATGGTCTGCCACGTGTCATGATCTGATTTCTTAGCCAATCACATGCCACTATTCTAGGGCAGTTTTTAAGGTTAGCTGTCATCTTGCTATCACTATAAATACCCCTGAAATCAGGAGAAAGATCATTCAATGCAAACAGTGTAAACTTACTCTGAAGAAATACTCTCTCACTTTCTCTCTCTATCTCTACTATTCTCCTTACAACTCCTGATATCTGACTTAAGCTTCGGAGGTGGAACCACCACCCGAACCTCCGGGGTGGGTCCCTTTTTGCAGGTTCGGGGACGAAGCTGAGGCTCGGACCAAGCAGATTCAGCCATTGTTGCACAAGTCTCCAAGTGAAGAACATCTAAGGGATACTGTTTACTTGCTAGACAAGAAAGTTCAGCTTATAGCTTACTTGTTGGACAAGAAGACTAAACATTTAGCGCCGTCTGTGGGGAGACGCAACGATGACTGACTGTCAGTCGTCCAATGTGGCTAGAAATCAAAGTTTTCAGGTCAATGTCGAAGACACAGTAGATCATGCGAGACCGCCTCGAGGAAGGGATAGACCCCCGTCCATCATCAATGTCCCTGGACAAAGCCAAGTGCCTGTTATACAGGAGAATCTTGAACGTCCAGTGACTGCTACCCATCTTGAGAACGTCTTGAATGATTTTCAGACTAAGATGGCAGCAGTCGTCCAGGAACAGATCAAGAGCAACATGCTGTTTTTCCATCTTAACCCTGAGCCAACCGCTAACAATCTAGCTCCTCTTAGGGGACGTTCCCAAGAAAATCGTCCAGGTCCTAGTCGACATGCTCGTCAGGAACCCTCTAGGAGGACGGCTAGAGGAAAGCAGCCAGAAGGCAGTGAACAGCGAAGGAAGATGGACTGGAACCTGGTGGTCAGAACCCAGGATCAGGTTCGTCCAAATGGGCGCCGAATGGAAACAGATGCCAGGGAGTATCTAGAGGCGAAGAAAGCGGCTGCATTACAACGGTCGGCGACAGGTTCTACACCATACTTGAAGGACCCTCCTTTGAGGTTGCCGTCCAGAACGGAGGGACGGAGTTTAAGCCTCTCTATTGCTCATCCAAGACAAGAGAGGACGGTGGTTCAGCCCATAGTTTATAGACGTCCAGCCCCTGCAAACACTTCATCTAATCCTGTGATAGAAAAATATCGCAAGAAGTTCGTACCCATCGAGGGACAGTTGGGAGCCCTCCGGATTAACTTGCCCACTCCATTCTCGGCCAGGATCATGGAGGCGCCCCCATTCCCAAAGGTTAAACTCCCAACTATAGAACCTTTTGATGGAACAACAGATCCAGACTATCACCTATCCGCTTACAAGCATCAGATGTACGTCCAAGGAGTGGATGATGCTACGTGGTGTAAGAACTTCCCAACAACTCTGAAGGGAGTAGCACAGAAGTGGTTCAACAATCTTCCACCCAATTTAGTCAACAATTTTACTGAACTCAGTTTCTTATTTACTAGTCACTTTGTTGCCAATAAGCAAGAGCAAAAAACAAGCATGCACTTGGGTAAGGTCGTCCAAGGACCTACAATAGCTCTTAGGAGTTTTTGTAATACTCCGTATTTCTTTTTTTTTGGCTATTTTATAATATTTGTAGGTGAGTTATATGTTTTAAAGGCTTAAAGAAAAGAAAACAGTGTTTTGATATTTTTATTACTAAAAGAGAATTTAAAAAAAAAAAAAATTTAATAATAATAAGATGGAAGAGTTTTACCTAGTAGGACTTAGTTATCCTTTTCTAAATAGGGTTTCACAAAGCCTAGGTTAAATTAGTTATCTTTCTGTCTCCTAGCTAGTATCACGTTACAAAAAAAAAAAAAAAAACCAGAACCGCTGCCTATCTTTTCCTCCCAAGAACGCTACTCTGTTTTCTATCTTCTTCAATTGGATTTTTCATCCCATCTAGTTGCAGGTATCTTTTACTTAGTTCATTAAATTTAGTTGTTGTTGTGGTTGTTTGAGACCAATTAATCGAAAAGAAAAAAAAACTGGTTGTTTTACGTTCTTCATATCATCTTCTTTATCAAACTTTAATTAAATTGTTTCCCTTGATTTAAGAGTGTTGTTTTGACTTTCAAGAAAACAAAACAAAAGAAAAAGAAAAGAGAAAATTGAATCATGAGTACCACCATTTCATGATCGGTATTCGGCGTCCATCATAGGACCATCACCACTCTTACTTGATTTGTTTTATGTTCCCATGTGCAAGCAAAATAACAACAGCGCCTCGTTGTTCATTTTGTCATATAAAACGGAAATTTATGTCTTGCGGTTCAAGTACATAATTTCGAGATTTATTTTTTTTTTCACAAAATAACTAGCCAAGACTTGTTAAAAAAAAAAAGGTTTTCGACTAATGGTTGTTTTCAACCTTGGAATAATGGCGGTGTATTATACCATTTAAAGGAGCGTTTAAAAAAAAAATCAGATTATATAATGGCTTGTGAATCTGATTTCCTTGGGTTGTAAGTAGTTATTCTATATGAATTGAGTATTAATTATTACCCAATATATGTTTTAGGTACTCAATTCGTAGAAGGAAAATTTTAGTGCATAGTTGTGTGGAAATTACGCTTCAGAGGTACGTATTAGTACTAGGTATTACTAGTAGCGTTAGTAGTCATATTTAGTATGCTTAGATATCTATTTCGGAGCATGATGGAACTTAGAATCATGATTAGGAACGGAAATTGTGTGTTAATTATGATGTGGTAGTACTTATAATAGATATGATTATATGATTTGTATTTCTATGAAAGAATAGTCATTATATTATTGTCCGAGAGCTAGTAATGTTATTAGAAATGAACATGTTATTTGATATACCATGACTGTTTGAGTTAGTATCGTGATTAGTGTTGTTTATGAGTTTATTTTATCAACCTATTCATATTGAAATGACAAAGTCTGCAAGATTTAAGAGTCTTTTATGACTATTTCATGTTATCTTTATTGTTGAACAAGGTTCAATTATCTAGGGACATTTCCTTCTAAGTCCCTAATTCAAGTTTTAAAGGTTTAATAAAGGTGAGTTTATTACTATGTGACCACTCTTTATTAATAATATAAAACAAATTATAAGTGTTATATTTGTATTTTTCTTCATACTTGTCGGACATAATAAATATTATTAAACACTTAAAGTGAAAGAGAATGGCATGAAAACTCATAGGATGGATCCCCTATTGAGCATCGAACAAGGGGGAGAGGTAGTCTATGAACTACTTTCTCCCGCACATATTAACTTGTATGACGATACAGTTTAATTATATAGTTATAATCGAGTTAGATAAGTTATCTAAGCTTCCCGAGCAAAGTTAGTCAAGGACACTTCTCGGGGTATGATCATACCGATTTTCAAGGTTTATTTACTAAAGGCAGTCAAGGACGCTTTAGTTATTCAAGGTTTAGTAGCCCGTATGATTCCAAAGTGAGGACGGTGCCCGTTCCATGCCAGATCAATACTAATAAAAGCTATGGAGTCATTTGTTTATTAACTTCGAAGTCAAGCATGATTTAATTTTTACAGGTTTACTAGTATCATGTTTAGGATTTATATTCTATTAATTTGGTTAAGTACGTACTCAAGCATTAGCCGACTTGTTCTTTCCGTGTTTGGTTGTATGTTACGTAATGATCCATAATTTTTTTATAAATTACGGGAGCAGAGTTAGTAACAAAGTTATCCAGATTCATGCATGGGAGTTAGTTCTTGGAGTTGGATTTCATTTTATTTCAATCAGACATTATGTTTTATTTCTTTCTTTCTTAAGTTGGGATTTTGAATTTATTATATTTTAATAAGGGGCCTTAAAAGGTTTCCAACTTGTAGTCTAGTTATTTTTAGTTAAAGTCTTCCGCTGTATTATTTTCAAAGGTAAGCAAGTTTGGTTTTTAAAATTTTTATTCAGCCGTACGCGTATCACCGTGGCGGTAACATGTTCGATTCCTCCAATTTAATTTTAATAGGAGGAAATTTGGGGGTGTTACAAAGTGGTATCGAGCCCTAGGTTTTATTCCAAAAATATTATTTTTATAAATTATTTTAAACGCTTTAAAAAAAAAAAAAAATATATATATATATAGTAAACTCTTTATGAAAGGGGTAGTGAAAGGGGATTAGAAGCATGTAGATTGTAATTTTGTCTGCATTTAGAGCTAGGTAATAAGTTATTATGTCAAGCATTATTTAGTTACTTAAAAAAAAAAATTCCCTTGATGTTAAGTGTTTTTACGTGCTTTTTGTAATATAAGTACTCATGTAATGTATTTAGTTAGTATATTTTTTTTAAGATGTCTTGATTGGATACTAAAAGTGTGCTCTTATATTACTTAAGAGTGGGATATTTGCTTCAGTGACAAAGTATCAAGTAGATAATAAAAGAAATATTGTCTATAGAGACATATTATTATTATTCATATGTGAAAGTCAAGTGTCTTGATTATATGTATTAAATTCTTGTGGTAAAGTTTTAAATTTTTTTTGAAAACTTAGAAGGATTCTGATTGATCAATTATTAGTAATTGATTTAATTATTGTTGCTTGAAATTTGTGGGTGATGCCATGAGTTTATAAAAGTGTAATACGTGGTTACTTTTAACTAAGTGTGGTTATTTATTGACTAGAAACTTATATCGTAACATTAAATATAAGGAGTTAGATGATAGTATTGAGTTGCCTTTATTTGACGTGATTAGTTAGAACGATCCTAGCATTGAACCAACGTCTCGCCCATGACGAGAAACAAATGGCGGGAAGGGCTTCACGAGGTGGAAGTGGTGGTAGAGGTGAGATGACACAAATGCAAGAGATTCAGTCGCTTCGGGTCAATTAATTCAAGTCACAAATAACTTGGTGCGAGGAAAGGGCTAATGCTCCTAGAAATGATGTTCTTTGGAGAGATTTTTAAGAAAATAGGGCAAAATAAGCCACCTTTCTTCACTGGAAGAGGAGATCCTGCTGCTTTAGAGGACTGGATTCGAGATTTTGATCGGTTGTTTGAAACAATTAATTGTCCTGATAACTTGAAAGTGATAAATGCTGTATTTTATATTCGGGATGAAGCTGATATATGGTGGAATCAAAACAAAACTGCACTTCTTGCTACTGAAGGCTTTGGATGGGAACAATTTAAAGTGGCGTTGCGTGCCAAATTTTATCCTCCTTATCTTAAGAAACAGAAGGCTTTGGAGTTTTTATCACTGTCAATGGAAGGAACAGAAATGACGGTACAAGAATACTACCAGAAGTTCATTGAGTTGATGCGTTTTTCACCTGAAACTGTTCCAACTGAAGAAATGAAAGCTGCGAGGTTTGAACTGGGTTTAGACTTAGATCTTCAAGGGAGTCTGGCAGGGGAGAATTTCACTAGCATTGACACGTTGTTCGGAAGGGCTGCTCACCTTGAGGGCATCCGGAAGCGTAAGCAGGCAATGTCTAGTGGAGATAAGAGGAAGGAGAATCCCACTCAAAATTCTCAAAAGTTTGATAAGCGCCAGAAGGAAGGAAGCAATTCTCAAAATAACAACAATGGCAATTATCGAAACAACAAAAATCAGAAAGGTGGAAGGGCTGAGAGGATCTACTACTGTAAGAAGTGTCCCAAAAATCACCCGGGTAAGGATTGTGAAGGAAATCTGGTAGAGTGTAACAATTGTGGCAAGATGGGCCATAGGAGTTATGAGTGCTACTCAAAGAGTAAGGGTACTAACGGGAACAACAATCAAAATCGTTCTAACAACGATGGGGGCAAGAATGGTAATGCTCATAATAGATTCCAAGGAGGGCAGAATTCTCAACAAGCTCAAGGTGGAAAACCAGGTGGAAATGGAAATGGGAACAACAAAAGTGGGAATGGCAATGCTCCAGGGAAGCTCCATGTTATGAACAGTAGTGAAGCTCAGGCGTCTCATGATGTTGTCACGGGTACTTTCTTCATAAACTCGTTACCTGTTTGCGTTTTATTTGATTCAGGAGCCTCTTATTCTTTCATCTCTACCTCGATTGTTGAGAAACTTAGTCTTAAATCTCCTAAATCTATTTCTATACCTATAGCTGTTCCATCTGGGGAAGTAGTAAATTGTATGAAATGTCATGAGGGCGTAAACATATGTATTATGGGATCAAGCTTTCCTTCAGACCTCATAGAGTTTGAGTTGGGTGGTTTAGATGTCATTCTTGGGATGGATTGGCTGGGAAAATATAAGGCTAAAATAGATTGTCAAGCTCAAAAAGTAAACCTTAAAGGCCCTTCAGGAAATTGTATATCTTATCAGAGATGGTGTGAAAAACCACATGTGAGAATTATTAGTGCTTTGAGGTTGAAAACCTATGTCCAAAAAGGATTTCCCTTGTACTTTTGTTGTGCTAGGAGGGTGGAAAAGGAGGAGATTCGAGTGGAAGATGTCCCTATTGTGAATGAGTTTCAAGATGTATTTCCAGATGAGATTCCAGGTATGCCACCTAAGAGGGATGTTGAGTTCACCATAGACTTAGTACCTGGGACAGGACCGATTTCGAAAGCTCCTTATAGGATGGCTCCTGCAGAAATGAATGAGTTAAAGATTCAGTTGGAAGATCTATTAGAGAAGGGTTATATAAGGCCTAGTATCTCTCCTTGGGGTGCACCTGTTTTGTTTGTAAAGAAGAAGGATGGTAGTTTAAGATTGTGTATTGATTACCGCGAGCTTAACAATGTCACCATAAAGAACAAGTATCCCTTACCGAGGATTGATGATTTGTTTGATCAACTTAAAGGAGCTGGAATATTTTCAAAGATAGACTTACGTTCGGGGTATCACCAATTGAAGATAGCGGATCAAGATATTCCTAAAACTGCTTTTAGGACTCGTTATGGTCATTATGAGTTCACTGTAATGCCCTTTGGTTTGACTAATGCTCCAGCTGTGTTTATGGACCTTATGAACCGTGTTTTCAGACCTTATTTGGACAAGTTTGTTGTAGTGTTCATAGATGACATCTTGATTTATTCCAAGACCCATGAAGAGCATGAAAATCACCTTAGAACCATCTTACTTACTCTTAGAGAAAACGAGTTGTATGCTAAGTTCTCCAAGTGTGAGTTTTGGCTCGAGAAGGTGTCATTCTTAGGTCATTTCATTTCTAAGGAGGGAGTGTCTGTTGATCCTGCAAAGATTAAAGCTGTTAGTGAATGGCCTGTGCCAAGAAATGTTACCGAAGTGAGAAGTTTCTTAGGGTTAGCCGGATATTATAGAAGGTTTGTGCAAGATTTTTCTCGTATAGCCCGACCTATGACTAACCTCATGAGAAAGGAGATGAAGTATGTGTGGACTGAAGAATGTGAGAAGGCATTTCAGACTTTGAAGAGTAGGTTGACTTCAGCACCTGTTTTGACTTTGCCAGATGGGATCGAGGGTTTTGAGGTCTACAGTGATGCATCAAAGAATGGGCTAGGATGTGTGCTTATGCAGAACAGAAAAGTGATAGCTTACGCCTCGAGACAGCTTAAACCCTATGAAGTTAATTACCCAACCCATGACCTTGAATTAGCTGCCATAGTCTTTGCACTTAAAATTTGGAGACACTACCTTTATGGAATAACTTGTAAGATCTTCACAGACCATAAAAGTTTGAAGTATATCTTCACTCAGAAGGATCTTAACATGAGACAGAGAAGGTGGTTAGAGTTGATTAAAGATTATGACCTTGATATCCAGTATCATGAAGGCAAGGCTAATGTTGTGGCTGATGCATTGAGTAGAAAGGTAAGTCATGGAGTGAATGCTTTAGTTGTGGATAATAAACTTATTGAGGAATTTCAAAGGTTAAACATTGAGGTGGTTCGCCCGGGAGAATTAGAAGCTAGCTTGAATGCCTTGACCATACAACCATCTTTCTTCCAAGAAATCATTGATAGCCAGCCTGGTGATGTGAAGTTAGAAAGGGTGAAGGAAAAATTGAAAGAAGGGAAAGCTGAAGGGTTCAGAATTCAAGAAGATGGGAGCATACGCTACAAGGGGAGATGGTGTGTGCCTCAGAAGTGTGAGGAGTTGAAGAAGAAGATCATGGAGGAAGCTCATAGTACACCTTATTCTGTGCATCCTGGAGGAGACAAGCTTTATAAAGACTTGAAGAAAATGTTTTGGTGGCCGAGGATGAAGAGAGAAGTAGCAGAGTTTGTTTCACGATGTTTGACATGTCAAAAGGTCAAGATTGAACATAAGAGACCTCAGGGAAAGATTCAACCCTTAGATGTTCCAGTTTGGAAGTGGGACTCGATAGCTATGGACTTTGTCACTGCATTGCCAAAGACAAGAGGAGGATTGGATACAATTTGGGTAGTAGTTGATCGCTTGACCAAATCTGCTGTATTCATACCTATGAAGGAATATTGGAAGATGGAGCAACTAGCAAAGGCCTACATTAAGCATGTAGTCAGACTTCATGGAGTACCTTCAGACATAGTTTCCGACAGGGATTCGAGATTCCTGTCCAACTTCTGGGAGGCATTTCAGAAAGCTTTTGGTACTAAACTTCTCAAGAGCACTGCTTTTCACCCGGCAACAGATGGTCAAACCGAAAGAACCATTCAAACATTAGAAGATATGTTGAGAGCTTGTGCTATGGAGTTCCATGGTTCGTGGGATGATCATTTGGATCTCATTGAGTTCTCATACAATAATAGTCATCATGCAAGCATTGGTATGGCACCTTTTGAAGCACTTTATGGTAGGAAGTGTCGTAGTCCAGTGTGTTGGAGTGATATAAGTGAGACTATGGCGTTGGGACCACAATTGATAGAAGACACAACAAATCAAGTAAAGCTCATTCAAGAGAAGATTCGTGCAGCCCAAGATCGTCAGAAATCATATGCAGATTTGAAAAGGAGGGAAGAAGAGTATGAAGTTGGTGAGAAAGTTCTTTTGAGAGTGTCACCGATGAAAGGGGTGATGAGATTTGGGAAGAAAGGGAAATTGAGCCCGAAATTTATTGGCCCTTATGAAATTGTGAAGAGAATTGGGAAAGTAGCATACCAACTAGCTCTACCAAATGAGTTAGAGCGTGTGCACGATGTTTTTCATGTGTCACAACTCAAGAGATATGTTCCTGATGCTTCACATGTGCTTCAACCAGAAACAATTGAGTTAGATGAAACTCTTTCTTATGAGGAAAGGCCAGTCAAGATTTTGGATCAAAAGGTGCGTAGTACAAGAAATAAAGATATTAGAATTATTAAGGTGTTGTGGTCCAACCAAGTTTCTGAGGAGGCAACATGGGAGGCTGAACATGAAATGAAAAAGAAATATCCCGAGTTGTTTAACCAGGTACGTTGAGTGTCGGGGACGTCACTCTTTTAAAGGGGGTAGATAGGCGATATAATTTCGCGCGATTATGCTTTTATGCCTTTCTCTGCTTCATAAGATTTTGTTGTCAAT
This sequence comes from Beta corolliflora, assembly GCA_947648045.1. Taxonomy (NCBI): domain Eukaryota; kingdom Viridiplantae; phylum Streptophyta; class Magnoliopsida; order Caryophyllales; family Amaranthaceae; genus Beta; species Beta corolliflora. The sequence goes on from CANSZD010002321.1 coordinate 226,604, forward strand.
TAATTATTCCAAGCCATTATTCCAACCTAACTTATCAAACTATAGGATTTTAGTGGTAGTTTTCACACGATACCTTTAGTTTCGAGGACGAAACTTCTTTAAAGGAGGGTAGCCTGTAATACTCCGTATTTCTTTTTTTATGGCTATTTTATAATATTTGTAGGTGAGTTATATGTTTTAAAGGCTTAAAGAAAAGAAAACAGTGTTTTGATATTTTTATTACTAAAAGAGAATTTAAAAAAAAAAAAATTAATAATAATAAGATGGAAGAGTTTTACCTAGTAGGACTTAGTTATCCTTTTCTAAATAGGGTTTCACAAAGCCTAGGTTAAATTAGTTATCTTTCTGTCTCCTAGCTAGTATCACGTTACAAAAAAAAAAAAAAAACCAGAACCGCTGCCTATCTTTTCCTCCCAAGAACGCTACTCTGTTTTCTATCTTCTTCAATTGGATTTTTCATCCCATCTAGTTGCAGGTATCTTTTACTTAGTTCATTAAATTTAGTTGTTGTTGTGGTTGTTTGAGACCAATTAATCGAAAAGAAAAAAAAACTGGTTGTTTTACGTTCTTCATATCATCTTCTTTATCAAACTTTAATTAAATTGTTTCCCTTGATTTAAGAGTGTTGTTTTGACTTTCAAGAAAACAAAACAAAAGAAAAAGAAAAGAGAAAATTGAATCATGAGTACCACCATTTCATGATTAGTATTCAGCGTCCATCATAGGACCATCACCACTCTTACTTGATTTGTTTTATGTTCCCATGTGCAGCAAATAACAACGGCGCGCCTGTTGTTCATTTTGTCATATAAAACGGAAATTTATGTCTTGCGGTTCGGTACATAATTTCGGATTTATTTTTTTTTTCACAAAATAACTAGCCAAGACTTGTTAAAAAAAAAAAAGGTTTTCGACTAATGGTTGTTTTCAACCTTGGAATAATGGCGGTGTATTATACCATTTAAAGGAGCGTTTAAAAAAAAAAATCAGATTATATAATGGCTTGTGAATCTGATTTCCTTGGGTTGTAAGTAGTTATTCTATATGAATTGAGTATTAATTATTACCCAATATATGTTTTAGGTACTCAATTCGTAGAAGGAAAATTTTAGTGCATAGTTGTGTGGAAATTACGCTTCGTAGGTACGTATTAGTACTAGGTATTACTAGTAGCGTTAGTAGTCATATTTAGTATGCTTAGATATCTATTTCGGAGCATGATGGAACTTAGAATCATGATTAGGGAACGGAAATTGTGTGTTAATTATGATGTGGTAGTACTTATAATAGATATGATTATATGATTTGTATTTCTATGAAAGAATAGTCATTATATTATTGTCCGAGAGCTAGTAATGTTATTAGAAATGAACATGTTATTTGATATACCATGACTGTTTGAGTTAGTATCGTGATTAGTGTTGTTTATGAGTTTATTTTATCAACCTATTCATATTGAAATGACAAAGTCTGCAAGATTTAAGAGTCTTTTATGACTATTTCATGTTATCTTTATTGTTGAACAAGGTTCAATTATCTAGGGACATTTCCTTCTAAGTCCCTAATTCAAGTTTTAAAGGTTTAATAAAGGTGAGTTTATTACTATGTGACCACTCTTTATTAATAATATAAAACAAATTATAAGTGTTATATTTGTATTTTTCTTCATACTTGTCGGACATAATAAATATTATTAAACACTTAAAGTGAAAGAGAATGGCATGAAAACTCATAGGATGGATCCCCTATTGAGTACTGAACAAGGGGGGAGAGGTAGTCTATGAACTACTTTCTCCTGCACATATTAACTTGTATGACGATACAGTTAATTATATAGTTATAATCGAGTTAGATAAGTTATCTAAGCTTCCTGAGCAAAGTTAGTCAAGGACACTTCTCGGGGGTATGATCATACTGATTTTCAAGGTTTATTTACTAAAGGCAGTCAAGGACGCTTTAGTTATTCAAGGTTTAGTAGCCCGTATGATTCCAAAGTGAGGACGGTGCCCGTTCCATGCCAGATCAATACTAATAAAAGCTATGGAGTCATTTGTTTATTAACTTCGAAGTCAAGCATGATTTAATTTTTACAGTTTACTAGTATCATGTTTAGGATTTATATTCTATTAATTTGGTTAAGTACGTACTCAGCATTAGCTGACTTGTTCTTTCTGTGTTTGGTTGTATGTTCTGTAATGATCCATAATTTTTTTATAAATTACGGGGAGCAGGTTAGTAACAGGTTATCCAGATTCATGCATGGGAGTTAGTTCTTGGAGTTGGATTTCATTTTATTTCAATCAGACATTATGTTTTATTTCTTTCTTTCTTAAGTTGGGATTTTGAATTTATTATATTTTAATAAGGGGCCTTAAAAGGTTTCCAACTTGTAGTCTAGTTATTTTTAGTTAAAGTCTTCCGCTGTATTATTTTCAAAGGTAAGCAAGTTTGGTTTTTAAAATTTTTATTCAGCCGTACGCGTATCACCGTGGCGGTAACATGTTCAGATTCCTCCAATTTAATTTTAATAGGAGGAAATTTGGGGGTGTTACAAAGTGGTATCAGAGCCCTAGGTTTTATTCCAAAAATATTATTTTTATAAATTATTTTAAACGCTTTGTAAAAAAAAATATATATATATATATAGTAAACTCTTTATGAAAGGGGTAGTGAAAGGGGATTAGAAGCATGTAGATTGTAATTTTGTCTGCATTTAGAGCTAGGTAATAAGTTATTATGTCAAGCATTATTTAGTTACTTAAAAAAAAAAATTCCCTTGATGTTAAGTGTTTTTACGTGCTTTTTGTAATATAAGTACTCATGTAATGTATTTAGTTAGTATATTTTTTTTAAGATGTCTTGATTGGATACTAAAAGTGTGCTCTTATATTACTTAAGAGTGGGATATTTGCTTCAGTGACAAAGTATCAAGTAGATAATAAAAGAAATATTGTCTATAGAGACATATTATTATTATTCATATGTGAAAGTCAAGTGTCTTGATTATATGTATTAAATTCTTGTGGTAAAGTTTTAAATTTTTTTTGAAAACTTAGAAGGATTCTGATTGATCAATTATTAGTAATTGATTTAATTATTGTTGCTTGAAATTTGTGGGTGATGCCATGAGTTTATAAAAGTGTAATACGTGGTTACTTTTAACTAAGTGTGGTTATTTATTGACTAGAAACTTATATCGTAACATTAAATATAAGGAGTTAGATGATAGTATTGAGTTGCCTTTATTTGACGTGATTAGTTAGAACGATCCTAGCATTGAACCAACGTCTCGCCCATGACAGGAAACAAATGGCAGGAAGGGCTTCACGAGGTGGAAGTGGTGGTAGAGGTGAGATGACACAAATGCAAGAGATTCAGGCCGCTCTGGGTCAATTAATTCAAGTCACAAATAACTTGGTGCAGGAAAGGGCTAATGCTCCTAGAAATGATGTTGCTGGAGAGATTTTTAAGAAAATAGGGCAAAATAAGCCACCTTTCTTCACTGGAAGAGGAGATCCTGCTGCTTTAGAGGACTGGATTCGAGATTTTGATCGGTTGTTTGAAACAATTAATTGTCCTGATAACTTGAAAGTGATAAATGCTGTATTTTATATTCGGGATGAAGCTGATATATGGTGGAATCAAAACAAAACTGCACTTCTTGCTACTGAAGGCTTTGGATGGGAACAATTTAAAGTGGCGTTGCGTGCCAAATTTTATCCTCCTTATCTTAAGAAACAGAAGGCTTTGGAGTTTTTATCACTGTCAATGGAAGGAACAGAAATGACGGTACAAGAATACTACCAGAAGTTCATTGAGTTGATGCGTTTTTCACCTGAAACTGTTCCAACTGAAGAAATGAAAGCTGCGAGGTTTGAACTGGGTTTAGACTTAGATCTTCAAGGGAGTCTGGCAGGGGAGAATTTCACTAGCATTGACATGCCACTGAAGTATGTGTTGAGGCAAAGCACCCCGAGTCCAAGAAGCCTGAAGAGGTTGCGCAGCAAAAAAGAGCAACCCCAAAAAGGCCGAGACTTGGGAAATTACCTCAACCACTACTTCGTCCAGAAGAAGCAAGAGAAAGGAATCTGAGCCTTCTTCATCCAACCCCATTGAATTCAGCAAGGACCAATACTCCATTCTCATGGAGATAAAGGACCAATATGAGCCGAAGGCTCCAGCTGAGATGAAGACTCCTTACAGAAAAAGGGACAAGAGCAAATACTGTCACTTTCACAAGGACTGCGGTCATGAGACCAATGAATGCAAGCATCTTAAGAGGGCTTTGGAGGATTTAGCTCGAAAAGAAAAGATGAACTCCTATTTGCCTCAAGAGGGAAGGAAGTTTCAGAGGAATGATGATCGACAGACTAAGAAGAAAGAGAGTGAAAGCACGGACGAGGATGTTGTCCTTGTAATTTCAGGAGGGTTTGCTGCTGGAGGACCAACCAATAGAGGGCATAAAAACTACCTCAGGGAGCTCGGCCAAGTCTTACTAGCTGATCTGACAAAGGCCGAGCCCTTCCCAAAAGTGGTAGTTAGTAAACAAGATCGAGGGAAGCTGAAAACTCCCCATGATGACCCTTTGGTTGTAGAAATGAAGATAGCAAACTTGAGCGTAAGAAGAATTATGATTGACACCGGAAGCTCAACAGACATCATTAGCGCTGATTGCTTGTCCAGATTGAAGTTTGATGAGAAGAACTTAGTTCCCGTTCACCATCCCATCATTGGGTTTGGGGGAGGAATCATACATCCTATGGGAACTGTTACTTTGCCCGTCCGAGTGGGAGAGAAGGAGACCTCAAGGACTCTGTTTATCAAGTTTTTGGTAGTCCGAGATTTGACAGCCTACAATGTCATACTTGGACGGCCAACTCTGAATCGTGTTAAAGCTGTAATAGTCACTCACTTGATGCTTATGAAGTTTGAGTGTGATGATGGCAAAATTGGCTGCTTGTATGGAAATCAGCAGGCTGCTAGGGAATGTTACCTAACTACCCTCAAGCCATCGTCATGGACAGCAGACAACGAAGACCAGACGAAGATCGGTGGCGAAAGGAAAACGTCTGAAATTGGGAAAGTTAAGACGAGAGTTGCTGGCGAAAGGAAAACGTCTGAAATTGTAAGGGACCAAGTGGCCTCGTTAAAGATGGCAATTGAGAGTCCTCAGACGCCTGCCGCTCCCTCCAGGAAAACGTCCGAACTTCTCCCCAAGAAAAAGGAAGTATGAGCTCGTCAAGGAGGAGCCATCCTCGTCTGAGGAGGTGATGGCTATTATGGGGCTGGCATAAGAACGACCAGAGCCGGTGGAAGCTCCAGAAGATGTCTGTTTGGATGAAGCTCGTCCAAAAAGAACCCTCAAGATTGGGTCTTTACTCTCTCCGGATTTGAGAGGCCTTTTAATCAGTTTGCTGAAAGAATTTCAAGACGTTTTTGCTTATCAGGTCTTGAAGAAATGCCTGGAATCGATCCAGAGATAGTCGTCCACCGGCTGAATGTCGATCCAAGTTTAAAACCTGTTCATCAAAAGAAAAGGCACTTAGGACCGGCCAGGAACCAGGCGGTCGACCAGGAAGTTCAGAAGTTGTTGGAATCAAAATTCATCAAAGAGACTTATTATCCCGAATGGATAGCGAATGTAGTCATGGTGCCAAAGCCTAATGGCACTTGGAGAATGTGTGTGGACTACACCGATCTCAACAAGGCTTGTCCCAAGGACAGTTTCCCCTTGCCTAAGTTGGATCGACTGGTGGACTCAACAGCCGGCCATGCTTTGTTAAGCTTTATGGATGCATATTCAGGCTTTCACCATATTCCCATGTGGTCAGAGGATCAGGACAAAACGTCCTTCATTACTGAGAAAGGGCTGTATGGCTGGCTGAGGATGCCTTTTGGCCTCCGTAATGCGCCGGCCAGCTTTCAAATATTGATTAACACTGTCTTTCAGCCACAGTTAGGAAGAAACATGGAAGCATACATTGATGATATGATAGTCAAGAGTAGGCAAGAGGAAGATCATGTTGGTGATTTGAGAGAAACTTTCGAAACTCTCAGAAAATACAAGCTAAGATTGAATCCCAACAAATGTGTCTTTGGAGTCTTGTCGGGGAAGTTCCTAGGCTTCTTAGTAGATCAAAGGGGAATAGAAGCTAACCCTGAAAAGATCCAAGCTATTCTAAACATGAAATCCCCGTCAAAGATAAAGGAAGTTCAACGATTGACGGGTTGCTTTGCTGCTCTTGGACGATTCTTGTCTAAGTCGGGCGACAAGTGCCATCACTTTTTCGCTACTATCAAGAAGAAGGCCAAGTTTGAGTGGACAGCAGAAGCTGAGCAGGCGCTTCTGCAAGTCAAGGACCACCTTCGATACCGCCTAGGTTGGTCGACCCAGCCGAGGGGGAGAAACCGTTTGTATACTTGGCCGTGTCCACTCGAGCCGTGAGGTCTTTGTCCGCTAGCTGAAAGAGAATCCGTGCAAGTGCCAATATACTTTGTGAGCCATGTGCTCTAGGATGCGGAAAATAGGTACACTCCAGTCGAGAAGTTTGGATTAGCCCTCGTCATGGCCAGCAGAAAATTGAGGCCCTATTTCTTAGCTCACAGTATACTCGTCTAAACTGACCAACCCTTGAAGCAAGTTTTGCAAAAGATGGAAGCCGCTGGACGGATGTTGAAATGGGCCGTTGAGCTTAACATGTTTGATATATCATTTGAACCAAGGAAAGCCATTAAGGGGCAGGCCTTGGCAGATTTTATAGTTGAGCTTACTCGACCAACTATGGAACCAATATTTGATCCAGCTGAAGGGAGGAAGCATTGGACCCTCATGGTTGATGGATCGTCCACTGTCAATGGATGTGAAGCAGAAATCATTTTTCAATCTCCAGAAGGAGACAAGTTTGAATATGCGCTAAGATTCCAATTCCAAGCGTCCAATAACGAAGCTGAATACGAAGCGCTTCTTGCTGGAATCAAAATGTGTAAAGCGGCAGGAGCCCTAGAAATTGAGGCCAAATCGGACTCTCTCTTGGTCGTCAGTCAAGTCAATGAAGACTTTGAATGTAAAGAAGCAGCGATGGGAAAATATATGCGTATGATCAAAGATGAGATTGAGCCTTTGAAACGATTTATTCTCGACCAAATACCAAGATCAGAAAATCATCAAGCTGATGCTCTCTCAAAATTGGCCAGCTCGGCTGAAGGTGATGCGCCAAGAACAGTGTTTTGGGAAGTTAAACCCAAAAAGAGTATTGACCAAGAGCAAATAATGTTTCTTTGCCGAGGGGCAGTTTGGATGGAGCCTATAATATAATACAAGAAGACAGGACGACTGCCTTCAGACCCTGTAGAAGCCAAGTATGTGAAGGCTCGTGACAAATGGTTTGAGCTGTGGGATGAGACCCTTTACAAGAAGTCATTCAATCGTCCTCTCCTCAAGTGCATCACCAGAGAAGATGGCCTAGAGGTTCTGAAGGAACTCCATGAAGGAGCTTGTGCATCTCACATTAGGGGAAGAGCATTGGAAGAAAAGGCTTTAAGGACGGGGTATTACTGGCCTACCTTAAAGGAGGACGCCCTCGTCTATGCAAAGAAGTGCGACAGTTGTCAGAAGCATGGAAATCTGCATCAGAAGCCGTCCAACTACTTAAGTCCCATCTTGTTCCCTCTGCCTTTTGCCAAATGGGGCATGGATATCTTAGGACCTTTCCCGGTGGCCGCTGGGCAAAAGAAGTTTGTGATAGTAGTTGTGGACTACTTCACTAAATGGATAGAGGCTGAAGCCATGCGGGACATAACAATGAGCGACGTCAAGGGCTTTATTTGGAAAAACATTATAACTCGTTTTGGCATGCCACAGTCCATCGTCTTTGATAATGGTCCACAGTTCGAAACGCCTAAGCTGAAAGATTGGTTGGCAGAAAAAGAAATCAAAGCTCACTTCGCTGCAGTCGCCCACCCACAAGCCAATGGGCAAGTAGAGTCCTTCAACAAGATTCTATCCAATGGAATAAAAAGGAAGTTGGATAATGCCAAGGGACAATGGGTTGAAGAACTACAACTAGTCTTATGGTCCATTAGAACAACCGCCAAAAATTCTACAGGGAGACACACTTCATGTTAGTTTATGGCACTGAAGCCGTCTTGCCCATTGAAATTGAAGAACCCACGCTGCGAGTCATGCTGTACACGGAAGATGCCAACTGGGCTGCATTGCGCACGGCTTTGGACCAAGTACCAGAAGTCAGGGGCAATGCCTTACTAAGAATGCAATTGTACAAGCTGCGAATGGCTCGGGATTTTAACAAGAGAGTCGCTAGACGACCACTCAAGGTGGGGGATCTGGTTCTAAGGAAGATGGAGGCGGTTGGACGAGCTAAAGAGTTGGGGATACTAACACCAAATTGGGAAGGACCCTATCTGATTGTCCAAGAAGTGCAAAGCGGAACCTTTCGTCTCCAGGATCTGGATGGACGACCAATACATCGCACTTAGAACTCAGACACTCTGAAGAAGTACCACGGCTAACTCAGTTAATCGCCAGGAAACTGGCCAGTAGTTTGTAATCACTCCAAAGTGCCACGGCGCATGCAAGAAAAAAAAGAATTGTATACATGCATCTTGGCATTTAGTCAAGCAAAATTCATGTAATACAATTCCAACTTTCTTATCACCTTTGTTTATTTTTTACCATGTTGGTTCACTTTGGGGCATTAAATCAGTTATTAGTCTAAAAGTGACAATAACTTGGAAAAAATTACAAAGAACAATAGAGCGTCAAAAATGCTCACTTCTTTGCCGAACATCACTCCCTCGAAGAGACCGACCAAAGTGTAATAACCTAAAAGTTAAAAACACATAAATGGCCAAAAATTGACAAGAATCTCTAGTAAGAGAAACGTCAAAGTCTCTAAGAGAAAGCTGACCTGAAATAAGCCCTTAGTAAAGGATACTTACTTTCAAATACACGGTCAGCTAAGAAGTAAAGACCCTAGTAAGGGATCACTACTTCCTGACGAGTGTTGCTCCCTCAATGAAGCCGGCTAAGACATGGTTTGAACATGCATCTAAAGCTCGTCCTTAGCAATTTCAGCAGGCTTGGCCAATGATGGCCGCTCTCCTTCTTAGACCATGGCCTGTCTATAATATACAGTTGAGCTAAGCCCAAGAAGGGGGGGATAAGACAAGCCTATAGGACGAGCTAAAGAGAAAGGTCGTCCAAAGACCAGGACGAACTAGGCAATAGATGCCCTTGTAATGGTTCGCTACTTCAGGATGAGTATTACCAACTCGAGAAAAATGGCTAAAGTGTGGCTCGTGCATAAAACCGATATGTATTAGCCACTTTCCTTCTTGGGGCAAGACTCGTCCGAATGTGCAGACCGTCCAAAGTTCTAGGACGAATCTCATTATGTACTTGGCTACCTTTTTAACGATCGTCCAAGGGCAAGGATGACAATCTTTCCTTATCCTTATTTTGCAAGCCATTGAAAGTTCCAGGACGAGTCTCGCCTTGTACTTGGCTACATTTTGGAAAGATTCACGATCGTCTGAAGACAAGGACGATGCTCTTTCCTTAAACATGTGTGTAGATTGTCCAATATTCAGGACGAGGCTCATTTTATACTTGATAAAAATTGAAGTACAAGAAAAGAAAGGACAAGCAATTGGCAAAAAGTCTCTTCATATATATCTGGCAAAAATTTACAGCTTAAGACAAGAAGTGACAAAGCTACGACGGCAAACAAGCCAAGAGACTTAGGAAAATAAACCTAAAACTAGGCATCATCTTCAGTGCGAGTTTCTTGGTCGTCTTCAGGAGTTTCTTCCTCGACCATAGCCTCGTCGTCCGAGTCAAAGAATTCCGGAGTCTCCTCGGCACATACCATGGCACGATGAACGCTCTGTTGAAATTCTAGACGGCGAACCAAGCTAGGAACCTCACTAGGCTCGGCCAGCATCTCAGAAGCCTTGACGGCCCAGTCTTTAGACATCTCGACGACTTGAGTCAAGCCTTCTTTGGCGTCATTAAAGGCCTGGGCCGCTTCCTTTTGCATACGGGCATTCTTCGCCCTTAGGATGATATTCTCCCTCCTCAGTTGGGCGGCGGCCAGAAGAACAGTATCCCTTTCGCCCTTCAACTCAGTTGCGACGGCGTCTAAGGCCATTTTCAATCGGTCTTGTTCCGTGTACAGCTGGTTGATAGTAACAAGATAATTCTTGTTTTCCGATTCCAGGAGGGCTGATCTCTTCTCCAAGGCCTCCAGGGATTGACGATGAGGGGTATTAACCATCTCAATGTCATGGATTGCCTTGTCGCCTGCCGTCGTAGCAAGATGGACGAGGTTTTTGTTCTCCTTTCTAAGCTCTCTCGCCCACTCCTCAGTCAGCATGCTGCGAGCAAATAGCTGAAACAATGAAAATAAAGCAAGTCATTAGACGAGTTATTAAACAATGCAGTTTTGTGCAAGTATTCAACAAAAACGGCAGTAAGTTATACCTCAGCGGCAAGTTGTGACATGTAGCCCACATGCCCGGCTGATGCTCCCCTCAACCCCATAATATAGGATTTAGGTAACATTTGAAGAGCTCCTGCTTGAGTCGATCTCGTTCTACTTTTGACATCTTGGCAAAAGCAGCAGAAGACTCTTCGTCCGAGTCTAGGGAGGGAGTAGCTGTGGGAAAAGGAGGGCCCTTGCCCTTATTTAAAAGAGGGGGGGAGTTAGTTATCTTGATGGGTAAGACATTGGCTTGTCTATTGGACGGACTCATGGACCATCCGCCGGCCCGCACCGTCCTAACTATATTTGGATAATACGACTCACCAGACGAAATGGAGGCCGTCCTAACAGCTAGTGGCATCTGCGAAACCCGGGTAGTTCTCAGTAGCCGTCTCCAGCTCCGGAATAACCAAAGCCAAGTCTTCCCGGGTAGTTCTTGGACGAGGATGACTTCCCAGGCGGAAGTTTGTTTGTAGGAGCATTTTTCTGCAAAAATGAACAAGTCATAATGCTGGCCGTCCAAAGAGCAAAAGCAATAAAATATGTATAAGGCTTCAGACGAGAATCACCCAATGAAGGAAGGCGTTCTATAATGGACACCCCCTTTTTTCTAAGGGAATCTCGTCCAAAGTGGTTCCAACACGAAGACGAAAGTGATGCGAAGAAGGAAGCCGTCCAAAATTGGACGGACTAGAAGGTTATTCGTCTAAAGACAGGAAATCACATCCTTGTCCGGTATTGGAACTCAGATCCTCAGACGAGAAGGGCCCAAAGAAGGTGGCCGTCCAATCATGGACGCGCTCCTTCTTCGGGTAATGCTCGTCCAAGGATTAGGAATCAATCTGGACGAGCCTGAGTGACCCTCGTCCAATGCTGAACAGCATCTCAGACGAGAAGAACCCAAAGAAGGTGGCAGTCCGAGTATGGACGCCATCCTTCTTCGGGTGATTCTCGTCCAATGGATGGAAACAAACTTGGACGAACCAAAACGGTCCTCGTCCAAGGCTGTTCAATATCTCGGACGAGAATGGCCCAAAGTAGGTGACCGTCCAAGCATGGACGCCTTCCTTCTTTGGGTGATTCTCGTCCAAGGATTGGAAGTCAATCCTTGACGAGTCAGAATGATCCTCGTCTAAAAAAAAAAAAACTATTTTGATTTACCAGTGTTTCCGCCCTCTTCTCAGCACTGCTCTTGGCGTACTCCTTCCATAAGTTGTCTGTAAACTTAGACAAGCTTATATCCCCCGTCCAACAATGCTTGAGACGTGTTCTGGCCGAGTCTGCAAAAAAGAAATGAAAGAGGGTTAGTCCGATATGGGCTATGGACGAAGCATTTTACTTGGGGAATTTGAATGTATGCCTCTATCTTCGGCCAACCGCAAGCCGGCGGCGACCAAGAAGTCATCACTGTAAAACATTTCCTTAAAGGGTATCAAGTTAGCTGGCCCTTTAAAGGATTTTTGGCCGGGCCTGGAGTACTTCTTTATTCTAAAGTACTCCACTACCTCCTCGTCAAAATGGTCCTCCAAATCCAGCCAGGACTGCTTTCGTCCGGTATTCGTGACGGCTCGGTTATGGAAACGGTAGCCCTCCGTGGCGGAGTCGTTGGCCGCTCTTAGGAAGATGAAGTCGGCCTTCCAATCATGCATCTTCGACGGCTTGCCCCAAGCAGTTAGAAAGCCAGGGCGGTTGCAGATGCTGAGCCACGTTCCTTCCACGGCACCGGGAACCTTAGCCGCATAATGGATATGGGTGAAGGCTTGGAGAGAGAGGGCCAGGCCGCGCAACTCGCAGACGGCTATGAACGCCAGGACGTTGTGCCAGGCATTAGGAGCCAGTTGGTTGTGGCCGATGTTGTAATAGCGAAGCAATTGTTCTATAAAATCATGAAGGGGGAACCTTAATCCCGCGTCCAAGGCCAGCTTGTAGACGGCGAAGAGATTTGGAGGAGCGCTCAAAATGGTGGCCTCCTTATTAGGGATGATGAAAGAGAAGCCCGACATGGGCATGAAATTGGACAAATAACTAGGGTCCGGTCCTATCTTTTTTAACCATTTACGATTGGCCAATATGAATGCGGGGTCAGAAAGGGGACTTAGGCGTCTTCTAATCTCGGACGAAGTAGTGGAGGCTTCGTCCGACTCATCGGCAGCGCCAGAGTCACTGCCGTTATTATCCTCGCCATTTTCCTCTATATCGATGTCCCGGCCAGAAGGACTGGCTTCAGAATTTATTTGGGAGTCCTCAAAACTGCGGTTAGGGGAAAGTGGGCCGCCCAAAGGCCCAACACTTTGGACCTCCCTCGCCTCATCTGGAACTCGTCCAGTAGATTCCTCCATGTCTGAACTCGTCCAGTAGATTACCCTGCACAGGTAAAGACTGGGTCGTCTGACTTTCTCGGCCAAAACCACAAAAAATTATATACTCGGCCAGAAGAAGCCCAACTCTAGAATGTGCCGAAGAAGAAGTATCGGTTCTAGGGTCATGACAAGCTCTTGGTCGGCTAGGATTATTTGACGAAGAAGATTTCATTTTATTGATTTTCTAAGAAAAAATAAATAATAAAGAGAAATAAAAAGAACAAAGAAAAGATACCTGATGAAACGTCTGGAAGATTCGGTGAAGAAGGCTGAGACTGGACGATCTATCTCTCTCTCTCTAGAAAAGTTTGCAGAGCTTCTCTCTAGAAAAATTCTCTCAAGGTGTGAAAGAATTGAATGTGGTCACACCAGGGATATATATAGGGGGGTAAGAAACCCGTTGAGCCGGTTAAGGATGACCGAAAGGAGTTTAAAATGGTCGATTATGACCGGTAAAACCCAGAAAAAGAGCGCGTCATTGCCTCTATTTTGATTTTGAATAAACTACCTTGGTAAAAGGGTATTAACTGTCAGATAGGCCAACAGTGAAAACCCTTTTAGGGGCAAATGTTGTAGCCTAAAAATCTACGGTTCCTTCTTAGACACTTGGGCTCATCAGAGCCGTACATGTGTCCTCTCCTAATAAATCAAGGAAAAAGAGTTATCCTTTGGGTTGTATTCAGTTGAGGGAAAAGGCTTACTTTTCTGGCCCAAAAGCTAGTCAGAGCCCAGCCCCTTGAAGGTGGCTGCAAGTGATTGGTTGGTTAATTCTCACAAATCATGGTCTGCCACGTGTCATGATCTGATTTCTTAGCCAATCAGATGCCACTATTCTAGGGAAGTTTTTAAGATTAGCTGTCATCTTGCTATCACTATAAATACCCCTGAAATCAAGAGAAAGATCATTCAATGCAAACAGTGTAAACTTACTCTGAAGAAATACTCTCTCACTTTCTCTCTCTATCTCTACTTTTCTCCTTACAACTCCTGATATCTGACTTAAGCTTCGGAGGGGGAACCACCACCCAAACCTCCAGGGTGGGCCCCTTTTTGCAGGTTCGGGAACGAAGCTAAGGCTCGGACCAAGCAGATTCAGCCATTGTTGCACAAGTCTCCAAGTGAAGAACATCTAAGGGATACTAGTTTACTTGCTAGACAAGAAAGTTCAGCCTGTAGCTTACTTGTTGGACAAGAAGACTAAACAGGGCAGGTATGAGGCGAAAGCTCTACATACGGTTTTGAAGCCGAGCCTTTCTAGCAATGGGGCTTAGAGACCGATTGATTTAGGTAGGGTGGTCGACTTACTAAGGGCACATATAGGGATTACTGTGTGAGACCGCGATCCACAAATTAAGGCATGGGACTCACCCTTTACTTGGGAATGAAAAAGAGAAACATAACATGTCACAAGAGTGAGGCGAGCAAGAAGCACCTATAGCGAGAGGGACACCTCGCGAACTGGCTTTATAAAGATGAGGCCTTTTGGCAAAGCCAAGGCAATTTTAAGCCACCAAACCCTGCAACAGATGAGAATGCCCTATGGAATAAAAGGAAGTGTGTATGTTGTCACACTACATGCCTTCCAAAGGTGCCTTGAGGACAAACCAGAAGTAGCTGGGCGATGACCAGGGAGCGGATTCCCAACGGCAGGGGGATAGGAGACGACCATCTCAAGGCACATCTCTACAGGCAACACCGTCGAGACCTGGGAAGGCAACCCGATTGGGAGTAAGAGGATCCATAGTATCTGCAGCCTTCCAAACTTCATATTCATCATTTTTGAAAGCGGTGGGCTGGGATATCTTTTCTGCAACGGAAAAAGAGGAGCAGATTTGACTCAACACAACCTAACGATACATCCAATACCTATCAGTTGTGCTTAGAAAGCAAATTATATATGCAATAACTCACTTCAAAAATGGACGCGAGCGACACAAAACTTACCTTGCTATCCACGACACGACAATAAGGCTAATAACAACACGATCTGCCCGCAAGGCTGACTCATTCAGGCTTCCTAAACCCAACCTGATTATGAAACTCCAAAAAGGCTGACTTCCACCACATTAAAAAAGGCATTGGTTTGGGTGGTAATTTTTCGCTTCCGATTCCCATATGAGGTGTGTTGAGCCAAGAATTTAAGCGGGAAAAGATGGGCCAGAACTCCATCCATAAATCAGGCCTTGGATGCGATTATCCATCGAGTTAAGTCGGTTCAAACCTGGGGACGACCATTAGATGGCAAAGGGGGCGAGACAAAGAAGCAGTTACACTAGCTCAAAACTAGGGATGATTATATAGGGGAGTTATGACATTATAATGGGTAGTAATGTTGATACTTTTTGTACATATAAATAAAAGACAGATAAAAGACAAAACATGTACATCATTCTCATATAATCATAGCCCTGTTTTAAAAATAGAGTTTTGAATTTAGCTGTTTAGACAAAACTTGTACTTTTTACCTTTTGTTTAGCAGATCTGACTGTAGATTTCACTAACTTTTCACATAAATGTGTTAGGTAAAACTTAGTTGATTGCTAAAAGTTGATTACCCTTTGTTTGTATAAAATAACATTTATGGACATATTAACTGCAGACTAATCAGTAATATGAGCTGTCATCGCCTTGTCCTATCTCAATTTTTCAAACTGCTTACTCGAAGCAAGTGTTGAAGTTGTCTCCATTTGTGATTACTTCCTAAAAGATTAAGTCACGAGTGTACTAAGGGGCATTGGCTTTTCCCTTAGTTGCCTTTTCTCTCTCCTAGTCCAAAGCGAGTGTAAGAAAAGGTTTATCCCCACCCGTCTTACCTTTCTTGCTCGTAGCTTGAGTTGTTCTAACCCCTGCCGCATCAAGTCATGACTTTATGTTCATCCTTTTGGATGCCGATTCCTCTCTGTATACAAAAGAAGCCCTTTTAGGAGTCAGGGTGGTTAACAAGAATGTGTTTAAATAAATCAAGCAAGAATGTGCTCCCATTGAATCAGCTTTTGAGAATAGAAGGGTCTTGTTAGTCGATTTTCCTTCTTAACTTAGATAGAAGAGGTGACAACTCCTCATCTAAGATATACGATAAATGTAAATCTAGCCTATTCACCCTATTCCCTTAGAGAAGAAAGCATATTCTTTGAATCGACCATTAGAAGAAAATCTTCCTTTTGTCTTTAACTGGCTTAGCGCCTTTCATAGTCTTATAGAGTTCTTGAAAGAAGGCAAACTGATATTCTATTTTACAACTTAAAAATAGACCAGTAGGGTGCTTTCTAAGTCTAAAGCAAAATCAATAGGAGCAGAAGACCTTTATTATATAAGAAAATTGGAGATCCTTGAAACGTTGAAGACCAACCCATTACCACACTTTGATAGGTGCCACATCCATTCCAATTCCATTTCATAGCAATTAGCTGATCAACACTCGATCGGTAATTGAATTACTACTTTTAGTAAATGAAAAATAAAAATAGATGAAGTTAAGATAAAAAAAATGCTGCAAGAAAGAAGATGTTGCATAGTACCCAGCTGACTTACGAATACTAGAAGTATACCTTCCATATCGAGATCGTGATCCAGGTCCGTATACGAGGCTAGAAGCACCACAGCAAGCATCAATAACAACTAATCGAGAAGTATATCCAGTAGTAGATCCGAATGGATCATTTTTTAGTACCAGACGGCTACTTTTTCTTCTTTTTGATACTTTATTTGTTCCAGGGCTGACGAAATGGGAAGACGAGTTGGTTCGGTTCTTTCGAGACCAAATAAAGGGCATAGTTAACCTAAGTGGAAGAGGAAATGAAATTCGAAATTTGCATTATAACGATAGCAAATGAGAGAAACTAGTTATCCTAGACTATATAGGATAAAGATTAAGGCTTTGTTTTGGCGAAATTGCTCTATGTTTACTTAATTGCTATTGTTTTTTCTGCTAGTTACGAGACTGGGAATGGCTAGTATCAGTGAGGCATGTGCAAGAATAGAAGAAAGGGAATGGAAACCCCGCCTTTCTCCTTTATTTTAGAGACTTTTGAGGACTCTATTTGGTTTGAGCTTACTTTTATTACTAAAAATAAAGTGCCTTAAAAACCACTTCTTCTATTTTGAAGCTCCTAAATACAAGCGTTATCCTATTATACGATAGCACCAGTCCGCTATCTTACTTATCGACTTCTACAAGGAAGACTTACGCTTACTTTGCCACTTCTTTACGTTCTCGCCTTAATAGCACGTAGATTACTAGATCCTAACGAAAAAAATGTACTCCATGGGGATATAATAGAGACTCACTAGCTTACATATTAGCTCATGGGCTGGTTTGCTTCTCCTAGAAAGCAGGGCAAATCCTAAAAGGCATGGGAAAGGGGAAATGACTGACTCTAGCGCAAGCACTTTCCTTATTGTAGACACATAATCGTGTCTTCCCATTTAGCACCCTATGATGACCAATACCCAGCTCCATTTGGTCCGGATCAAGGAAAGAATAAAGAACGAGTCTAAAATAAAAAGTTTTAAGCCAAATCCATTTTCTAACCCATTTTATTAACCCATTTCCGAACACCTTTTTTATAACTAGTTTTACTAAGCCCACTTCCTAAAACGTTTTAAAATAACCTTTTAAAAGCCCATCATTGAAAACCTTTTAAAAATAGTTTTGTGAAAGCCCAATTTAATAAAACCCCTTTTCTAGCCCAATTTAATTAATAGAATTAATTAATTATATTGATTAGTTTTATTAATAAAAATCTTTTATATAAATAATCTTTTTCCAACATGTTTTTAAATTTCTTTTGTCTAACTATTTTCTAAAATCTTTTTATAAAAAATCATCTTTTTTCCAAAGTGTTTTCAAAAATCTTTATCTAACTATTTTATAAAAAAAAATTTAGAAGCCTAGTAACTTTCGAAAACCTATTGCAACTCAACCACCTAAACTTATATATATCCTCCTAACAATTCACATCTCCTGACTAACCAATTTACACGACTGACTTTCATAACTCACATATCTCCCAACAACAATACACGGCCAAATCTCTCGGCCTCACACAATAAATCTCACGCAGCACCCAAGACCTACTCCATTATTCATCATAATTCATCAGCGCCACTTTGCTTTTGATCATCACCATCATGCCTAAATCATAATCCTTCATTCATCATCACCAAAATTTGTCATACAACAACTCCCACGCTGACACAACATACCTCCCCTATCACCAAATCCTCTTACTTAATCCTAACCTGCGCCTAAGACCCTCCTACTAAAATTTCTTCACCAAATTTTCCTACTGCTACCTACGAACCCAACTAGGCTACAACCCCAACATCTAATTTACCCATTGATATTCATCATCACACGCAACATATTATTTGACAAACACAAAACAATCTTTTTAAAATACTAGTTCAACATTCAATTTTCCAAGATCCGTACAAATCAACGAACCTGGACGCCAGATAATTTCTGAGGGTCAACTAAATTAACTAACTTTATTTGCTTTCTTTATTTATTTTTATTATTTTCTTGAAGTTTCTAACATTCTATTCATGATGTAGATTGTTAACTCGTCCCTGCAACTGTAAGTATTGTATATATTATACTAAATCCCTGTAATCTTTTATTTTCTTATTTTTTGTTTATTTTTTATGCCTGATTGTAATATTTATCACCTTGTATTTATTGTTAATCAAGACCTAAATAAATGTTCTAACTAATTCAGATAACTTGGACAACCTGCTAGGAACTCATTAATATTGATTGTCTAATAACTTGTCACTAAAAATTTAGTCTTTTATATGTTTCCTGAACCAACTTCGACTAATTATTTTTAGGGTGCTTAAAACGTTATATGATTATTCTTTTGTATAAAATCTGTAATGAATCGATATTTAGTAGAGGCCAGCAATGGGCAATATATTTCCTGACTATATTGTACCCTCACCCTCGAACTCACTTTTTGGTTCCTGACCATCTATGGAGTCATGACGGGGAAATCTACATTGGATAAGTCCCTAATTTGTCCCTACGATTTCCCATATCCAATTAGGTTTATGATTCTTCCTTTAAAGAATTGTTAGCGACTTCAAAAACATATTTTTAATAATACCTTAACAATGGGGTAGTCAAATAAACGTGCTCACACCGCGTGTAGGCATTAAAGGAATTCAGAAATCCTACGCCTACAATTTGGCGACTCCACTGGGGAGGATTTTTTAAAAAAAATTATTTTTTTTAAATGAGTGGGTGAAACTTGAAAAATACGATTCATTCTTATTTTATGCCATTGAATAATATACAGTTTTGCATATGCATGGCTTTTGTTCAGCCACCATAAGGACAATCTACCTTGCCTCATTAGCACATGTTCTATGTGTGAGGTCACCCCCGGGGGGTTTGCGCTTTGTCCTTCCAAAAAGCTTCCTGAGCGATAGTGTTGGATCTTAGTCATAAGCGAACCTACCCAACCATGGCATTGTTCTCTTGTTCCTGACTTGAGACTGGAGTGCGTCTTACACGTGGCCACCTCTTTAAGCAGGGGTACGAAGCGTGGGATCAATCTCTTAGTCATGGACCCTTTTTAACCTTAACCTAAGCTTGACCATAGTTGAATGTAGAACATGACTTTTAGGTTGGAACTTTGCATATTATTATCTACTTGTGCATATTTATATGTGCGTGCCATTAATTGTTTCATATTAGCGATGTTTCGAGTCAAAGCGATTGAGCGAATATATGCGACAAGGAAAAATAAAAATCGCTTTTCCGTATAAGCCGCGCTCAGCGCAAATGATGTCCCGCATAGCCTGCGCTTAACGCTGTCATACTGCGCCCGACGCAAAGCCATAGCGTTCCGCGCATCAGACCGCGTTCCGCGCACCGAATATCTGCGTGTCGCCTTTTTCACCCGCGTTCTACGCGATTTTGTTCTTACATCCCTTAGTGTCGCGCCATGCATAGCTACCCTTTGTTGTGTGCGTCGCTGCTGCATGCATGATTGTCTCAGATTGTTTCAAATTGTTTGGGTTTCTTGTGGCACGTAACCAATTCTAAGATAATTATCCTATTTTCCTATCCGTCCATTTTTCTGTATACCACTTTATTCTTTCATTTTTTTAGTTCTAAAAGAAAGATAAACAAATTCCACCTCAAAATTATTTTCAATCTCTAATCTCTTATCTATTTCGAAAATCTATCGCATCTTTTACCAAATTCTATCTCCCATCTTTTTTTTGAAAATTCATCCCCATCATTTTTTTCAAAAATCATTCTCCTATCTTATTGAAAATTTCATCCTATCTTCGATCTCCTATCTACTTCAAAAATTCTATCTCCACCTTTTTTCAAACAAAATATATCCATCTTTTTTCCTATCACATATCTTTTTTCGAAAATTCATCCTTGATCTCTGTCCTATCTTTTCATGTATATTATCCATCTTTTCATGTGTACATCATTTAGAATTCCTTTTAATGTCCATCTTGTTGTAAAATTCTTACCCGCTTAGGAATTCTAACTGCACTAGAAGTCCGTCTGACCCAAATGTCTAGATTCATCCAGTTTCACTCCATTTAGAGTTCTTAACCTCGTCTAACTCTATCCATGTTAGGAGTCTTAATCCTGTCTAGGTTCACCCATCTAAGAAGTCTAGGGTCGTTAGAATTCTTCCCATCTTAGAAATCTATAATCCATTAGAATTCTGTTCATCTTAGGAGTCTAAAATCGTTAGAATTTTGTCCATCTTAGGAGTCTAAATCCATTAGAACTCCGTCCATTTTAGGAGTTTAGGTCCACCAGAGTTTCATGCACATTATGAGGCTAGCATCCTTGAAAATCTGACGTCATTAGAATTTCATATCAATTAGGATTACATTCATACTAGAGTCCCTCTGCATTGCATAGTCCATCATTCATACACTTCATACATAACTAGAGTCCAGAAGAGTCTCATTGCATCTCTCCATTTCATTTCATGCATTCCGCATTTAGTAGGTCCTGAACTACAAGCGATCTGATTCCCTCTTTTGGGATATGTAGGCAACCTTTACAGGTTCGAACGCATAGATTGAGTCATTCATACATGTATTGGGTCTAGGTGCATCAAAAAAAAAATCATCATGCATATAAGATATTCAGATTCGTTGCTAGAAGCTCAACTTTTTAAAACAACATGCATTCTCCCATTCCATTCCTTTCTCCTGCCGGATGATCCATTGTAGGAAAAATACAATATGTCAAGCACACCTCAAGAACAAGTTGATGAGTTAAAGGGGACAATCGTGGACCTTGTAGCACGTGTCGCCAGACTAGAAGCACAGTATAAAGCACCAGCTAGTTTTACCGCAATCACAACTGACCGACGAAGGATCAATGAACTACATGACATTACACAACGCAGTCCGCTGATAAACCCTTCCATCAAATCAATCCCTGAAAGATCGTCTCGCTCTAGAGGAGGCAAAAGCATTATTAATGATTCACCTAACGAGATACATTCCATACCTGCACCAACTCTTACCATGCCTAAAAGAAAGCCCAAGGGGGAGTTCATATCCTTACGCATGAGCTACGGTGCTTTATTCAAGTATCTTCATTTCAGAAAATTGCTATACCCTATAGGACCCACTCCAGATCCTAAGGAAGACAGAAAAGGGCCCAACTGAGACAAAAATGCCTATTGCAAGTATCACAGAGGAAACGGACATAGAACTGACGATTGCTATAAGTTAAAGCACCTCATTCACGATATGATAGAAAAGGGAAGACTTCCGATTCTCTCGAACGAGGTCCCAGATAGGATAGGGGTCGTTGACATGGGTACAAAGGATTAATATCCGACCCAGACTACAAAGACGCAGCCCCAGTCCCAATAGCATATATTCATCAAAGCACTTGGACTCGCTTAGGTACAATCAACGCGAAAAGCAAAAAAAAATAGACACTTCTCTTTTCGTTTAGAAAGAGACCTCATGAAGATTGAAGCAACAAAGCTGTCTTGTCATGCGACGTGGGAGTCTAGACTTAGGATTTCATTTTCTGTTTCAGTTCTCTTATTTTTCCCAGTCTAATATAGGATTTTCCTTTTTATTGCATGTACTCATAATTTTCAATTAATAAATGAGTATTTCTTTTCTGACCTTGCACTAATGAGCATCAATGGAAATCATGATTGTCGCCTTAAAAGAAATGAATTTCTAACTCTCATGATTATTCTAATAAAGGCAATGAACAACTGGCATACATAAAAGAGGCATCCCTTCCCTTCACTACAACTATTCCTCTATTTCAACTCTAATGCATAACACCCCTTTTCCTCTAACCTACCTTAGTGGAGGTACACTTGACATCAATTCAATGTAAAGGGCAAGTAAAAAAAGAGAGCAATAAAACAAAAAAAAAAGCAACCTCGATACAAAAAAGTGCAAAATATAAAAAAGAAACAAGTGTTACAAATAAGCCCATCAATAGCTTTGTCAAAGGTATTTCTTTCAAAACCTTTAACCTTCAACCAAAACTTTAACCATAAATCTTTACAAGCCAAATCATATATCTGACAAACCTTCCCTCAAGCAATCCATAATCATCCATGTCGCATCCAATAAGCCACAAAAGACAAACCAAAGCTCGCTAGGTCGAAAGCCCATAAGGGCGACCTAGGCAAAACTCAGGGCACCTTCTTATTCATTGGCCTGAACTACGAATGGTCTGATTCTGCAAAAGATACGTAGGAAACCTCAACTTGAGGTCCGACCGCTTTAAACCAAACCAAACTTACATCATTATCCACCCTTGCCAAAGACCTCTTCCAAATCAATGATTAATTCAATGCTTAGTTCATTGCAAATGGCTCCAAAGCAAATGCTCGGCCACCAATTAAAATGTTAAGAGCAACGGGTGGCCTGATTCCATCATGGATACGTAGGCAACCTCTCTTGAGGCCCGGCCATTTTAATTCAAAACCTATTTTTTAAGGGCTCGCCTAGGCCCATGAGAAAAGCGCGATCTCCCAAATCATGAATTTCAATGCTCATCCCCTACCCTTAGAACTAGACTGAGATTTGAACCTGCATCATTAGCCTACCTTATTGCGTGAGTCAAATCATTATGACTCCGCCTTCTTCTAATTCTTATCCCTTCCTTTTTCTAAGCCACATTATCTCTTCTAAGCCAACCTTAGCATAACCTTTCAACACTCAGCGCTATGATCGCGCCTCATCCCTTGAGTGTTCTTTTCTTTGACCTTTCATGTCTTTCTCGCCTTAGGGACCCTAAATGGAATCTTTATTCGAAACTTCCACTGAGCGTGACGAGATATCATCAAAATTAAGCAATCAAGCTGGATATTTCATCAACCGGATCTTGCTGGGGGCTTCATCACTGGTCCACCTAGAAAATCATAGGCTCCGAGTCCAGACCTGTTGAGACAAGGACTTCATTACGAGTCCATAAGTGAAATCTTGGGTTTTAAACCCGCGCAAATGCAACATTGCACCTATTAACGGGCTAACTTAGGCCCTTGACATACGAAACTCGAAGCGCATACAATTCAAGCATTACGAGGACTACAATGTATTCAAATCCAACAAATCATCCATCATTAGACTCCATGTGTACCTTGACAAGGACTTCATTACGAGTCCATACAAAATGTTGTGGGCCCCAGACCTATACGAGATCCTAACTGTTTTATGGGCTCACATAGGCCCATCACAACTACAGCACATTTCGAATCAAACATAACCTACGTGGATCATCCTTGGGGGCTTCCCAGTTCTCCTCTTTCAAAAAGCATTTTTCTAAAAAAAAAATTGAGCTTAGAGGAACAAAAAAAAATCATATCATATGCATTAGTGTCATATCTCTGCATTAGTGTCATATCATCTGCATTTGCATTACATATTTGCATCGTCCAAACACTATGTCAATCATTGCACACATCCTTCATCCTTAGCCATAGGATCCTAGCATCAATCATCGAGTCACACATACACACACATATTATACACATTCTGCAGTCTAGTGTCACACAGTTGCACACTTACACTATATCCTCATAGTGAACTTTTCGTAAGTTATATTTCTCGCTTTTCAGCGAATGAACTTTTCGTAAGTTATATTTCTCGCTGTTGAGCGAATGAACTTTTCGCAAGTTATTCCTTCTTGCTTTGAGCGAATGAACTTTCCGCAAGTTATATCTCTCGCTTTTTATCGAATGAACTTTCCATAAGTTATATCTCTCGCTTTTTAGCGAATGAACTTTTCGCAAGTTATATCTCTCGCTTTTTAGCGAATGAACTTTTCGTAAGTTATATTTCTCGCTTTTTAGCGAATGAACTTTTCGTAAGTTATATTTCTCGCTTTTTAGCAAATGAACTTTTCGCATGTTATTCCTTCTCGCTTTGAGCGAATGAACTTTTCGCAAGTTATTCCTATTCCAATTGCTTTTAACCCAGGTCAATCTACCTCGAATAATCCCTTTCATGCGAATAAACTTTTTGTAAGTTGTTCTCTTCTTCCTCGCTTTTAAGCGAATGAACTTTTCGTAAGTTATGCTTTTCTTCCTCGCTTTAAGCGAATGAACTCTTTCGTAAGTTATACAATTTTTTCTCGCTTGAAAGCGAATGTAACTTTTCGGAAGTTACTCCTTTCTGTTTGCATGCTTGTGTTCATTGCATTTAACAGGTATCAAACCGTCAATAACGGCACACAACCCGTTAGGTCTGCGGACCACTTTCAATCAACTACACATACAGCCTTGGAGCGGGACAATAGCTCATTACAATTGCCTTGGAGCGGGACAATAGCTCATTACAATAGCCTTGGAGCGGGACAATAGCTCATTACAACAGCCTTGGAGCGGGACAATAGCTCATTACAACAGCCTTGGAGCGGAACAATAGCTCATTACAACAGCCTTGGAGCGGGACAATAGCTCATTACAACAGCCTTGGAGCGGGACAATAGCTCATTACAACGGCCTTGGAGCGGGACAATAGCTCATTACAATCGCCTTGGAGCGGGACAATAGCTCATTACAACGGCCATGGAGCGGAACAATAGCTCATTACAATCGCCTTGGAGCGGGATAATAGCTCATGATTATTTTTCCCATATATCATTTCATTTTTGCAAATTTACAATTACTTTGCAAATATTATTCACCCATGCCTATTCCTGAAGCTTTTGCTTGTTTTGCAGGTACTGGCGCAAAAGAATGATTTTGGATTGCAGAGCATCTAGAATCATTCTCCGTCCCGACACATATACTTTGACTTTCGGTTTTACAAACCTCAGTCAAAGTGGAGGCTTCAGTAGACACATAATCGTGTCTCCCCATTTAGCACCCTATGATGACCAATACCCTGCTCCATTTGGTCGGATCGAAGGAAAGAATAAAGAACGATTCTAAAATAAAAAGTTTTAAGCCAAATTCATTTTCTAACCCATTTTATTAACCCATTTCCGAAAAACTTTTTTATAACTAGTTTTTACTAAGCCCACTTCCTAAAACGTTTTAAAATAACCTTTTAAAAGCCCATCTTTGAAAACCTTTTAAAAATAGTTTTATGAAAGCCCAATTTAATAAAACCCCTATTCTAGCCCAATTTAGTTAATAGAATTAATTAATTATATTGATTAGTTTTATTAATAATAATCTTTTATAAAAATAATCTTTTCTAACATGTTTTTAAATATCTTTTGTCTAACTATTTTCTAAAATCTTTTTATAAAAAATCATCCTTTTTCCAAAGTGTTTTCAAAAATCTTTATCTAACTATTTTATAAAAATCTTTTGTAGTTCTCTACTAACTTCGAAACCTATCAGTAACTCAACCACCTAAACTTATATATATCCTCCTAACAATTCACATCTCCTGACTAACCAATTTACACGGCTGACTTTCATAACTCACAAATCTCCCAACAACAATACACGGCCAAATCTCTCGGCCTCACACAATAAGACTCACGCAGCACCCAAGACCAACTCCACCGCCTAACATTATTCATCATCATTCATCAGCGCCACTTTGCTTTTGATCATCACCATCATACCTAAATCATAATCCTTCATTCATCATCACCAAAATTTCTCATACAACAATTCCCACGCTGACACAACATACCTCCCTATCACCAAATCCTCTTACTTAATCCTAACCTGCGCCTAAGACCCTCCTACTAAAATTCCTTCACCAAATTTTCCTACTGCTACCTACGAAAACCCAACTAGGCTACAACCCCAACATCTAATTTACCCATTAATATTCATCGTCACACGCATCATATTATTTGACAAACACAAAACAATCTTTTTAAAATACTCGTTCAACATTCAATTTTCCAAGATCCGTACAAATCAACGACTCCGGACGGTGGTATAATTTCTGAGGGTCAACTAAATTAACTAACTTTATTTGCTTTCTTTTTTTATTTTTATTATTTTCTTGAAGTTACTAACATTCTATTTATGATGTAGATTGTTAACTCGTCCCTGCAACTGTACGTATTGTATATATTATACTAACTCCCTGTAATATTTTATTTTCTTATTTTTTGTTTATTTTTTATGCCTGATTGCAATATTTATCACCTTGTATTTATTGTTAATCAAGACCTAAATAAATGTTCTAACTAATTCAGATAACATGGACAACCTGCTAGGAACCCATTAATATTGATTGTCTAATAACTTGTCACAAAAAATTTAGTCTTTTATGTGTTTCCTGAACCAACTTAGACTAATTATTTGTAGGGTGCTTAAAACGTTATATGATTATTCTTTTGTATAAAATCTGTAATGAATCGATATTTAGTAGAGGCCAGCAATGGGCAATATAGTTCCTGACTATATTGTACCCTCACCCCCGAACTCACTTTTTGGTTCCTGACCATCTATGGAGTCATGACGGGGAAAGCTACATTGGATAAGTCCATAATTTGTCCCTACGATTTCCCATATCCAATTAGGTTTATGATTCTTCCTTTAAAGAATTGTTGGCGACTTCAAAAATAGATTTTTAATAAAACCTTAACAATGGGGTAGTCAAATAAACGTGCTCACACCGCGTGTAGGCATTAAAGGAATTAAAAAATCCTACGCATACACTTATCATATCCTTATTCTAATTTAACTTTATTTTTATTCCCATCTCATGGGACTTCCTTCAATTATCATATCCTGACTCTCATTCCCAAGCTAGATAGAGCAAGGGGATAGCTGGTTCTCCAAATTCTATCGTCATCTTCCTTTGGTCCCTCGATCTGGTTTACCCATCCCTTTGTCTCTCCTTTCTGCATGTCCTATCTTTTATTGGATGTGTTTAGCATCTGGTATATGCTAGTGGATTCCATCTGCTATCCCAGCTCCTCTCTTACTGAACTGCAGCTAGGAACGTAGTCGCTTATATAGAATGTCGATCGACATCATCCCAAACTGCATCTTGCCTAACTTCTTTTGTTAAAAACAACCTTAGCTAGTTTTGTATCAGTAGCAGACTTGATACCTACTCTAGTCGATCCAACTACATAGGATCCAGCTTATCTTAAAGGTGGGTTATCCCCGTTCTTCGAATCCGAATTGAGCCCCTAAGCTAGAGCGAGCCACCACCCTTTTGTCTACTAGATGTACTTCTTCGATGAATGACATGCTCTTGTGCAATTTCCTTTCGATTGTCCAATGGACCTCTTGATTACATGCTAATCAATAATCTTTCCTTCGTAATTAGGTTGCTCCCCGATTATCAGCCTATCCCGTCGCAAGTCTGGAAAAGAGGCAGTAGGTGCTGGACTTGTTATCTAATTTGTTCTTCTTTCTAATATTTCTTGTACTAAAAAATAAGCAAAAATCGCAGGAAAATGCGAACTTGTTAGAGGTAGACTCGACATTTCGCTCACCTGCAAATAAAACTTATAAGGAAACCATTCTCTCGTGCCTCTCCCTAAGAGTCTCTTCTCGATTTGAGCCTTGAAAGAGACTAGTATCTATGCTATTTCTTTCTTACTGTCTTAGCATGAGTGCTTCTATTCGCTTTACGCCTTGAAGTAGGGAAAACCATACTGCTTTCAGCCGCATTATGTAATGCCTAGTGCCTTTAGTATTGAGGACAATTCCTTTTAAGAAGGGGAAGATGATTTGAAATCAGATCCAATCATGAAAATTTGTTGAGTAATAATCTTAAGCATGATAAAGGAGAGATCCATTGCCTAAAGATTAAGCCTAATGTGCTCGTTTTAACAAACAAAGGAAAAGAAGTAAAGTAGGTCAAGCTAGAAGTTGCCTATGGGTTGTGGAGAGGTGCCTATTTAATGTGCTTAATGTTAATTAGTGTTAGTTTAGTCTTAATTATGGTTTACTTTCACTAATTACATTTTATAGTTACTTAGCTCTTAAATCAGTTTTTGTAATTTTTGATTTTGGAGTTCCGGTCTGCTTTGCTTAATTAGAAAGGAAAAAGGACGTGTAAAACAAGTTGCAACAAGCTCCCAGCTTAGTCATTAAGGTGCTTGAGCTACTTGCTTAAAATGGTCCAATTACAAGCTTCTTAGTTAGGAGGAAAGAAAACCTATTGGCCAGCAGCTAAAGACGCCAACTTATGCAAGAACTTGGAGTTATTTAGTTCTCATATGGGCAGGCTCATTTCTACAGCTGTTTAATCATTTCTTTTCTTGAAATATGAAGACTTCAAGTATAGGAAAGGTTCCTATTGTCTCTTGTCCAAGTTGGTTCGTCTAATTGCAGGGAGAAGCTAAAAAACTAGATGTCGAGTTTCAGCTGGTTTTTAGAGAAGATATTTTCTATTTCTTTTCTTTCATTATTTCCTTAGTGTAAGGGCTTATAGTTCCGATGTATTAAGTCTCTTATTTCATGTAATATATGTGAGCTTGGTTATCAAGGAAAATCAGATTGTGAAGTGGTTAAATAAAGACTACAAACTGTTGCGTTTAAAGACGGAAAATCGAGGTTTTTATTCTAATCTTTGCACGAATCTCTTGGGAGGTAAAATTACAAGAATTCAATCCAATTAACATAATTTGAGAGTTAATCTCTTACTTTGTTAATGAACCCCTTTTAGTTTAGGTTGAGAGTGATTCACTTCCTAATCTAAAAACTAGAATACTTAGCTTTAATAGTGATTCTTTTAGTTTGTGTTCGAATCTATCCTAAACACTATTCTTCATTAAGTTATATTGTTTCATCTAGCTTGGGGGAGTTTGATGACTTGCTTATATTGTTTCTTTTTAGGGGGTTTTAGATAGTTTTTTAGAGCATTTAAATTTTAAGCTAGTTTAGTTTCATTATTTAGTTAAGTACTTGAATTGTGTAATATTACTCCTTGTTTGTTTTTGGGCATCTTTGACTTATTTCAGGTTTTCAGAACATTTCAGAGTACATATGCACAAACCCGAACACTAGGTTATGAAGAGGAAGCTAAATGGAATGTCAAGAAGCTCGAAAGACTCGAAGTATTGATGTTTTATATATGCTACCCAGCACCCGGGTTGGGTTGCTCGCACGGGTAGACTTTCACATGCAAGCAATTTTAAGTCTGCCACTCTGACCATCCCGGGTTATTTGGGTGACGCGTCCGGGTCATCTCCAACCCGAGCGCCTGGGTCGGTTGACCCAACTGGGTTGATCCATTTTCGAGCGCCCGGGTCGGACTGTTTTCCGAAACATCTTATTTTAATCCTCATTTTGCATAGGGGTGATTATGTAAATTTACTTAGGATATTTTAGCACTATTAAAGAGAACCTATGTCATTCTAGGTTAAGCTTTCACACATTAACATTTAGTGAGATTATTTTTCACTCTTAGCATTTGAGTTTAAAAACTCTAGGAGAGAGAAAGTGGATTGAAGCTTTCAAACTCCATTTACAGAATTTATTGAACATAAAAGTTGGTAATTTCTTGTTAAATTTAGTATATCTATTATTGATTTTGTTTGTTTCATGTTTTTATTTTGTTGAATACTTGTTTTGGTGGACTATTGAATATCTTTCTTTCTCCTCCATTGTTATGATGATGAAATTTATTGAAGCTTTGCTTTGGTTTTCTAGAATAATGTGTGAATAGTTCATTACTAGGGGAAGGGATATAGTGTTCAATTGATCCATGGATCCTTATGCATCACCCTACTATTAAGTGTCGACATGACACCATATCATATGTGAAATGAAATTTTTTGGAACTCAACATTGTGCTCTCTTACCTTACAAAAAAAGCACAAATTTCATTGTAATTTGAATTCACAACCTTGTATAGCAGTATAGGATATAAATCTCCTACTAATAAGGCAACATATCAATGATGCTCATTTGCTTTCAAAAACTTATACTAAATTTATCATAAGCTTTTAGATTGCAAAATAAAGAAAATATTAGATAAATTAATAATAAGATTAGAATTTATATCTGCAATACACGCATAAATTGATAACTAACAACTTACAAGTCATAATTACTCGTGCAATGCGTGGGTAAGAATTCAATCCGCATTATTATTGAAGGTAGAAATCTATCCACGGCACTAACAAACTATGATTACTTTTTTGAGCAAAAATATAACTAATAGTATGAGTTTTTGATGGAATTCAATAGTTAAGTTATGACGTTCTTTATACATATATAATATGAATACAATGACATATTATTTTTGGCTAACAATGTTGTAACACTCCATCCTTTTATAAACACAGTATAATGAAAATAGAACATTATATTAAAGAAATAGCGATAGCGAAAATATCGCCTGAGGGAAATGTCACTCTAAGCGAAGGCTAAATTAAACTAAATAAAAATAAAACCCAGTTAAATTAATCCAAGATATCCATAAAGAGGCAAAACAACCTCATAAACCCAATGTAGTAAATATAAAATAAAATAAGATATCTCAAAAATCCTAGATAGTCTTTCTCTCAATGCCTATAATACGAAATAATCACCTGCAAAATATATCAACAAACATCCACAATCAGTAGGGAGTAACTAACTGCTCTCCCAGCCCAATTAGGATCCATATAAGAGTTATAAAGTTATAGTAATCAAGTCATACACAATATCTCAATAATACACTTCAAATAATCAAATAACAAATAAATAAATAAATACAATAGAGACAATACAACATGCTAACTACAATAGGGTAAAGTTAACAGAATAATTTGACAAACAAATATACATATGAACTCAAGGATCAACATAATAAGCCTTCAAGTCTAACTAACATAATAATATGAACAATATAAATGACAATGATCACGTTTCCAAAATAGTCCTCTTAACACGTTAGAGGAGAAACTGGACGTAAGTGGATCGCAACCCACTGTTCCTATTTGGTTATAGTATTAGACCCTGCTCGCCTATGTCTAGTATGGCCACACCGTGATGCGAGATAGTACTCTGCTCAGTACTTCTCGACCTCTCAGACGATAACTAATAACCAAGACGGACCTACACACCCAACTTAGTATGTAAGTATAAACTATGTACCATGCTTAGTACACAGTAACTATTCATTCCTAGGAGACAACATCGCCTTGCTAGTCATCGTCCTCAAACAAAAATAAAAGAATTTCAACATTTGCATAATGCCATTCAAGGTCTTACATCAAACTGCAAGAATCTAGGGCCTTAACCCATCAATTTCAAACTGCAATAATTTTAGGGACTCAACCCATCAATTCCATATACATCAAAATATAGGAATATTAGGGACTCAACCCATCTATTCCAATTCAAAACAAATTCACAATTTCTCTAAATAATAATTATAATTCTAATCATATCATCTTCGAAAATATAATTTAACTCATCAAGAAAATAGAAAATTTTAGAAATACGTATAATAGCTTACAACCAATTTTAAGAGTTCAAAACAATATTATTTTCATCCAAACAACCAACCAAACTAAGTTCATACACAATACCATCATACTATTATCTTACCATACCAAATAACTACTCTTGACAATAACAACTTATAATAACATAACCTTCATAATTAATTTAGCTAACGTGCTACATACATCAAATAAGCATATATATAAATCTAAGTTATAACTTAGATAAAACATGATATAATGACTTAAAGACACAACCTGATGTTCATAGCATATACTTTGCATAGGCACCGCTAACACAATATCATACTTTAACTTCATAGGAACCAACAGTTTGCACATAACCACATAAGAAGCATTAGAAAGTGATTAACAAATGAGAAATACATGAATTTTCACCTATAGTTTTCGAGAAAACAACAATAGTACATAAAATTAAACATTATCACCAGATAAAAGTTCAATTCTACATAAACTTATCAAAACCATAATACTGAAATTTATAAATGACACTCACAAAAAAATTCCAACTAGATAACAAAATTTACAAGTTATCAAGTGTTAAAATAACTCATGAAAATTCACATAAACAAACATACAACATGTAATCATTCCCACCCCAACTCCTAAAACAATTATACCAACCCAACTTAACTTTTAAAACTAATACTTCCTCCGTTCTAAATTAAATGAAACACTTACCATTTTAGGCCGTTCCAAAATAAATGAAACGTTAACGTATTTGGTATTTACTTCTCTCTATCTCTCTCCTCATCACATGGAGCCCTCTTTTTCTTTCTCTTTATCTCTCTCCTCTCCTAAATCCTCGTGCCAAGACCCTGCGTTTCATTTAAAATAGAACGGAGGAAGTATAATCCCTATACGAATACTAATTGTTCTAGGGTCGCCATTAGTTACTTTTGAAGGCCTCCAATTGCTTGCATTCTTCTTCTTGAACATTGTGAAATTTCATTACATGCTGTTCTGTTCCGATTAAGATTCCCGGTGTTTGAAAGCCCGGATTCACAATTTCTCCGGTCAAAGTGAAGATCCAGATGTCTTCAAGGTTCTGTCCAAATTTTAGTACGATCCAACGGTTAGATCTCAGGCGATGGTCATTTCCGTGAAGGTGTGGCATGAAAAACCGAGATGAACTTTTCCTCTCAACTTTGTCTCTTCAAATAATCGAATAGTATGAATAATTTAAACTGCTTTTTGTTGTCCATTAAATAGTTTTATGAGATGATAAAAGGGTGTAAATGGGAGGGTTACAACAGCTACAATAATGGGTTGAATGGCTAATAAATGGGGGGTTACAAAGGGGGTTACAAGGTGTTCAAAAGTCACATCTCATACTTCAAAGGTCTGATTTTTTTTGGGACAGCATTAGAAGGGTATAAGTTCCACGATTCAAAAATCGTTACGACGGTCCAAGCGCGCTAGAACAATAAAATAAAAATACCAGCTCAAACGCACAATTTAAATACTAGAAAATATATAATTTCTAATTAAATTAATATATAAATATAACATTTTAAATGTTAAAAAAAATGTTACGATAAAATATCTTTAAGGAGTAAAAGATTCTAATTTTAACTGAAAATAGTAAGTTATAAGGGAAAAATAACTTAAAGAAACTATGAGCGAGAATATGTGGTGTTACAATGTTGCAACAAAAAACTGGGGCTTTTCGTTGATTACTCTTATACAATTAAGAAAAGAGTTTCTATGAAGCCTTGAACTCTTAGCTCCTCAATGTGTACTTAATTATTCAACCATCAAGTTACAAATTCAACTTTTATCAAAGTATCAATTGTCAAACTCAAACGAAAATTCGAGGCATTGCCGGAGCACAACAACTAAGTCTTAACTTAATAACGTGACATATATGTCATGTCATCATCATTCTATGAAATTAAATACTATCTATAACCAATAAATTTAAAAAATTAATTATTCCAGTTAGAGGTGTTCATAACTGGGTACCCGGTTCTTCGGGTTCCTGAATATGCCGGTGATGGGCTCGTTGTAACACGCCACATTAATCCTAATTTACCCAATATAGAGCAAGCTTAGGGTTGAATCTTGAGGTGGATCTCAAAACCCCTTTGATGAAGCTTTAAAAACCACGAGAATCTTTAGAAAAAGATCGGATCTTGTGGGCTTTTTTTAGCACTAGAATCAAAGTAATCTGATTTTTCGTAACACTGATGAACAATCTGGAAATATTTTTTGTGTTTTATGATTATTGATGCACGAAAATATAGAGGATAGATTGATACTTGAAGTCTCGGTTCAAGGTTGGAAAGTTGTGGTCTCGGCACAATCTCCTCTCAAAGTCTCGGTTTGAGTTTTTGTGGTTCGCTAACACACGAAAGTCTCTTCAAGAGCACTCTTAATAAAATCCAAAACAAATCTTCTTTTTTATTGCTGAATGAAATAAAACATATATAGGCTTGGAAGAAACCTATACCAACTAGAAAACCGAAGTCCTAAAGGATAACTAAAAACAACTAACAAACTTCTATCTATTCACACGGCTAAGGGTATCAATCCACACGCATATGTGCTTAGAATCCTAATGCAAATCAAACTCTAATTAAGACAAAGTCCTAATGCCAATGAAATACTTAACAAATCAGAAATTTAAACCCTAAATTACATAGAATTCTAACAGAACTAGAACTCTACATAAGTAACACTCCTATTCCATATCACATCCACATCATACTCTCCCTCTTGAAGAAAACTTGTCCTCAAGTTTCATCCAGTAAGTAGGGAACCAAATCAGCAGCACTAAACGTCCCCAAAACGCCACCTCCAAGTAGGACATGATAAGTATCATAGCCTTCACGATGAGCAACCTTGAAAGGCCCTTCTACGATCGGCTCTTGCTTCCCTTTGGAGTTGTTGTATATCTTCTGTGCATTAAGACTCAAAAATACAAAATCACCAACTCCAAAAGCATTCGGCTTTCATGCTAAGTGTAATGTATTAGCCTTCCTATCCTTTTTGCTCACGGTTGTTGACCTGCAATCAATAGAAATAGGAGAAGCAATAGGGTTAGCTTGCACCACCCTTGGGGTAGTGGCGCTAAAACAAGTCTTTTCTCATCTGTCTTCACACTATACATATTAGTTCGTCCATTGTGTAAGGTCTCCCTATCAGATTGCCATGGACGACCAAGTAGAATATTACAAGCTGTCATGGGTACAACGTCACACCAAAGTTCGTCCTTGTAGTTACCAATGGAAAACGTCACTAAGGCTTGTTTATCCACCCGTAAAGAGCCACTATCATTGAGCCAATTCAGCTTGTATGGTCTCGCATGCTGCCTCGTATGAAGATTCAAGTTATGCACAAGATCACTAGCAACTACATTTGTACATGAACCCCCATCCACAATCAAAGAGCAACTCTTTCCACCCACTAAGCATCTCGTATGAAATAAGTTTTCCCTTTGCTCTTGACCATCTTCTAACTGCACATCAACATGGAGTATGGTTCTCAGCAACCCTACCATCTTATCATTCATTTCAGGTTGCTGAATTTCTTGATCTTCCCAATCATCTTCGACATCAACCCTCAATTCCCCCATGTCTGCCGCAAGCATCCTCTCGTCATTGTTGTTCCTCCTAGAAAGGTAATCGCCAACAACATTGTGTGATCCTCAAGAGACACCAACACTGTTAGGACATGCCTTTGCAACATGACCCGTACCTTGGCACTTAAAGCAACGAACACCCTTCATAGCCAATCGCCCAGAGTAAGCTCAACTTTCTTTCCCTTGTCTTCAATGGAAACCGAGGAAGAACTAGCTAGTTGAGAGCTAGAAAGTTTCGAATTTAACTCCCTTTTGTACTCCTTCCCTTGCCACTTATTCCTGTCCTTCTCAAGCTTCTCTCTCTCTTGATTTTCAGCCCTTGTAGCTTGACCAACAACATCATCAAAGAATTGATAATAGCTCATCTCTACCTTATACCTCACATCGGGCTTTAGTCCCCTAAGGTACCTACTAATCTTCATCTCTTCTTCTTCCTTGATGTCACACAAAATACCTAGTCTTTCAAACTCCTTAGTGTACTCGGCCACACTAAGCTTCCCTTGCTCCAAAGTACTCAACTTTAAGTAATTATCTTGCAAGTACTGAGCTGGAACAAACTTCTTCTTCAAGTGTCGCTTCATCTCAACCCAAGACCTAATTGGCGGTTCCCGCTCTCGAATCCTCCTCATCTTGAAGCTATCAAACCACAAAGAGGCATACTTTGTTAACTTCAATTGAGCCACCTGATAAGCCTTCTCATCCTCATAACCCTTGAACTCAAACATCTTGTCCATTCTCCGCTGTCAATCTAGGTAATCTTGTGGATCTCCATCTCCATGGAACTCCGGAAGTTCCCACTTGATACTCTTATCTTCATCATTGAAAGCTCCGGGGTTAGAAATTCTCTCTCCACCACGGCTGACACTATTATTGGAGAGAGTAGTAACCTCATTCTCCATGCCTTGTAGTTGAGCTTGAATAGCCCTTTGTTCTCTAGAGTGGGTTTATAGCTCTTCAGACATCCAAGCCACTTGATTTACTAAATGTTTCATCCACTCTTCAGTAGTTTTAGGCATCTCATGCTCTCCAGTAGGTTCAGTCATGATCACAACCAACAACTCACAGTTCCACACAATCAAACACACACAGAAAGTTCGACTGAAATATGGGCTCCAAAATCCAATCAAAACACCTCGAAAATTTACAAAATTTAATAAAACCCTATCCCTATATGTTTCCAACACTCGACCAAATTTTCACATAAAAATATGAAGCCAAGCGTCTGCAGTTATGTTTTTTCCAGAACTGGTCCAGGATAGTCCGGTTTTAGACCAGTTCACAAAAAGCCGATCAGATGAATAGCAAACGAATTCTAAAAATTATGAAACTTCACAGGTGCAAAGTAGACATAAAAATAACCAGTTTCAAAAAAAGAATCACCTCAAAAGCTTTCTTAACGAAGGAGAACGAAGCAAAACAAACTGACCACCAAAACTGGATTTCGGAGAGTGAACTGTAACACTTCGAAAAACCTTCAAGAACACCACCCACGTCCAAGCTCTGATACCACTTGATGTGGATCTCAAAACCCCTTTGATGAAGCTTTAGAAACCACGAGAATCTTTAGAAAAAGATCGGATCTTGTGGGCTTTCTTGAGCACTAGAATCAAAGTAATCTGATTTTTCGTAACACTGATGAACAATCTGGATATATTTTTTTGTGTTTTATGATTATTGATGCACGAAAATATAAAGGATAGATTGATCCTTGAAGTCTCGGTTCAAGGTTTGAAAGTTGTGGTCTAGGCACAATCTCCTCTCAAAGTCTCGGTTTGAGTTTTTGTGGTTCGCTAACACACGAAAGTCTCTTCAAGAGCACTCTTAATAAAATCCAAAACAAATCTTCTTTTTTATTGCTGAATGAAATAAAACATATATAGGCTTGGAAGAAACCTATACCAACTAGAAAACCGAAGTCCTAAAGGATAACTAAAAACAACTAACAAACTCTTCTATCTATTCACACGGCTAAGGGTATCAATCCACACGCCTATGTGCTTAGAATCCTAATGCAAATCAAACTCTAATTAAAACAAAGTCCTAATGCCAATGAAATACTTAACAAATCAGAAATTTAAACCCTAAATTACATAGAATTCTAACAGAACTAGAACTCTACATAAGTAACACTCCTATTCCATATCACATCCACATCAAATCCACTAGGAAGTAGGATTAAAAATCTATTAATTCGTTAATTGCAATGAGCTAAATCTATTTTTGGGTTTTAGAAATGATTAAAAACTAAAAACTAAAGTCTAAACTAAACTAGATAATCCAACAACTTAAAGTAAAAAATATAGGATAGAAGAGATAATTCAAGGATAAAGAACTAGGGGATTGGGGAAATCGCCAACAACCAATCCATACATCCAAATCAAGTTAGAGGGAATCACATTGGAGGTTTTTGCAAGGGGAGAATCATTCAAACAAAACCCTAATTACTCTCTCGAGCTAATTAGGGAAGCCCGGTTAGTCATTTATAGTGTATTCTCATGGTTTTTGCAAGGGGAGAATTTAGCAGTTCATAAACATAATGATTAATCAAGAAATCCTAAATTAAAAAATGTTTATTTACATGAAAATCTCATTTTAACAACCAAATCAAGTTTATACCGAGCTTAATTTCTCATTCCTGCACTAGGGGTTCCTTAATGCAGAGCTAAGTAGTGATCAAGCATCCAACAAAACAATGAAAACAAGTTTGATCAACATGCTAAACCCCAATGGTAAACCCACTAAGGGCATCAGACTCACACATTTCAGTAATTTATATTAATTTGGTGTTTTTATTTTGTTTTTGGTGGGGATAGTGTGTCACACTTCAAACAAGCTGAATTTTACTTTAATGATGGTATAGTAATTGGTACACAAGGGGATCTTGTTTATGCTGTAATTGAGAGAGAAATCACATATTATTAAAAATTGAAGCGGGAGTTGTCAATGGCACATGAGCTCTAGCTAAGGGGGCTAACATGCAAGCCATGTGATGTGGCTAACAGGGGTCCCGCCACTCTTGAATTCTCCCATCCTTGTTCTTTAAAAGGAAGTGTCATTAAGAGTCCATGTTCATGTCCTCTGTCTAACATCAAGGCACATTACTTGACAAACTAGAAAAAAAAGGAAATTGTATAGAAGATCCTTCCATTAACATGCTTATAATAATGACATTCCAAATTTAAAGATAAAGTTGCAACTTTGAACAACTGAAAATAACCAAAAAACATCACCCTTGCTAGTAACTTACAATTTCCACTCAATTTACCCTAAATTTATCTTCTTTTAGTAGTTAAGAAATTACCAAGTTAAACGTTGACGGTTCAACTTGAAGGAATATGTCCTTAGACATTCCCGACAATTACTAAATATAAAGAGTAATTACTATGGAGATAATTAATTACGTTAGTTTAGAATCACATTTACTCATTTGGAGAATAAATGTTGGTTAATGGACAATATTGATCAACCTACAACTAAGTTAACCTAATCCTAGGAGGCCACACATTGTAAGTAACTAATGAAGAAGTTAAAACCTACCAATAGGAGAAATTAGGGTTAGGTTAGGTCTCTCTCTAAACCTATTCTCCTACTATTATAAAAGGTTATAATAAGATGGTGGAATAGAGCTCAATTTAACAAAGAACTTTAAAACCGAAAAGTAGAGAGAAAACCCTATTATTTCCCTTTGGAAAATCCGCCACCCTCCCTAAAAAAGCAAGAGAGGGAAATATGTTCATCCACTTCCGTTCTAAAGAACGGAATTCAATCTCGTGGACTAAGTAGAGGGACATCAATTGGCCGTTCTTCGATCTCTAAAGCTCAGATCCAGTGGAAAAACATGCTACAAAGGCCAGACATTCTTTTCCTTATAATAAGATTCATATTTATGTTATGCATGCGATCTTGTGATAGATGTTAGGAAATTTGTTTCCTGAAATTCCCCTGTATGTTCATCTATATTCCTACAGTGGTATCAGTTTTAACTCTTGCATAATATTTTATGATCATGTTCATGTGCTATTTTGCTTATTTTCATTCAATTAAGGGAGGGATTTATTTATGGATTAATTTGCATAATTAATATGGTGATATTAATGGATTGGAAAATGTTAAAAAATTGTTTTAAATTATAACTACGCTTAATTTTTCGGCTACCTGTTCAACTGTTGATCAATTTTATAGTTAGATTTATGGTTAATGGAGATTAAAGCAATAAATCTAAATAACAATATTAAAATTCAGATTTTAATTTGTTAAATAAAATTAATTTAAATGCCCTACGTGAACTGAATTTTAGAAAAATAAATCTGTTGTTTTTTCCTTTTAAAATTTCAGATTTCACTTATTAAATTTCGGATTTCTCATCTTGATGAGATCTAAACTCCAAAATTCTGATTTTAGTTGTTGAATTCGAAATTATTTGCCCAAATCAAAGAAACCCTAAGTTTGCACATAAAAATTCAGATTGAAATGTGTAATTGTTACATAATTTGAGATGAATTTAACCCCAACCATGGCTGGGTGGATACACCAGATTCGGTGCATCCACGATGGTTGCTGCGGCTGGCTGTGTGACGAAAAATGCGTGCTGCGCGGAGGTGGCTGCGGTGGCTGGGCTTCGGCCTTTGCTGCTCCGGCAGTGTTATACTGCGTCGCGCGGCTGCCGCGGCTGACTCGCCTTCTGCTGGCTGGTTGTACGGCAGTGGGTGTGTGGTGTATAATAAGTGTGCTGCGTTGGGCGGCAGACGCGGTTGGCTCGCTTTGCGCTGGCCGGCCTCGTGCGGATTGTTGCGGTGGTGATCTTCAAGCAGTTGAAGATCTCGTGATTTTCGGCTTCATGGTTGTATAGTTGTTCGTGGTATTGTTAGCTACAATTATGGAGTTAGTTGCTGCAGATTTTTTAATTAAAAAAAAAGGTTTAAATGTGTTTCAATAGCTTCACACTTTAGTTTTGTGCGGTTGTTGACCACGTTATCAAATCTGTTTTTTTTTTCTTTTTTATTTTAATTTGAGCATTATTATTAATTTCCAATTATGCAAATTAAAGGTTAATTTGATTAATTCCATAATATGTCCAAATTGAATTAAAATAAGGGAGTTTCCTAGATTTAGTTTACTACTTAAATGGTTAAGTACTATAACTAATATGGAAGCGTTTTGCTTTAGTTATTTCTTAAATTTGTTAAGTTTAACTAAATTGACATGTTTACTATTAATTGTTAATTTATAAATGACATGTTTTATTTGCTTATTATTTGTTAATGAGTAATTTTTTAAATATTTTGTATTTATTTTAATTATGATATTATAAATGCATGGATGCTTGATGTACGTAATATGTATGATATTATATTCTGCATGTTATGACTAGTATGGCCCAAAGTAGGATAGTAAATACGATATGTGATTCGTTATTATTTAGTATGCTTGTCCAGCAAGTAAGCTATGTGTTTAACCTCCTTGTCCGGCAAGTAAACCAGTTTCCCTTAGATGTTCTTCACTTGGAGACTTGTGCAACAATGTCTGAATCTGCCTTGTCCGAACCTGAGCTTCGTTCCCGAACCTGCAAAAAGGGACCCACCCTGGAGGTTTGGGTGGTGGTTCCCCCTCCGAATATTAAGTCAGATATCAGGAGTTGGAAGGAAAAAGTAGAGATAGAGAGAGAAAGTGAGAGGGTATTTTTACAGAGTAAGTTTGCACTGTTTGCATTGAATAATCTTTCTCCTGATTTCAGGGGTATTTATAGTGTTTGTAGTATGACTGCTATCCTTAAAGGTTGCCCTAGAATAGTGGCACCTGATTGGCTAGGCAATCAAACCATGACACTTGGCAGGCTAGGATTTGTGAGGGTTTATCAACCAATCACCTGCAACCACCTTTAAGGATTTGGGCTCTGACTAACCTTTGGGCCAGAAAGGTGAGTCCTTTCCCCCAACTGGATACAACCCAATGGTTAAATCTTTTTCCTTTATTTTCTCTGAGAGGACACGTGTACGTCCCTGATGGACCCAAGTGTCTCTAAAGGAGCCGTAGATTTTTTAGGCTACAACATTTGCCCCTAAAAGGGTTTTTACTGTTGGCCTATCAGACAGTTAAGACCCTTTTACCCGAGGTGGTTAATTCAAAATCAAAAAAGAAGCAAAGACGCACCCTTTTCTGGGCTTTACCGGTCATAGTCGACCGTTTTAATCTTTTCTGGTCATTCTTAACCGGTTCAGGGGGTTTTTTACCTCCCTATATATATGCTTGGTGTGTCTTCATTTAATCATTTCACACCTTGAGAGAATTTTTCTAGAGAGAGAGGCTCTGCATTTTTCTTGAGAGAGAGAGTGATCGTCCAATCTCCGTTTTCTTCACTGAATCGTCCAAGCGTTTCGTCAGGTATCTTTTCTTTCTTCTTTTTTATTTTCCTTTATTCTTTATTTTTTCTTAGAATATCAATAAAATGGAATCTTCTTCTTCGTCAAATAATCCTGGCCGACCAAGAGCTTGTCTTGACCCTAGAACCGAGAGTACTTCTTCTTCGGCACATTCTAGAGTTGGACCTCTTCTGACCGAGTATATATTTTTTATGGTTTTGGCCGGAAAAGTCGGACGACCCAGTCTTTACCTGTGCAGGGTAATCTGGCGCGCGTCAAGCAAACGGCCCGTCTAAGACGAAGAGTAATCCTCCCGACAGATAGTTCTGAAATGGAGGAATCTACTGGACGAGTTCCAGATGAGACGAGGGAGGCTCAAAGTGCTCAACCTTTGGGCGGGCCTCCTTCCCCTGACCACAGTTTTGGAGATCCTCAAATAAACCCTGAGGCCAGTCCTTCTGGCTGGGACATTAATATGGAGGAAGCTGGCGAGGACAATAACGGGAGTGAATCCGGCACTGCCGAAGAATCGGACGAACCCTCCACTACCTCGTCTGAAATTAGGAGACGCTTAGGTACCCTTTCTGACCCTGGCTTTATCTTAGTTAATCGTAAATGGTTAGAAAAGATAGGTCCTGACCCCAGCTACTTGTCTACTTATATGCCCATGCCGGGCTTTTCTTTCGTCATTCCTAATAAGGAGGCCACAATTCTGAGTGCTCCCAAGAACCACTTTGCCGTTTACAAGCTAGCCTTGGACGCGGGACTGAGGTTCCCCCTCCACGATTTTATAGAACAGGTGCTAAGGTATTACAACATCGGCCATAATCAGTTGGCGCCTAATGCCTGGCACAACGTGCTGACCTTCATAGCCGTCTGCGAGCTACGCGGCCTGGCTCTTTCTCTCCAGGCCTTCACCCACATTCATTATGCGGCTATGGTTCCAGGGGCTGTGGACGGAACATGGCTCAGCATCTGCAACCGCCCCGGCTTTCTCACTGCTTGGGGCAAGCCGTCGAAGATGCACGACTGGAAACCCGACTTCATCTTCCTACGAGCGGCCAACGACTCCGCTACTGAGGGCTACCGTTTTTATAATCGAGCCGTCATGAATACTGGGCGAAAACAGTCTTGGTTGGAGTTGGAGGACCAGTTTGACGAAGAAGTGGTGGACTACTTTAGAATAAAGGAGTATTCCAGACCGGGTCAGACATCCTTTAAAGGGCCAGCTAACTAGATACCCTTTAAAGAGATGTTTTATGTCGATAACTTCTTGGTCGCCGCCGGGTTGCGGCTGGCCGATGATAAAGGTATACATTCAAAATTTCCAAGTAAAATGCCTCGTCCATAGCCCAGATCGGACTAACCCCTTTTACTTCTTGTTGCAGATTCAGCCAGAGCACTTCTCAAACACTCTTGGACGGGAGATATCAGTATGTCCAAGTTCACTGACAACTTGTGGAAGGAGTTCGCCAAGAGTAGTGCTGAGAAAAGGGCTGAAACAATGGTAAATAAGTTTTTTTTTTTTTGGACGAGGATCGTTCTGGCTCGTCAAATATCGATTTCAAATTCTTGGACGAGAATCACCTGAAGAAGGAAAGCGTCCAAGCTTGGACGACCAAACTCTTTGGGCTCTTCTCGTCTGAGATGCTGAATGGCCTTGGACGAGGACCACTCGGGTTCGTCCAAATTGATTTCCAATCCTTGGACGAAGATCACCCGAAGAAGGACGGCTTTCTGCTTTGCACCACTATCGTCTGGTCATAAATATTACTTTGGACGAGGTTCTGTTAGGAAAGGTTGTCCATACTTGGACGCCTTCCTTCCTTAGGTGATTCTCGTCCGGAGCTCAATAGTTTAATTATAGCTTTTGTTCTTTGGACGATCCGGTTAATAACTTAATTATTTTTGCAGAAAAATGCCCCTACCAACAAGCCCCCGCCTGGGAAGTCTTCTTCGGCCAAGAAGAGACCTACAACGGCCGTGGATCAGCCTCCAGCCAAAAAGACTAAGGGCTTTACAAGAAAGAAAACGGAGAAGACTACTCCGTCTGGCAAGGGAGTTGGGGAGAAAGTCATGCTTCCTCCGAAGGACAAGGTTCTGAAGGAGGAGTCGTCCACTGCTTCCCCGGCTGCGGAGGAGAAACGTTCTGCTCCTGCTGACCAATTGGATGTAATTCCAGTTGATCTTACTAACGTCGGACCAGACTCGGCTCTGGCACTGGTTATTCCAGAATCGGAGACAGGCTACAGACGCCCTACCCGGCTTCAGTGGCTCGGTAGCGAAGCTGGTCTCTCAGATGTCGTTATCCATTAGGACGACATCCTTATCTTCGGGTGAGTCCTATTATCCTAATAGAGTTAGGACGGTGCGGGTCGGCGGACGGTCAATGAGTCCGTCCATCAGACAAACCATAGTCATTCCTATCAAGAGAACTGATCCCCCCCTCTTTCAGATAAGGGCAAAGAACCAGCTTCATCTGCTGCCGTTCCCACAGTAGACTCGGACGAGGAGTCTTCGGCTGCTTTTGCCAAGATGTCCAAAGCTGAGCGAGAGCGGCTCAAGCAGGAGCTGTTCAAATGCTACCCTGAATCCTATATAAAGGGGTTGAGGGGAGCATCAGCTGGGCATGTGGGCTACATGTCACAACTGTCGCCGAGGTACGGTTTATCACCGTTGTTTTGTACTTGTACATTTCCTTTTTTATAACTCGTCTAATGACTTGTTTTATTTTCGTTGTTCCAACTTTCCGGCTCGCAAGATTTTGACCGAGGAGTGGGGCGAGGGAGCTTAGGAAGGAGAATAACC
Organism: Beta corolliflora; assembly: GCA_947648045.1. Classification (NCBI taxonomy): domain Eukaryota; kingdom Viridiplantae; phylum Streptophyta; class Magnoliopsida; order Caryophyllales; family Amaranthaceae; genus Beta; species Beta corolliflora. Next base: position 271,078 of record CANSZD010002321.1, read on the forward strand.
AGCTCGTCCATCTGGCTACAACGGTCGGCGACAAGGCCATTCATGACATTGAGATGGCGAAGACTCTTCACCGTCAATCAAAGGATGCTTGGCAGAAATATTCGGCCGTACTGGAGGCTAACAACCAGCAGTATCTCATCACCATCAACAAACTGTACAAGGAACAAGACCAATTGAATTTGGCCTTGGACACCGTCTCAGCCGAGTTGAAAGGCGAGAGAGATACCGCTCTCTTGGTTGTTGTTCAACTGAGGAGGGAAAATATCCTTCTAAGGGCGAGGAATGCTCGTCAGACCAAGGAGAGCGCCCTGTGCCTTTGACGACGCTAAGGAAGGTCTCAATCGAGTTATCGAGACTTCCAAAGGTCTGGCCGTCAAGGCCTTTGAAATGCTGGCAGAGCCTCATGAGGTCCCCAGCTTTGTTCGGCGTCTGGATTTCCAGGAGAGCGTTCACAATGCGATGGTGACTGCTGAAGAGCCTCCTGAGTTCTTGGAATCGGAAGAAGAAGCTGCGGACGAGGACGGATCTCCTGAGGACGACTATGAAACTCTTGCTAAATGAGATGCCTAGTTTTAGGTTTATTTTTCTAGGTTTCTTGGCTTGTTTGCCGTCGTAGCTTTGTCTCCTCTTGTTTTATACTAAGCTGTAAGCTACTTTGACCAGTATATAATGAAATGACCTTTTGCCAATTGCTTGTCTTTTCATTTATTGCACTTAACTTTCCATCAAGTATAACTAAGACTCGTCCATCTCTTCTTGGACATTTTTGCAACTTAACGAAGCAATACATGCCTCTTGCCCTTGTCTTTAGACGGCCTTCAAACATTCCGCAAATTAGCGCAAGTACAGATGGGACTCGTCCTACTTGTCTTTGGACTTTAAGTTTTGTGATGAAAAGGGTTAGTATCAACCTTGCCTTTGGACGATCATCGAACTTCCCAAAATGTAGCCGAGTATAAATTGAGACTCGTCCTGACTTTTGGACGGTCTGCAGGGTTTGCAAAGGAAAGGGTATCATCCTTGTCTTTGGACGATCATCAAACTTTCCTAAATGAAGCCAAGTATAATTGTTACCCGTCCTTCAAACTTGGCTCGTCCTAAAAGTTCTGAGGTTATCCCCCCTTCTTGGACTTAGCGCATCCTTGTATTCTAGACGAGCCTTGTCCCAAGAAGGAAAACGGCCAATATTGGCCGAGCAAACCTAACCTCCTTTGTTCAGGACGAGCTTAGTTTCTTGTGGACGATTTATGTATTGCGGTTTATGGACGAGCCGTACTATAGCCGGCTTCGTTGAGGAGGCAATCTTCGTTCTGAAGTAGTGAACCCTTACTAGGGTTTTTATTGCTTAGTTCATCCTGGCCTTTGGATGACCTTTGACTTCCCTCAAAAGAGGCCGAGGATAACTGTGGCTCGTCCTACAGACTTGACTCGTCCTAGTAAATTTCATGGTGTATAGCGTTATCCCCCCCTTCTTGGGCTTAGCTCAACCTTGTAATATGGACGAGCCATGCACCAAGAAGGAGAGCGACCACATTGGCCGAGCCTGCTGAAATTGTTTCGGACGAGCCTTGGATTAATGGACGAACCATGTTTTGGGCGGCTTTCTTGAGGGAGCAACACTCGTCTTGAAGTAGCGGACCCTTACTAGGGTCTTTACTACTGAGCTTTCCGTGTATTCGAAAGTAAGATTCCTTTACTAAGGGTTGCTTACTTCAGGTCAGCTTTCTCTTAGAGACCTTGACGTCTCTCTTACTAGAGATTTTTGTCAATTTGCCGACCATATATGTGATCTAACCTTTAGGTTTATTACACTTTGGCCGGTCTCTTTGAGGGAGTGACGTTCGGCAGAGAAGTGAGCATTTTTTACGCTCTATTGTTCTTTGTAATTTTGTTCAAGTTACCGTCACTTTTAGACTACAAACTGGTTAAATGCCCCAAAGTGAATCAACTTGGTAAAAAATAAACAAAGATGAGAAGGAAGTAGAGATTGTATTATATGAATTTTGCTTGACTAAATGTCAAGATACATGTTTACAATTCCTTTTCCCTTGTTTGTGCCATGGCACTTTTGAGTGATTACAAACTACTTGCCGTTTTTTCTAGCGATTAACTGAGTTAGACGTGGTACTTATTCAAAGTGTCTGAGTTCCAAGTGCGCTGTATTGGTCGTTCATCCATATCTTGGAGACGAAAGGTTTCGCTTCGCACCTCTTGGACAATCAGATAGGGTCCTTCCCAATTTGGTGTTTGTTTCCGCAGCTCCTTAGCTCGTCCAACTGCCTCCATCTTCCTTAGAACCAGGTCCCCTACCTTGAGTGGTCGTCTAGCGACTCTCTTATTGAAGTCCCGAGCCATTCGCAACTTGTACAATTGCATTCTCAGTAAAGCATTGCCCCTGACTTCTGGTACTTGATCCAAAGCTGTGCGCAATGCAGCCCAGTTGGCATCTTACCAGTAAAGCATGACTCGCAGGGTGGGTTCTTCAATCTCAATGGGCAAGACGGCTTCGGTGCCATAGACTAACATGAAGGGTGTCTCCCCTGTAGAGTTTTTGACGGTGGTTCTGATGGACCATAACACCAGCTGTAGTTCTTCAACCCATTGTCCCTTAGCATTATCCAACTTTCTTTTGATTCCATTGGATAGAATCTTGTTGAAGGACTCTACTTGCCCATTGGCTTGTGGGTGGGCGACTGCAGCGAAGTGGGCTTTGATTTCTCTTTTCGCCAACCAATCTTTCGGCTTAGGCGTTTCAAATCGTGGACCATTATCAAAGACGATGGATGCGGCATACCAAAACGAGTTATATTGCTCTTCCAAATAAAGCCTTTGACATCATTCGTTGTTATACCCCGTATGGCTTCGCCTCTATCCATTTAGTGAAATAGTCCACGACTACAATTACAACCTTCTTTTGCCCGGCTATAGGGAAAGGTCCCAGAATATCCATGCCCCATTTGGCAAAAGGTAGAGGGAATAAGATAGGAGTTAAGTAATTGGACGGCTTCTGATGCAGATTTCCGTGCTTCTGACAACTGTCGCACTTTTTTGAATAGACGAGAGCATCCTCCTTTAAGGTAGGCCGGCAATACCCCGTCCTTAAAGCCTTTTCTCCCAATGCTCTTTCCCCAATGTGAGATGCACAAGCTCCTTCATGGAGTTCCTTCGTAACCTCTAGACCATCTTCCCCGGTGATGCACTAGAGAAGAGGACGATTGAATGACTTCTTGTAAAGGGTCTCATCCCTACGGTTCAAACCATTTGTCTCGGGCTTTCACATACTTTGCCTCTACGAGGTCTCGGGCGGTCGTCCCGTCTTCTTGTACTCTATTATAGGATCCATCCAAACTGCACCTCGGCTAAGAAACATGATTTGTTCTTTGTCAATGCTCTTTTTTGGTTTAACTTCCCAAAACACTGTTCTTGGCGCATCACCTTCACCCGAGCCGCCAATTTTGAAAGAGCGTCGCATGATATTCGACCTTGGTACTTGGGTCGAGAAAAAATTGTTTCAAAGGCTCAATCTCATCCTTGATCAGACGCATATATTTGCTCATTGATGCCTCTTTACATTCGAAGTCTCCATTAACTTGACTGACGACCAAGAGAGAGTCCGATTTGGCCTCAATCTCCAAAGCTCCAGCCGCCTTACACATTTTGATCCCAGCCAGAAGTGCTTCATATTCAGCTTCGTTATTGGACGCTTGGAATTGGAATCTTAGCGCATATTCAAACTTATCTCCTTCTGGAGATTGACAAATGATTCCTGCCCCACATCCATTGACAGTGGACGATCCATCAACCATGAGCGTCCAATGCTTCCTCCCTTCAGCTGGATCAAGTATTGGTTCTATAGTTGGCCGAGTAAGCTCAACTATAAAATCTGCCAAAGCTTGCCCCTTAATGGCTTTCCTTGGTTCAAATGATATATTGAACATGTTAAGCTCAACAACCCATTTTAGCATCCGTCCAGCGGCTTCCATCTTTTGCAAAACTTGCTTCAAGGGCTGGGCAGTGTAGACGAGTATACTGTGAGCCAAGAAATAGGGCCTTAACTTTCTGCTGGCCATGACGAGTGCCAACCCAAACTTCTCGACCGGAGTATACCTATTTTCCGCGTCCTTGAGCACATGACTCACGAAGTATATTGAGACTTGCACGGATTCTCTTTCAGCCAGTAGAACAGCACTCACAGCCTGAGTGGACACAACCAAGTATATAAATAGTTTTTTCCCCTCGGCTGGACTGACCAACCTAGGGAGCTGATGAAGGTGATCTTTGACTTGCTAAAGTGCTTGCTCAGCTTCCGCTGTCCACTCAGACTTGGCCTTCTTCTTGATAGTGGCGAAAAAGTGATGGCACTTGTCGCCCGACTTAGACAAGAAACGTCCAAGGACAACTAAGAAACCCGTCAATCGTTGAACTTCCTTTATCATTGACGGGGATTTCATGTCTAGAATAGCTTGGATCTTCTCAGGGTTGGCTTCTATTCCCCTCTGATCTACTAAGAAGCCTAAGAACTTCCTGCACAAGACGCCAAAGGCACATTTCTTTGGGTTCAATTTCGCTTTGTACTTTCGAGAGTTTCGAAAGTTTCTCTCAAATCACCAACATGACCTTCCACTTGCGACTCTGACTATCATATCATCAATATATGCTTCCATGTTTCTTCCCAACTGTGGCTGAAAGACAGTATTAATCAATCATTGAAAGGTGGCCGGCACATTACGGAGCCCAAAAGACATCCTCAGCCAGCCATACAGCCCTTTCTCGGTAATAAAGGACGTTTTATCCTGATCCTCTGACCACATGGGGATTTGATGAAAGCTTGAATATGCGTACATGAAGCTTAACAAAGCATGGCCGGCCGTGGAGTCCACCAGTCGATCCAACTTAGGCAAGGGGAAACTATCCTTGGGACAAGCCTTGTTGAGATCAGTGTAGTCCACACACATCCTCCAGGTGCCATTAGGCTTTGGCACCATGACCACATTCGCTATCCATTCTGGATAATAAGTCTCTCTGATGAATTTTAATTCCAACAAATTCTGAACTTCCTGGTCGACCGCCTGGTTCCTGGCCGGTCCTAAATGCCCTTTCTTCTGACGAACAGGTCTTAAACTTGGATCAACATTCAGCCGGTGGACGGCTATCTCTGGATCAATTCCAGGCATTTCTTCAACACAATAAGCAAACACGTCTTGAAATTCTTTTAGCAGGGTAATTAAAAGGCTCCTCAAACTAGGAGAGAGTGAAGACCCAATTTTCAAGGTTCTTTCTGGACGGGCTTCATCCAAACATACATCTTCTAGGGCTTCCATCGGCTCTGGACATTCTAGTGCCAGCCCCATGATGGCCATCACTTCTCCAGACGAGGGTGGCTCTTCCTTGACGGGCTCATACTTCCTTTTCTTGCTGGGAAGATGCTCAGACGTTTTCCTTGAGGGAGCAACCGGCGTCTGAGGACTCTCAATTGCCGTTCTAAGTGAGGCCACTTGGTCCTTTACCAACTCGGACGCCTTCCTTTCGCCAGCAGCCTTCGGCTTATCTTTTCAAAATTCAGACGAGTTCCTTCCACCAGCAATCTTCGTCTGGTCTTCATTGTCTGCTTTCCATGATGACGGCTTCAGGGTAGTTAGGTAACATTCCCTAGCCGCTTACTGATCTCCATACAAGGAGCCAATTTGGCCACCATCGCATTCAAACTTCATAAGCATCAAGTGAGTTACTATTACAGCTTTAACATGATTCAGAGTTGGCTGTCCAAGTATGACATTATAGGCAGTCAAATCTCGGACGACCAAGAACTTGATAAACAAAGTCCGCGAGGCATCCTTCTCTCCAACCCGGACGGGCAAGGTAACTGTTCCCATAGAATTAATGATTCCTCCCCAAAACCCTATGATGGGATGGTGGACGGGGACCAAGTTCTTCTCATCAAACTTCAATCTAGACAAGCAATCTGCGCTAATGATGTCTGTCGAGCTTCCGGTGTCAATCAGAATTCTTCTTACTCTTAAGTTTGCTATCTTCATTTCTACAACCAAAGGGTCATCATGGGGAGTCCTCAGCTTCCCCGATCTTGCTCACTAACCACCACCTTTGGAAAGGGCTCGGCCTTTGTCTGATCAGTTAGCAAGACTTGACCGAGCTCCCTGAGATAGTTTTTGTGCCCACTATTGGTTTGTCCTCCAGCGGCAAACTCTCCTGAGATAACAAGGACAACATCCTCGTCAGTGCTTTCACTCTCCTTCTTCTTGCTCGGACGATCATCTCTCTTCTGAAACTTCTTTCCACCTTGGGGTAAGTATGAGTTCATCTTTCCTTTTCGAGTTAGATCATCCAAAGCCCTCTTAAGGTGTTTACATTCATTGGTCTCGTGACCATAGTCTTTGTGAAAGTGACAGTATTTGCTCTTGTCTCTGTTTCTGTAAGGAGTCTTCATTTCAGCTGGAGCCTTCAGCTCATATTGGTCCTTTATCTCCATAAGAATGGAGTATTAGTCCTTGCTGAATTCAATATGGTTGGCTGAAGGCTCAGATTCCTTTCTCTTGCTTCTTCTGGACGAAGTAGTGGTTGAGGTAATTGCCCAAGTCTTGGCCTTTTTGGGGTTACTCTTCTTTGGTTGAGCAACCTCTTCAGGCTTCTTGTACTCGGGGTGCTTTGCCTCAGCACATACTTCAGTGGCGTGTATAAATGCTTCGGCTTCCTTTAAAGCTTCGGCAAGAGTGGTGATTTTCTTCTTCACCAGGTCAAACTTAAAACTTCCTGGCCTTAGTCCCCTGATAAAGGCGTTAAAGGCCACGCCAGCATTGAGATCTTGAATCTGAAGGGCTTCTAGATTAAATCTTTTAACAAAACTTCTGAGGGCTTCCTTGCGTCCTTGGACGACCTTACCCAAGTGCATGCTTATTTTATGTTCTTGCCGATTGGCAACAAAGTGACTAGTGAATAGGTAACTGAGCTCAGTAAAATTGTTGACTGAATTAGGAGGGAGACTGTTAAACCACTTCTGAGCTACTCCTTTCAGAGTAGCCAGGAAATTCTTACACCATGTAGCATCATCCACTGCTTGGACGTACATCTGATGCTTATAGGCGGATAGGTGATCGTCTAGATCGGTAGTTCCATCAAAGGGCTCTATGGTAGGAAGTTTTACCTTTGGGAAGGGGGGCGCCTCCATGATCCTGGACGAGAATGGGGTCGGCCAGTTGATTCGGAGGGCTCCCAGCTGTCCCTCGATGGGTATGAACTCCTTTCTGTGTTCTTTCAACACAGGGTTAGATGAAGTGTTTGCAGGGGATGGACGCCTATACACCATGGGCTGAACCACCGTTTTTTCTTGTCTTGGACGAACAAGAGAAGGGCCCAGACTTCTTCCTTCTGTTCTGGACGGTATCCTCAAAGGAGGGTCTCTCAAGTACGGTGTAGACCCTGTGGCCGACCGTTGTAATGCAGTAGCTTTCTTCGCCTCTAGGTATTCCCTGGCATCGGTTTCCATTCGGTGCCCATTTGGACGAACATTATCCTGGGTCCTAACCACCAGGTTCCAGTCCATCTTCCTTCGCTGCTCACTAACTTCTTGCTGCTTTTCTCTGGCTATTCTCCTAGAGGGTTCCTGACGAACAGGTCGACTTGGACTTGGACGGTTCTCCTGGGAATGCCCCCTAAGAGGAATTGGATTGTTAGGCTCGGCTCCGGATTTATATGAAAAAAAAGATGTTGTTCTTGATACGTTCTGGAGGACTCGCCGCCATCTTAGTCTCGAAAATCATTCAAGACGCGTTCTCAAGATGGGCAGCAGCCATCCTTGGACATTCTAGATTCTCCTGAATAACAGGTTGTTGGCTTTGTCCAGGGACATTGATGATGGATGGAAGTCTATCCCTTCCTCGAGGCGGTATCTCATGATCTACTGTATCTTCGACATTAATCTGAAAACTTCGATGTCTAGCCACGTTGGACGATTGACAATCAGTCATCGTTGCGTCTCCCCACAGGCGGCGCCAAATGTTTTGTATGCTTGTCCAGCAAGTAAGCTATGTGTTTAGCCTCCTTGTCCGGCAAGTAAACCAGTTTCCCTTAGATGTTCTTCACTTGGAGACTTGTGGCAACAATGTCCGATCCGCCTTGTCCGAACCCGAGCTTCGTTCCCGAACTCCGCAAAAAGGGACCCACCCCGGAGGTTTGGGTGGTGGTTCCCCCTCCAAAGCTTAAGTTAGATATCAGGAGTTGGAAGGAAAAAGTAGAGATACAGAGAGAAAGTGAGAGAGTATTTTTACAGTGTAAGTTTGCACTGTTTGCATTGAATGATCTTTCTCCTGATTTCAGGGGTATTTATAGTGTTTGTAGTATGACTGCTATCCTTAAAGGTTGCCCTAGAATAGTGGCACCTGATTGGCTAGGCAATCAAACCATGACACTTGGCAGGCTAGGATTTGTGAGGGTTTATCAATCAATCACCTGCAGCCACCTTTAAAGATTTGGGCTCTGACTAACCTTTGGGCCAGAAAGGTGAGTCCTTTCCCCCAACTGGGTACAACCCAATGGTTAAATCTTTTTCCTTTATTTTCTTTAAGAGGACACGTGTACGGCCCTGATGGACCCAAGTGTCTCTAAAGGAGCCGTAGATTTTTTAGGCTACAACAGTTATATTTGAATGTAAATTAAATACGATCTGCGAATCGTTTGTTTTTTTATAACTTTCAATTTTCGTTATCTATTAAATTCAAATTATGTAATCAAGCATGTGGATCCAAGGAATTTCAAGGATGGTGATCCATGGAGATTCAAGGGAAGATTCATGAAGATTCGTTATTTTCCTAAGTTTAGGGGCCATACTAGATCATTTTAAATATTGCTTTTATTAATTTCTTGCATTTATTGTGTTTAAATGCTTGCTTCTAAGTTTGTTTGTGGTTAATTGAATCATGTGTTCACTATTAATTGACCATATTAGTAAACTTAGGTCCCCAAAAGTAATATTGAGTTTTAATTGCTTTTCCAAACAACACCTATGAAGCCTTAGATAATGAGTGATAGGTTCTGCCAAAGCAGGGTGTTACTCATAATTCTGGGGATATTAGGGTAGGTTTTTGAAACTTACATGTTAATGTTTGGTTTAACTCAACAAAATCATCAAAAGACAAAGTTTTGGGTTTTGAAGCTAAGAGATAGGAGTAAATAAGGAGTTGTTAACCTGTCTACCAAGAATTATAATTACTTATAATTAGTAAAGTGTTTACTTACCTCAACTACTATAAATTGAAGGCAGGGTCAAAGTCTGTTTGATTGTAGTGGGTGGGGGTCTTGGTTATTTCTTTATTCAATATGGGACTTTTATTTTGAATAAAGGGTAGTAGTTAATTAAAATTTGTGTAATTGCTGCTTTCTTGATAAACATTGATTGAATCTTGCTTTATTATTTGTTGTAGTAATCATGTCTAGTAACAATAACAACAACAAGAACACCAACAATTCTACTTGTAATTTGCGCTCCGTCCTTTCGAAGGACAAATTGAATGCTAAACGTTTCATTGCAAGTGAAAGGGATATGAGAATCGTTCTCAGAACTGAAAAGTTAAACAACTTTCACATGCAAGGAGAGGAAGCAACGATGCAAGAGATGCATGAAATGCTAACTCAGACCAAGCGAAACATCCCTAACAAGCCAGAAAAAGAACATAAGGATGTTCTTATGGTTAGTAAAGGGCAATCGCTCAATAGGATTGGGATTGCTATTAAGAAGGACGAAAGCAAACAAGTTGCCAAGTCTGAAACTTCTGAAAAGCAAAAGACTACACCAAAACCAAAAGTTGTTGATGAGCACTATTGTTACACATGTAACAAGGTTGGTCATCGGAAGAGTAGTTGCCCCAAGTATCTGAAGGATCAAAAGAAAGGATTTTCTAGTTCAGATATGTATGTTATAGAAGTTAACTTAGCAATTTCTGCTTCTTGGGTATTTGATACCGCTTGTGGTTCGCACATTATTTGTAATATGCAAGGCCTCAAAAGAAGTAGAACATTAGGAAAGGGAGAAGTAGATCTTCGTGTTGGCAATGGACCACAAGTTGCTACATTGGCAGTGGGAGTATATAGTCTACTTTTTCCTTTGAGATTAGTTTTAGAACTTAATAATTGTTATTATGTTCCTGCTATCACAAAGAACATTATTTCAATTCCTGTTTTGGATTCGGAAGGTTTTTCATTTACCATAAAGAACAATTGTTGTTCTGCGTACTTGAATGATATGTTCTATGTATCCGCTAAGTTATCAAATGGTTTATATGTGCTAGACTCCCACATCTATAACATAGACAGCAAGAAACATAAAACAAATGATTCAAACCCGACATACCTATGGCATTGTCGATTAGGCCACATAAGCTCAAAGCGCATTGAGAAACTTCATAAAGATGGAATTGTCAAATCATTTGATTTCGAATCATTTGATACTTGTGAGTTTTGCTTGATGGGGAAAATGACCAAGTCTCCTTTCACAGAGGGCCAATGACCTTTTAGCCCTCATACATACAGATGTGTGTGGACCTATGAGTACGTTGGCTAGGGGAGGGTACAATTACTTCATTACTTTTACCAATGATGTGAGTAGATTTGAATTTGTTTACCTCATGCGGCATAAGTCGGAATCCTTTGAAAAATTTAAGGAATTCCAGAATGAAGTACAAAACCAACTTGGGAAGAAAATTAAGGCATTGCGATCCGATCGTGGTGGTGAATATTTATCTCAAGAATTTGGTGATCATTTGAAGGATTGTAGAATACTTTCACAATGGACTCCACTAGGAACACCATAGTTAAATGGCGTTTCTGAAAGAAGGAATCGGACTCTACTTGATATGGTTCGATCCATGATGAGTGTTGCTGATCTTCCTATTTTATTCTGGGGATTTGCGCTTGAAACAGCAGCATTCACACTTAACAGAGCACCATCCAAAGCAGTGGAAAAGACACCATATGAAATGTGGACTGGAAACGTTCTAAAATTGTCTTCTCTAAGGATATGGGGTTGTGAAGCTTATGTAAAACGTTAACTCTCTGATAAGCATTCACCCAAATCCAATAAATGTCTCTTTGTGGGTTACCCAAAAGAGACTAAGGGATACTACTTCTACAACCAAAGCGAAAACAAAGTGTTTGTTGCTCGTAATGGTGTCTTTCTGGAAAAAGGAGTTTATTTCCAGAAAAACAAGTGGGAGAAATGTATATCTCGAAAAATTTGAGATGAGCAACAAATGGATGAGGTTAACACCTCATTAGAGGCGGCCCAGCATGAAAATGCTTAGGAGGCGGTGCATTCAATTCACGTACCTCCTACCGTCCCACTTGGAGATACTCCATGCGAAGTCACTCAACCTAGTGAGGTAGAAACTTCTTCTGTTGTTCCCCAACGTAGGTCTAGTAGGACCATCATTCCGTCAAAGAGATATATTGATTTCCTTTTGACTGAAAGTTCTGAAATAACTATTTTAGAATCAGAAGAACCTACTAGCTACAAAGATGCTTGGATAGTCAAGACTCCGAAAGATGGCTTGAAGCCATGAAATCTGAAATGGATTCCATGTCTGAAAATCAAGTATGGGACTTTGTTGATTTGCCTGATGGGGTAAAACCCATTGGATGCAAATGGATTTTCAAGTTAAAAACAGACAAGGATGGAAACATTATTGTTTTCAAAGCAAGGTTGGTGGCGAAAGGTTTCAAACAAATTCATGGTATTGACTATGATGAAACCTTCTCACCAGTAGCCATGCTGAAGTCCATTAGGATAATCCTTGCGATTGCTATCTTTCATGACTATGAAATATGGCAGATGGATGTCAAAACCGCTTTCTTGAATGGGTTCTTGAAAGAGGATGTGTACATGACACAACCTCAAGGTTTTGAAGATCCAGAAAATCCAGGGAGGGTATGCAAGCTTAAGAAGTCCATTTATGGACTAAAGCAAGCATCAAGGAGTTGGAACCTCGGATTTGACGAGGCAGTCAAGAAATTTGGCTTTCTTAGAAATGAAGAGGAATCTTGTGTATACAAAAAGTTAAGTGGGAGTAGTATTACTTTTTAGTCTTGTATGTGGATGACATACTTCTCATAGGAAATGATAAAACCATGCTTGAGTCAGTCAAGGAATGGCTTAAAAATTGTTTCTCTATGAAATACCCAGGAGAGGCAGAGTACATATTGGGAATAAAGATCTATAGAGATAGATCGAAAAGGCTAATTGGGCTCAGTCAGGAAAATTATATTGATAAGGTTGTTGCAAGGTTCAAGCTGGAAAACTCCAAAAGAGGTTTCATTCCCATGCAACATGGCATTGCACCTGGCAAAACTCAGTGTCCTTCGAGTCTTGATGAGGTCAAGCGTATGAGTAATGTTCCTTATGCTTTTGCAGTAGGATCCATTATGTATGCAATGATATACACTCGATCGGATGTTGCATATGCTTTGAGTATATGCAGCACATACCAGTCAAATCCAGGAGATGTGCACTGGATTGCAGCGTAAAACATCCTTAAGTACTTGCTAAGGTCTAAGGATATTTTTTTGGTTTATGGTGGAGATGATGAGTTGGTTGTTACTGGATACACCGATGCAAGCTTCCAGAGTGACAAAGATTATTTCCGATCCCAGTCTGGTTTCATATTTTGTCTCAATGGAGGAGTTGTGAGCTAGAAGAGCTCTAAGCAGAGTACCCTCGCGGATTCTACAACAGAGGCTGAGTACATTACAGCAGCAGATCCAGCAAAGGAAGCTGTTTGGATCAAAAAGTTCATAAGTGAGCTTGGTGTAGTTCCTAGCATTGAGAATGGCATTGAGTTGTATTGTGACAACAACGGTGCCATTGCTCAGTCTAAGGAACCCAGATCGCATCAAAGGTCTAAACATGTGCTCAGGAAATTCCATCTTATTCGAGAAATAGTTGGAAGAGAGGATGTGAAAGTAAGCAAGGTTCATACTGAGGATAATATAGCAAATCCTCTGACTAAACCGCTTGCTCAACCTAAGCATGAGTGTCATACTAGGTCCATGGGGCTTAAGCATATGGGAGAATGGCTTTAGGTTGTTTACTTCATGTTTACAATTGTAAAGACATTTATTATACTTTGAAATGTTTATCAATAAAAATTGGTTCTTGTTTAATTGTTTGGTTTAGTATTAAATAAAATGTCCAAATAATTTGTGTTTTCAAATTGGATTATCGAAAACGTTTTGATAATGGAACCCTATAAAGTGAACTGAAATTATAATTTATTTAAAGTCCCTAGTCTAAATCACTAAATTGGACATAAGTGATTTATTTAAAAAGACTAGTGTATAATTAATTGATAGCGCAGTTTCATGGGCTATGGAGACATAGAGATGTCTAGTTGATTATATGGATGTATATTTGATACATTGAGACTTGACCTAATTAGATTCTAAAAGTAGAATCAAACTACTATATTTAGTGGATTCCTTAGACATGAGTATGTCTTAATAACCACAATATGATTAGTTTAACCTTGACGCTGTTAAACGGCGCGCCGTAAAAGGAGGTTATAAAGGCAGTGATCAGGTGGGCTAAGAATTGAGTGGGAGTTATGGTCATACAAGAGTTGATAAGTCCTCCTATTAAATAGGAATGGTGTATGGGCCTCTTGATGAGTGAGAACTGGAAAAATGCATGGCCATGCGGAATAAGGTTAAAATTGTTAATCCTTGTTTAAACAGTTCGACCGCAGCAATCAAGGAACGAAATTTGAGAATGACATTGTGTTATCAATTTTGGCATTAAGAGACTTAAGGAATTTAGTATTGTGCTCATGTCTTCGGACAAGTGGGAGATTGAGGAATATGTCCTTAGACATTTCCGACAATTACTAAATATAAAAGGAATTATTATAGAGATAATTAATTACGTTAGTTTAGTAATCACATTTACTTGCTAGAGAATAAATGTTGATTAGTGGGACAATATTGATTGAACCTACAACTAAGTTAACCTAATCCTATGAGGTCACACATTGTAGTAACTAATTGGAGTTAGAAAACTGGCCAATAGGAGAAATTAGGGTTATGTTAGGTCTCTCTCTAAACCTATTCTCCTATTATTATAAAAGGTTATAATGAGAGGGTGGAATAGAGCGTTCAATTTGACAGTAACTTTCAAACTGAAAAGAGAGAGAAAAACCCTATTATTTCCCTTTGGAAAATCCGGCCACCCTCCCTAAAAAGCAAGATAGTGAAATCTGTTCATCCTTTTCAGTTCTAGCAAACGTGAGAATTCAATTGGTGCTCGTGGACTAAGTAGAGGGACATAAATTGTTGTTCTTTGATCTCTAAAGCTTGCAATCCGGTGGAAAACACGCTACAAAGGTTGTACATTCTTTTCCTTATAATATGATTCATATTTATGTTATGCATGCGATCGTGTGATAGATGTTAGGAAATATGTTTCCTGAAATTCCGCTATATGTTCATCTATATTCCTACACAACTCATAGTGAATTGATTCGTCATAAATCCCTAATTCTGTGAATGTTACAAGACATACATAATAAGAAAGGTGTAAAGGAAAAAAATAGCGAACCATGCATATTGTAATTAATGTAGGGAAAATATTGCTATTGTTGTTCCCATGTATGGTACAAAACGCGGAGGGGTTTGGCCCCATTTCCTTGCTTAGCTAGAATTCGAGATCTAAAAGAGATCAAATATTTAGTGATGGGAATGAGGTGGGGAGGCAAGTGACGGCGCTACCGAAGGTTTGCACTGGTAGCACTTAGCAAAGAGTCCAAAAGTGTCAACCTGCTTGACAAAGTTGGTCATGCTAGCCCATCCTCCAAAACCAAATCCTATCACCAGTACCCATACAACTATGAACATATTTATAGCATACATGGCTGTCCAACTTGGAAGGAAGGACGGAGGCTTCTCTGCAGCTTTCTGGAAAAAAATAATAATGAGCATGTTGTGTTATATATGCCTTCATTTGATCATATATAATCTACTGGTTGACACAAGACACAAACCCAGATCATCAAATGAGAGTCGAGACAAGAATAACATTGGAAAACAAAGGAATCGCTGATTATATAGATAGCAGTTATTACTTATTAATTCGAGTCTCTTATGACAAATCGTTAGATAATGTTAATAATCTACCTAAGTTCTTTTTTTTATCGCAACAATTGAGTTTTTGCACTATTCATCCACCACTCTTTTACTATCTTTTGTGATTTTTATGTAAAGAAAAATATAGTCATATGTGGTCTTGTTAGATTCGTCTCGATATATACTTTCACAATATCAATTTTTTATATTTTTTACTAAAAAGTAATTAAAGATATCCGTAGTTAAAGTTATACATTGGCAAACGTGAAAACTCCATTGTTACAATAGAAAAAGAACGGAGCAGCATACACTTTGAAGAAGTCTTTTTTGTGGTTATAAGGCACACAAGTCTTTTAGATATCACCTTAAAACTTTATCAGATGAGGCTCCACTTGGTTGGATAGAAGACATTTCCAGGTGGATAATGATTTTCCTTGAATAAATATTTTTAAAGGGAAGACACTCTAATAAATTAGTTTTTCTTTATTTGGTTCCTTATATATAAAGCTAAAAAAAGGAACTTAAATGAATGAGGGATTGGAGAAATGTGAAAAATATGGAGGAAGATATCGTTTTCCTTCCTTCAAAAAACCATATTTACCCTCTAGAAAACAAACAATGAAATATACAAAAACCACTTTTCAAGAAAATATTTTCCACACAAGCAAACAAACAAACTTTAGGCCAACTAAATTCAAAAGCAAATTTGGAATTATGATTTGTGAGCACAAACTAGATTCCATCACATGAAGAAGCTTACGAATCATAATCTTAACATTTAAAAATTAAATAGAAACAAATAAATGTGAAAAGAAAAAAAGAGATACCCTCTATAAAAAAAACTCATCAGTAAGATTTGTTTTTTTTTTTTTTTAAGGTAAGATGAAGTCGCCTCGCGGAAGGGGGAAATTGGGGATCGCATCGCTCGAGGGGGTGAGACTCGATCCGGGATCTGCGGGATCGGAGGTGGTCTTGCCAACACCACTGAATTTATCCTCGCTTTGTTGGCGTGGGATCTCCATAGAATGAGATAACATTTTATACTTCCTCCAATCTTTTTTAATTGCAACATTTATTTTATTTGGAAGTTTCATATTAATTGCAACATTTCTTTATTTGGTAATATATTCTCTCTATCTCTCTCCTATTACATAGCTCCCACTTTCTATCTCTCTCCTTTTCATATAAGTTTCTTAAAAAGGCATTAATAGGGTCTATCACTATGTTGTAATTATTATAAAACGGAGGAATTACTAAACAAATTTGTATGATTTATGGGCGAGAATCTTCAAAACTACCAACTCCATCCATAGCTATAAAGTGAAAAGCATAATGATCAGCTAATTGGTAGCTAAATCTTTTGGGTTAGGGACAGCTAATTGTATTGGTATATGCAGTAGGAAAAAGTCAATTACGCTATGGCAGCTCACTTAACGTATGGGACCAATTAGTACATGCACAATTTTTTATCTAGTAGAGTAAAATATATAGCTTAAATGAAGATCAGAGCACTCCTCTTTTTTTGACTCCACATGACCTCCTCCTTCGGAATTGTATAAAAATTCCAGCATTAATTGTCCAAAAAATTAGTGATAGAGCTGGGGAACATAAGAATAAGAATCGCCAACTATAGCGGGTCAGCCACAGCGCATTCCACTCCTCATTCTTTAATGATCAATCACAGTACCAGTAGCTCCTCCGATCAGAAAAAAAAAAAATATATATATAGAAAAAAACACTACTTTTTTCTTTTGAAGGGAAAAAAAAACACTACTAGTAGACTAGCT
Source organism: Beta corolliflora (assembly GCA_947648045.1). Taxonomy (NCBI): domain Eukaryota; kingdom Viridiplantae; phylum Streptophyta; class Magnoliopsida; order Caryophyllales; family Amaranthaceae; genus Beta; species Beta corolliflora. The sequence continues at coordinate 287,982 of CANSZD010002321.1, forward strand.
GCCGTAAAATATACTGCGAACGTAAGACTACTTGTAAATATATATATCGAAAAAAACACTACGTTTGGAATACTATTTCAACGTTTGGGGGTGAAATTACATGAACCAAAAAAGAAAAGTCTTACGAACTGTGAAGAGTGAGATTACGCAATTAAGTTTTAATTCCATGAATAATGGTATACTATCTCCGTTCTCCAATAGATTTTCCATTTTTTATTTATGGTTGTCCTAAATACATTTTTCATTTTCTTATTTGGCATGGATCTACCTATTAAAATATTAATTACCTTCCCTTTTTTATTATATTACTCGCTTTTCCATAAAATAATCATGGGTCCTGCCACTTACCTTGTCTACTTACATTATCTTTATATTCATGAATAATGTACCAACTCCGATTTTTTTATTCTAATTATATGCAACTAAGATCCCACCTATAACTTCTCTTAATACTGCGCCCAAAATAAATGAAAAGTCTATTTGGAAACCGAAGGAGTAGTTCTATAATTCCACTTTATCTAGTAAACTAAGTAGATATTTTTAAAGTTTTTTCTGATAATTTGGGTTTAAGTTTTATTGGGCATTACTCCCTCGGATCCTTCTATTCCAACAAAGAAAAATAATACTTGGAATGATTCTAATTTAGATATTTTTCTTTCACTAGTGTGTCAATTTTAAGGGCAATGTAAAAAGTAAGAGTTCAACAAAAAGAAATGAATCAATGTAAAAACATATTGATGGAAAAGAAGGAACCGTGGGAGTAAGCAGGAAGTATAGAGTAGTAGTTTGCGATAAAATTGGGGCCAGTAAATCTCGGACTTCAAAATTCATAAAATTAAGATAATACTTGTCATTGCGTCAATGTTCGACAAATAGTTGTCCACCGCCGCACATGATTACATCAAAATAACAAGAAAAAAAAAATCTGTTGATGACTCGTTTATCCTTGACATTAAGATCAGCTACTCCCAATATGATATCTCGATGTTAGAAGTTACGTTTGACTTTACTTTTAAAAGGAAAAAGAAAGATTAAAAATTCCAACTTCAACGTTCAAATTTGATTCGGATGAAGTACTACTATTCAGTAACAGACTAACAGTTACGTTAGATGCTAGCTTTTGTAAAAATAATTTCGTAAAAAAAATAAGCTTATATAAAATGAGGAATTGAGTCTTTGATTTTGGGTGATGAGTCCTAATTTTAGAATCTGACACACCAAACGCATAGAGATTAGAGAGACGATCGTACTCAATAATTTTGCCTGTAAAATAGCCTTGCATTTCTTTTTCTCTTCCTATCTCGATTTTTATTGCCAATCTTTGAAAATTACCTTTATAAATTGTACATTTTTTTAAATAACAACCTTTAATTTTGTAAAATAACCACTTTATATAATTGTTTTGTTTTTAAATTGCCACCACTTGACAAATTCAGTCGAATTTATACTAAGAATTAAGATATGACATGTTTCTTGGAGATTCCAAAACATGGTAAAAGCTGACATGTTAAATGTACATACTAAGATATATCCAAAGACATTCTACTCCCTCCGTTTCCTAAACATCCTTCCATTTTGATGTTTTCAATTGTTCACAAATTTAACTTTAACAATGGTTTGTGATTTATATGTAAGGAAATATATAGTCATGTAAAATCTTGTAAGATTCTTTTTATTATGTACATATATTATCTACTTTTGCAATTTTTACAAACACGTAACTGAAGATATTAGTGTTGAAAGCTTTGCATTGGCATGACTGAAAAGTAAAAGTGGTAGGGATATTTAGAAAACGATGGGAGTATACACTAGTATTTGTTTTATTATTTGATTGGGATATTTTGTCAATTTAGGGGTGTGTTTTTTAATTAAGACATTTGACCCTTTTTTATTGTAGGCAAAATTTCAAAAAACTACTTTCTATACCCAATTTTTTTCAAAAAAAACTACCTTTTAAAATTTTTGACCTTTTTTATTTTAGGGAAATTTGTGAATAGTAAAAAACGTCAAAATGGTCAAATGGTAGTATATTGAAAGAAATTTTTTATATAAGGCAATGTTTTGAAAGAATTTTTTTTAAAGGTAGTTTTTTTAAATAAAGTTGGTTATAAAGGGTAGTTTTATGAAAATTTCCCTTTTATTATATGGTAAGTTGACCCACTATCTCTTTTATTAATTTTCCTTTTATCCACCGTTTTTAGTTTTTCCTTATTTTTACTCTCATTCTCTTAACCTTTTGCGTCTTTTTCATGGTTCATGTGAAAAAACAAATGATGTAATTAACAAAAACCAAGTTGTTTCATTGATTTTAGAACTATGGGAGTATTGCGTCCACAACTTTCCTTGATATCATTCTAACAAATTTAGCAATCGACACTATTGAAATGTGATACGGAATGGGAATTTTTATTTAATTGACGGACAATTTTGAAAACACTATAACCCCATAAGATTACCTTCCAATATTACTCTTGTTTTTTTATGTCTGAAGTTCAAAATTTTCATTGATTACTCTGGTATAACCAGCTAACATATATATATCTATAGCAAAATTATATGTTTTCTCTTTTCAAATCTCATCCACCATATAAAAATAGAGGCTACTATTGAGAATATTATCGATAATAAGCCATAATTCCTTTTTTCTTTCTCCGATTTCCTAATTTATAAAGATCATCATCTCTATGGTGATCACAGTCAACTTTCTCTCGTTTATCATATAGGGGTTAGTCATCTCCTCGATCAGTCATGGTGGGATGTCAATCCTTTTTTTTGTGTGGCATATACTCTGGTATAACCAGCTAACATATACATATCTATAGCAAAATAATTTGCTTTATGTATTCAAATCCTATCCACCATATAAAAATAGAGGCTACTATTGAGAATATTATCGATAATAAGCCATAGTTCCTTTTTTCTTTCTCTGATTTCCTAATTTATAGAGATCATCATCTTTATGGTGATCACGGTCAACTTTCTCTCGTTTATCATATAGGGGTTAGTCGGTCCACTCATTTAGTCATGGTGGAACGGCAATCCTTTTTTTGTGTGGCATATAAAAGTTTGGAAGATCATCTTGCAGATTTTTGCAATTAAACATTTATCGGTATAGGGTTACCGATTTGAAAGACCAATCTTCCAGATTTACTGATCTAAAGGAATGATCAAGGTTTATCACCTTTGCTGAAACTATATGTCAATAGAGCTCTGTCAAGAATGGGCAAAGACGTAAACTATATAGGAGCTGGTTAAGCAATGCTATTATCTAATCAGTGTTTAGTACTTGCATTGAGCTTTTATATCCTAGAGGGATGAATGTAAGTGACAAATGATGACTTTTATTCAATAATATCACATCTCCCCTGCTCTTTCACATAAAAAAATCTTTATCTATTCAATAATATAAAAGACAACATATATCTAACTTTTTAGGTGGAAAAGTGAAATAGGAGAGCTTTACTTCAAGTAAAGTTACCAATTTACCCGCACTAACTCATACTTCTATTTTAAACATTTAGTTAGATACCTAGAATCTAGTCATTCTCATACTTTAGGGGGAGTTAAATCAGCTATGCCATTATGTGCCAACTGTATTATCCGGTACAAGGATAACATAATTATCCAACATCACATCACATTACAGTACTTATTAATTAATACAAGAAGAAACATGTAATAAACTTATGCATATTATAGAAAGGGAGATAGAGTACCTTTCTGGCTGAGGCGTCTTTATAAGTGAGCATATGGGCAAGAGCTGGGATGATATAGACAGTGAAGCTAACCAAGAGGGCACCCACAGCGGAATTGATGGGCCCAAAGAAGGGGAATATGATGGCTAAGAACCATATTGGGATCACAACAGGGAGCCTCACTATGGCCCTTAAACATATACTTTTTGTGTCGTGCATACCAATCACCTTCTCCCACACAAAGTATAATGGAGTACAAGCAAACCCAAATGTAATGAACTGCAAATATAAAAAAAATTAGATGAGGGTAACATAGAACATAATCTCAAAATCTGAAAAAAAAGGTAACATAGAACATTGCTCAATTTAGGTATGGTAAAACAAAGATAAAATTGATATTGTCGGCCTAGTTACGGTCGGTTTACTTTTTTAAAGGCTCTTACCTTTTGTTTATGTCACATCAATCCCAACTCGGGAGTTCCTTCTCGGTTGGTCTTTCAACTTAATTAACTTGTTAAATCGGTTAATTGTGACACAATAAACTCTTTCATCAGCTTTAATTTATCTAAATAAAGCGTTGTTGGATGATTTCATGTGTCTTTAATTCACTGATTTAGCAAATTAGTTACGCTGAAGAATCATTATGGGAAGAGAACCCCCAAAGTTGGGGCTGCTATGAGATAATTAAAAGTTTAGACCTTTTAAAGCAAACTTACCATAGTTGCAACTGCTACCATTAAAAAAAAATTCTAAATTTTTTCCCAGAAAACCCTTCTTCTCCTCTACTTTGTTTTCGTTCCTTTTCCTCACTGAGTTACTTTCCCTTGTTTGTTTCTATTAATTGAGCAGAGATCGAGTAAAAGGAATGGAAAAAAAAATAGGGGATAAGAAGGGTTTTGAGGAGGAAAAAAGGGGATAAAAGAAGGAAAAATGTGGTTTTTCCAAAATCACATGACAAGCATGTGGGGTTCTGTTAGGAATAATGCCTTGAATCGTGTTATGTCGAGCTATCTACAAAAGGGCGATTCGCGGGAGGTGGGTCGACTCGCGGCAAGATGCCGAGAGCGACCGCGAGTCGCGTCGCGGCACCGCGACTCGCGCCCGGGCGCCGCGACTCGCGGCAGCCCGCGACTCGCGGTAGGCGCGGTTAGTCGTGTTTGCGGGAAACACGGACACGCGTTTTGGATTTGTTTATAAATAGGTTTTTACCCTAATTTCGTTAATGCGACGGGAATAGTTCATAACACATTCATGTCTGTTTTTCCTCTAAGATCAATAAATCGGTTCTCTCTCGTCAGTGGACGTAGCCAAAAATCCATTGGTGAACCACGTTAAATACGTGCGTGATTATTCTCAATTTTGCATTCAATATTTGTTCTTTCTCACATCTGTCATAACAAATTGGTATCGAGCTTTGTGTTCGATCCGGGTGAGAAAGATGTCGGGATGAATGTGAAAATTGATAAATTCTTGGGAGAAACAGTTTTAGTACGTGGGCGGATCAAGATGCGGGCTTTATCGAAGCAACAAGGGTTGTAGGCACCGTTGGCAAAGAAGTCAGCCAGTTCGATTCAGCATTTGCGATGGCCGTTACGGAGGAGAAGGCGCATTCAACGATTATGTTGTGTCTTTCGACGACATAATTACCGAAGTCGCGGAGCGAGGAAACCTTCGCTCGGTCCGTGGTTGAAGTTGGAGAGTTTGTATATGACAAAATCCCTAACCAACAAGTTGCTTTTGAAGCAACGTCCGTTCGCATTTGCGTATGCGGGGAAGGTATGTCTACGAGGGATCATCTAGATAAACCGAATACTATCTTACTAGATCTTCGTAATATTGATGTTAAAGTAGATGATGAGGATCTTTGCTTTAATTACGTTAGTATCTTTGCCTTCGTCGTATGAGAATTTTGTGGATTCTTTTATTGTTGGGAAAGATAGTCTGTCTTTAGAAGAAGTAAGATCCGCACTTCATACTAGGGAGATTCGTCATAAGGCGTGCAGTGCAGTACGGTCGATCGAGTGCGGGATTAGTAGCCGGTGGTAATGGACGGGAATTCGGGAGAAAATCCGGAGAAACCGGTCTTCTAGGGGTCCTAAATCTAGTGATGTACGTAATTACTGTAAGGAAACGGGGCATTGGAAAAGGGAATGTCCTAAAAAGAAAAATAAATGCGGGTCCGATGAATTGCAGTGCGGTTCTGCTGGCATTTGCGGCGAAAAATTTCGATTCCGATGATGATATTGCTTTAGTTGCTAATGAACAAACACATTGCGGTGATGTGTGGGTTTTAGATTCGAGAGCGTCTGTCATATGTGTTCGCGCGAGGAGTGGTTTATGAACTATAAGCGGGTTGATGGAAGTGTCACTATGGCCAACGGTGAGTGGTGCAAGACGGTTGGTATAGGGTCCATCGGAATTAGGACATGTGATGGCAAAGTCTCGTACTTTGAATGATGTTAGGCATGTTCCACAGGTCACAAAGAATCGATTTCACTTAGTACGTTAGACAAGAAAGGGTTCGGTTTCAAAGGTGAGGGTGGAGGGTTGTATGTCTACGGGGGTTCGAAGATGATCCTGAAAGGGGTTAAACGGGAGACATTGTATGTGTTGCAAGGGTCTACGTTATCCGAGTCCGGAGTTGTTACTTTGGTCATTTTGTGGTAGTGTTGAGAAACGGGTGGAGCACGGAGGCACTCTAGGTTGGAGTGGTGGTTCACGTCGGGGAGAAATGCGTCGACACTCACAATCCGAATCCGAAATTCCGTGTTCTTCGTCGTCAAAATCGGGTCGATCAAATTTGGCTCTTGGTCGGCATGTAAGTTTTGGGAACTCTCCCCAAAGGGGACGGTTGTGAAGACATGGTGGGTTTTGCCTTGTATGTCGGAGAGGTGAATATTTTTGGGCCGTTCAAGGAAGGTGTTACTTGTGCTAGGAAGGAGTATAAGCAACAAATCTGTTCGAATCGGGTTCCACGGGGTAAGTTTCAAGGTTGCTTGAACTTACAAGTAGTTGTGATTGTTAGTTGCCCTTGGGGGGCAAGTCCGGGGCCTTAGGGGCTAATGCAGTGCGGGGTCCTGAGGGGCTAGTCCGGTATTATTCGGGGAAAAATGCGGTTCGGGTTGTCTTTCGGAGACAAATGTATTTACGGTTGTCTTTCGGAGACAAATGTGTTTTACGGTTGTCTTTCGGGGCAAATCTGGTTGCGAGGAGAATCTGTGTATTGTGTTCAATGCATCCGGGCATTATGTTTAATGCATATGTCATCCGGTCTTCTCGGTTAATCCGCTTGTCGGTTCATTGTGAGAGGATTCAAGTCAAGGTGGAGTTTGTTAGGAATAATGCCTTGAATCGTGTTATGTCGAGCTATCTACAAAAGGGCGATTCGCGGGAGGTGGGTCGACTCGCGGCAAGATGCGAGAGGCGACCGCGAGTCGCGTCGGCACCGCGACTCGCGCCGAGCGCCGCGACTCGCGGCCGGCCGCCGCGACTCGCGGTAAGCGCGGTTAGTCGTGTTTGCGGGAAACACGGACACGCGTTTTCGGATTTGTTTATAAATAGGTTTTTTACCCTAATTTCGTTAATGCGACGGGAATAGTTCATAACACATCTGTAATCTGTTTTTCCTCTAAGATCAATAAATCAGTTCTCTCTCTGTCCGTGGACGTAGCCAAAAATCCATTGGTGAACCACGTTAAATCTGTGCGTGATTATTCTCAATTTTGCATTCAATATTTGTTCTTTCTCACATCTGTCATAACAGGTTCAACGCCAGACACCGGTCAATCCCCCACTTTTCGAAAAAGGTTTAAGATAATTTTTAACAATATTTTCCTATTAGATAGTTTTGCATAAAGAAGTCGGTTTTGTTAGTTAGGTTTTCAAGAAATTCCTTATAAGTTTTCTCACTATATCATCAAATAACAATAAAAACAAGGTTCTTCGCTTTTTTTTATAAAGCATACATTATTCTTGAAAATTTACTTTAACTACGATAATATTTTTATATTAAGAAAATTTATACCATAATTCCTAAAGTAAGTCGATCTTACTTGAAACCTATAAAACAGTTAAAAAGAAATTTTTAAAACAGTTTCAAAATTAACTATATTCTTTTCTCCTCCTCCCCCACCCCCCATCCCCCATTCACACGAACCACCCTAACCCCAACCCTCCCCCACTCATGTGAACAAATCGCAACCCCAACTCCAACCCTTCCCCCATCCCCTCCTCCACCCGAAACCACCCCTAACCCCACGGCCACCACCGGAACCCCTCCTTCTCCTCCTCTATCTCTCACCTCCACCTCCACCCCAATCCGACATTTGAAATGGCATTTATATCTAGCTTTGAAATGGGTTTACCAATATTCGCTCGTTTTTTTGGGGAAAATCTTAATTAATAATTTAAAAAACAAAAAAAGAGGTTGAATTTCTGGGAAATCTAGTACAATGTGAGTAAGGAGAGAGAAAGAGTAAAGTGAGAAGATGGAGAAGTGGGTAAGAAGTCTTCTCCATCCCAAAATATTGTTAAAGTATTTCATTTTAGGTGTCCCAAAAATGTTATTCCAATTTTCGTTGTTTCCGTTTTACATCACTTTTTACTCTCTATCTCCTCCTTTTCACATGGGTTTTGACAATCCCATTTAATGCTCCTTCAATCTCATTGATAGGGTATACCAAAAACAGTTTTTACTCTCTTTCTCCTCTTTTCACATGCCCACCCATTTAATGTTCCCATTCTTTTTCAATTTTGTAATGACAATAATTATAAAAAAACAATTCCATATGCATGTACACCACAACCATTGTTTCCTTAATTCTTGTCCCGAAAATGAAATGGGAACTATATTTTGGGACGAAGGGGGTAGAAGATATGAAGATTTCAGAAAGAGAGAGAAAAAAAGATGGGGATCTCGTGAAAAAAAAAAGAGAAAGCAAAGAATGTCGAGCGAAAAAAAAGTTGGTGGTCTGCGGTGGGCACGGGTGGGGGGAGCAGGGAGAAAGAGGATCAGTGCCAATGGACGGCAAGGACCATGGGTGGGGGAGGGAGAGGGAGAAAGAGAGTGGAAGGGAAGCATGAGGAGAGAAAAAAACGAAAAAACTTATCTTTGTTTTTTAAAATAAAAATTAAAGAACCAGCCAATGGAATAACGACACGTATTTTGGTCAGTGCCAAGTCAGCTAGTTCACCTCATACATAAGTTAACAACCAATAACGACCCATTGGGGAAATTTTTAAAATTTTTTTGATATTAATGAAACTTTGTATTATTGCGGGGCGAAGTGGCCCAAGTTTTTATTATTGTAGTTATATAATCCTATTATATTCATATTGTTTTTATAAAAACAAATTAAGTAAACCTACAAAGTTCGACCATGAATATTATGTGTGCCTTCTAAATAAAGCGAGTAATAAATATCGGTGTGGATATTAGAAAATGGCGTAATAAAGTTGAGTTAAACCTGATGGATGAGCATTAATATAACGGCAGCATCACGGAAACCGTTCCTTGGAAGGAGAGAAAACGCATTTGAGTGGTTGAGGAGTTCATCACCGAAGGCCCAGTAGACAGCCGCAGCAGACGGAAGTGTTAGAGTGAAGACATAGAGTGTGGCCAGTAGATAGATGTACTTAAATTTTTGGGGCTTCCACATGGCATGCATAATTTCCCTATAAAATGAAACATTCAATGATTAACAGAAAATATAAATAAGTAATTAACTGGCGCCCAGTCTAAACAAACGTCGTTGTTTATTCAATTGACCAAATTATCCTTCCATGTTCCTGGTATCTAAATGGAAGCACTTCCAAATCGCAATTACACATGCGAGCTGAATAGGTAGGCAAAATAAGTAAACAACATGCGAAGGAGAAATAAAGTGAATGGTCAACACTCAACTCGAGCGCATCCAGTTTGTAGTCAGGCTCCATAAACTAAAAGAAATTCTTATTAGATAAGACCTATTAAAATAGTTATTTTATTGTGAAAGATCTAATTAAAACTGTTTTATAAAAAGATCTATTATATTACTTCCGTTTGTTACTTCAGATCATCTCAATATTTTCAGGCCAACAATCTATTTTTCGGCCTTGACTTCTTCCCTTCCTTTCTTATTAAATGGACTCAAACAAGTTAATTTGATGTCATTCAACTTTGGTGAATAAGGGAGGGGAAAAAATCAAGGTCGGAAAATAGTTTTGTGGCAGGAAAATGTTGAGATGGAACAAACAAGAATAATATAATAAGTCTTTTTAAACAAGAAAGTTTTTATTAGGTTTTTTTCAACATAATAGATTTTTAATAGGTCTTATCTCACAAGAAGTTTTAAACTTGGGCGAATTGAGAATATGAATTCTCACATATGATCAACTAAATGTGACATAAGATTATACAACTTTTATTGTATATCTGATTGTACTATGAACATGGTACGTGCTTGTGTACAATGATTGTACGCGAAAATTGACCAAAAAAATAAAATATAAATCATATAATAACAAAAGAGATTAAAAGAGATAAGCATAAGTTGAGATAAAGTCAGAATTGAAAAAACCTAAAACCAACTATACATATAGATATATATGATCAAGTTCACATGAGAATATTTTTTATATGGGAATATGAGAACAGTTTAATTATAATTTATTTTTAAGATATTAGCATTTTACCAATAAATACGTATACTTTTATTTATGATATTCATCTAAAAGCTGCAAAGTGAAGCCGCGTCGATAGAACAGAAAGTCGTGGGAAAGCTTACTGGATAAAAACTACCCTAACGGATAAAAATGAAGTCTTACACTGTGACAGCATGTCCACCAAAAGTGTACAGTATGTTAGTGGCGCCCGTAAAATACAGCACTAGCTTCGTTGGCCCGGAATGTGTTACCCCTTCCGCCTGTCCACAAAGATATAAATATTAGGATTTGCAAATTGTAGGGCCAATCTGATTAAAATAATTGTAATTATCAAATCAAATTATAATTCCTCTACTTGACAATACTTGCAAACTTGTGATTCCTATGCCTTTAATAGATATATTGATCATTAATATCTCTAATTATTTTAGCTATGTTTTCTGTTTTTGTCTTAGTTTAGTCATTTTCAGATCCAATTATCCTTACTATGTTGTTTATGGTTGCGCTAGGGTGATATTTAGTAGTACTAGGTGGGCGTTTGAAGGATCTTGGTTTCCTACGATAAGGGATGATCTAGGAAATTCGATCTATAGTAAAGTTGCTCCTCAAGTTTGCCATTGTTTGGTCCAAGAAGCTTTAGGAGTCCGAGTATTGGGTAAGATGAGAGGTAGTTATCCTTCTATGTTAGGATTTATGTCTATTGGGGTTCAATCTTCTAGTTTCGGGATTGAAGGATCGGATCTTCAGATCCGAAGATGGGGCGAATTCAAGCAAGCTAATTCGCCCAAGTTCATGTGATGACTTTGGGAGTCATCACAGTTCAAAAATGCATATTGTGGGAGGCCCTCCAATTTGATTTGGGGCAAGTTTCGACCTCCACGCATTTTGAGTTTCAGCCTTACAGGGCAAAACTCTGGGTACCCTCAATGCAGGGTCAGAAGTCACCAAAGGATGTGGCTTCTTTGGTAGTTTCATCAGTAGAATCCCAGGAAGACATTTCTGCTCAAGAACCTTGGGATTTATCAACATCTTGTGAACAAAGGGTTCAACAATATGAAATGAAGCAATCTCTCTCTAAAGATCGTCTGGATTCAGCATCTCAACATACTTTCTCTCTTTATATTAGGTCTTTATCTCCAAGACATACTGCCCAAACCCACCAAAAGTCGCTCAAGATAAGGTTCATTTGGACTGGATCAACAACATGTTTGTTTTTCTTAGTAGATTATGTAAGAGCAAGTGAAGCTCACCTAAATGTTTGTTTGTTTGTTTTATGTTTCATGTTTTGCTGTAATAGTATTAGGTTGTAATTCCATTTTTAATTAATGCAAATTTCGCGATGTAAAAAAAATCTCTAATTATAAACTAGTAAAAAATAAAAAAGACCATTTAGAAAATACATGTTGAGACTGATCATCAAAATCTTACTTAATAGTATTTTTATTCTATAATATCATAAAAAAGCTATAATCAAAGTTAATAAATGAATAGTGCAAAAGTCAAACGGTTGAAATTACTAAGAAAGAGATGAGATAGTTTTATAAAAATGATTTTTCATCGTACCTGTCCATTGACGAGGGCTGCAATGGCCATGTACCAAGCAGTGTAAGTGGTCATGCCAAGGCCAAGAAAAGACCAAAGACGGTAGTTATGGAAGGAGGGGACGAACACAGTTGTAGCACAGCATGCTCCAAATATGTAAGTCCATGTGCGTTTGTCTAAATGGTCATTGACATAGTATATATTGCTGTTACAATATTACCAAAAACAAGAATCAGCCAAAACTCTTGTCCGTTTTTATCATATAATTCATGAATACTTAGATATATTCAGAAAAAAAATGGTTTAACCTTGCGCAAGCAATGAGTTGAATCACAGATCCGAAGAGAAGGAAAGTAACATTGAAGGCTAGACCCACTGCTTTCCAATACGGTCCCAATAGGCCATCCAGAACTTCAAACCACTGTCATAACACAAAATTTTAACATTTTTTTCTAGTGTAACATTTACCATCTACAAAACATTATGCAATAACAAAACATATTTGAATTAGCATAAAACAAAACATAATGCAATAACTTTTGCAAAGAAAGTTTTCTCGTAGTTAAGGACACAATAACAATCGCAGGGTAAATCTTGGCAAAATTTAGACAGAAAAAATTTGTACACACACCTGAATGACATGGTTTTTGAAGCTAACACCTTCTTTCTCCTTCCGGCTTCGGTACTCAACATAAAGAACACTAATGAGGTATGCAGTCCAACTACCCATAAAACCGTAGAATATCTGAAGTATAATTCCTGATAGCATGCCTAATTGAGAGAAAGAGTACGGAAGAGTTAGCAGCACCTGTGCCACCTACAAAACCAAAAATTTGACATTTCATATATACTTCAATTCATATTAGCTGCAGAGTTGTAAGATGTTATTTACTAGTGTTGCTCATATTAAATAAAAAAATGAGACAGAAGATGTGAACTCCAAATATAAAGGCTTACTTGATTGGAGGCACAGCTGAACCAGGCATCCCAAACAGAACCACCGTGCCAGAAAAAACTTTTTACGCTAAACATGGGCTGATCATCCTCTTTATCACCATCAATTCCCTTACTCTCCAGGTTAATTTGACTGTCATTTTCATTGAAATTAGACACGATTGCTTCCTCACCTTGCTTTTGGGATACCATGTTTTTCGAATTTTCACTGGCTGAGTGAGTGATGCAGATGAATATTCCTCTAGCTAGATCTATAATAAGATATCAAACGTACATATATAAGCAAATCCAAGTGAATATAAATTGAACAAAGCTACCTACCTTGGTCGGTAAAGTTCTATGGAGTGAATTCAAATTACGTCTACACCACTATGCTTAATCGCTCATTTCCCTCCATCATAAACCAAATTGAAATTATGCGTACCTTGTTGTTAAATCTCACACTGGCGCTAAATAGAGGAGTTGTGTTTGGTGTGAAGTCTTTTATCTTTGAACAGCTTTAGAAGAAGTAAAAGGGTGTATAAGATGATGATCAATTAATATCACAATTATTACAGCAGCTGCAATTGCAGTGCAGAAGGAGAGAGAAAAGTTTATATAAATGCCAAATTGTTGACAAAAGATAAAATATAATGGGTTTACGGGGTACTAAAGAATCGGCTTCTTTTTCAAGCAAAGCTCACCTTTAATGTGCCACCAATTTTTGCAGAACGTTAAGCACAAATACGGCTGGAGGAGCCCCCTCAAGCGCAGCACGCACTGCGCGCTTCTCCAGGAATTTTTTTATTTCCTGCTTCTCTCTCTCTTTCCGTCTTTCTTCTTTTTCTTAAATCACCCGTGCACTCTTAACTCTCTATGGATCTCGACGGCAAGAGGAGTGAAAAGGCTCTTTATGTTTTCATTTAACACCAACCAATACCAGCTATAAAAATTGGGTCTGAAGTCTGAAGTCTGAACTCTGAACTCGAGTGTGTATTACATAAAGGTTTTATTTTACCGTAGATGGGACCCATATGCTTCGATGTCCTTAAATTGTCTCTTTATATTTTTTATTTATATGGTCAAAATTCATCAATTTGGATTGTTTCTACAACTATATGTTCAATAAGTATTGTCACCCCAATATATATAGATTACAATCCGACTTGCATGCACGCGGTTCACAGTAAAATTACTGTGCACCAGGCCCAGGCACGTGTACCACTTTCTCTTCCTCCATGCAAGCACCCTCCACTACTCGACCACACTCCGTTATTCTTGTCAATTGGGTTCCACCACCTCCACAATTTCTAAAGCTTCATTTCGACGGTTCGGTCAATCAAAACTCGGCGGCGGCGGGAGTCATTATTCGCGATCATTATGGTCAAATGATTGCGGCTGAAGCTCACATTCTTGGTCAGGCTCCGGTTTTTGTGGCTGAGGCTACGACACTCCAAAAGGGTCTCCTCCTTGCTCTTCAAAAAGGTGTTCCGCATATTCATATTGAAGGGGATAATCTACTAGTTATCAATGCGGTAAACAACATTTGGAAAGCTCCTTGGCAGATTCAGCTCATTATCGAAGACATAAAAGCATTACTTCGTCAATTCGTTTCGTTTCAAATCAAGCATATCTATCGAGAAGCAAACAAGGCGGTGGATTGGATAGCGAATGTTAGGCATTTAATTCAGTCTTCTTTTATTATTGATCATTGTACTTCATCGTCTCTTCATACAATCCTTGTAAATGACATTTTAGGTGTTCCCCTCGCGAGGAGGGTCTCCTAAAATCCTTTCTTCTTACCTTTATTAAAAAAAATGTGACCCGCTACATACACTACTGAATTCCACTTTCCAAAATCTGCGATTCTCTCTCTCTCTTCAATATTTCCAAAATCGCAGATTCTCTCAGTCTAAAATTTTCTACAAATATTTCTTTCTCTTCATTCAAATTGTTTCTCAATTTCATACAAAACCTAAATTTAAGTACATCTCTTTCAGAATTGAATTATTATTCTTATTTGATTCAATAATTACAACACAATATTGATTCAAAATTGATTCTTCAACAATTTCCTGTTCAATTGACGAACTACGAGAAATTAATGGAAAAATCGAGTTTAATTGAGCAAATAGATCTCAATCAGAGTATTGTGGCATGTAATATCGACAACTTAAATCGGAGCATTGAAGCATATAATATCGACGATGAACAACATCACAATTCAATCCAAATTGAGCATCAAGATCCAATAGTAATAGATCTCAATAATATTCCAAGTTTTGAAGGTAACACCATCGAACTCAAGAAATACAATCATTTGATTAAGCAAAACAGTAACATTATAATTTTCCGTAGAAAATGTGGAGATGTTTTGATGAGCTCGAAAATCAAGTTGACGAGCAATATGCTATAGTATCAACTGATGCATCTAATTCAGTTGCATTCAAGGTAAGTTTCATAAACACATTATATCATTCATATGTTAACTATATGATACAAAATATTTCTATATAGTGCGAATACATGCATTATATGCCACACAAAACACTATAAGCACATCCACACTATATCAGACAGAAACACACTATATGTAATACCCCATATTTTTGAATAGTTATTTTCTAAAATAAATATTTTAAGAAAAGGGTATTTTAGTATTTTCACTCGTTTTCGATTATTTTGGCAGGAATATAGCGCCAAACTTGATTTGTCAACCTTTTGGGATATAAATCCTAGTCAAAATTTTATTAAATAACTTTTGGGACCACCCCCTCCCTCCCCTTCCCCAACCCACGACAACCACCCCTCTTTCTCTCCTCGCCATCCCCGACCCACGACAACCCCACCCCCTCCATTCCAGGCTCCAGCCCACCTCCCCCAACCACGACCGAAGCCCGCGGGGAGGGGGACGCTCGGGGATGGGTTGGTGGGTCAAGTAAAAGAAGGGAGGGGGCAAAGATGGGGTGGGGTGAGAGGTGGCGGTGGACCCGGCGGTGAGGGAAGAGGGTGGTGGGGGGGGGGGGGAGGAGAGTGAGAGGTTTGGCAGTGGGTTGGGGGAGGAGAGAGAGAGGTGTGGCAGTGGGGTGAGGGGTGGGGGGGTTTATATATTTTTTTTTTATCTTTTGTTTTTAATTTTATTTATAAATTTTTTTTATGGAACCAATTATTATGCGACACGTGTCCCACTTTACCTATTCTTCAGGTTATAACCGGTTTTGGCTTACTCAAAGTTAATGGGTTATAACGGTTGCTTTATTGTAGAATAATCAAAAGGTTGCTCTATTATCTGCGAATCGCCAAAAGGTTGCATTATTGTGAGCAAATAATCCTTTAAAAAATGAATTTTGAAAAAAAAAATTTAAGAGCCATTTTGGCCGCCCATTGTGTTAATGGTGGGGGGTTTTAATTTCCTAAAATTTCCACATTAATGATGGAAGTTACAAATCTTGGTTTAATCTCCTAATATATGGTGAAGGTTACAAACTATTTAATTTTGGAAATTAAGTACTACCTATTCTACTCCTATAAATACCCCATACCTTAAACCATCTTTTCCACACAAAAACATTGAAGAATTCGTACTCTCTTACTTCAAGGTTCTTCCTTTTCTTCTTAATCTATTCTGGTTTTATATTTCTTATTCAAGTTTCAATTTTCTTTGGTTTAAGAAAAATATTTTCATGTTTCTTACTCAAAAATATTATGCTCATGATAGGTCATTCATGTTTAAATTCATGATTAAGTTCATGTGATAAGTTACTTATTAGATTTTTATATTATTGATTGGTTAGGAGATCGTTCAAGATTAAGACTAAGTGAAGATACTAGTATACTCTTTGTGCAAGATCAAGGTACGTTATGTAGCTAGATCTTTTGAAATGTGGTTTTATGTGTTAAAGTTGTTTATTGAATTGATGGTTGAATGGATTGAGAAATTTAGTTTAAAATGGTTACAACATTTTATTGTTTACTTTTGGAAATGAAAAGAAGGAATGATTTTATCAATCATTTTATATGAAAGTTTTGTTGTCCTTTTTGAAAATCTAAATTATTGTTACAAGGAATGGTTTGATTAATTTTTATGAACTTTGAATATTCAAAAAGTTGTTTATGAGAAAAGGATATTTATTTATGACATACATGTCATATTATTATTATTATTATTATTATTATTATTATTATTATTATTATTATTATTATTATTATTATTATTATTATTATTATTATTATTATGATTATTATTATTATTATTATTATAATAATAATAATAATAATAATAATAATAATAATAATTATTATTATTATTATTATTATTATTATTATTATTATTATTATTATTATTATTATTATTATTATTATTATTATTACCGCTTGATTAATTTCAAGAAGGGTTCATGCTTCTGAGTCCACTTGTTGGCAATTATTGTTACCCCTTGATATAAGATCTGTGATGGGATGACTAGCTTGGGGGTGTGCACACTTAGGAAAAGGAAGGGGAAATAAGAAGAGGAATTGTTTTCAATGTTATTGTTAATCCAAGTTATTTGGAAAGAGTTTGTTCTTAAAGGTTATTTTTGAATTATTATTAAAGTGTTGGAAAGAGTTTATTCTTAAAAAGTTATTCTTGAATTATTAGTGATGGAGTTTTCAAAATATAAATTGTTACAAACTAGCAAATGTGTTACTTATCTAGTACCACTAGTACAAAGTTGTCCTTAGGTAACATGTATGAGGTAACACTTTTCAAAATTCAAGTTTGTCGAATATATATGAAACACCTTGGTAACACTTAATCAATATGTAACACTTAATGTAACACATTTTTATAAGTAACCTTTTGAAGTAACACTTTTTCAATTGAGTAGCATTTTGATGTAACACTTTCAGATAGGTAACACTTTTTAGGTAACACGTAATAGTCCTATTTCTTAAAAGAAGTTTATTAAATGCGAATTATATTTATTAACTTAATTATGTTTCGGATTTTCTTATTTTATTTGGGTTAGAATATGAAATTTTATTTGACGTATTTGTGATATATTTATTTATTCAATTTTATGAAGTTGTTATTATATTTATTATTATTAAATTATTTTGGGTTTTAGTTATTGAGTGGTATTTAACCAAATAGGAAAATGAAGTCGGATTTCCTCCTTGCCTTTAGCCCATTTGTCGATTTTGTTTTAAAACCATAAACCCGTCTTCATTTCTCAAACCTCCTCGTCGTTTCTCACCCAAAACCCCCACTCCTTGTGGCTTCTCTCTCTCACCCGAAAACCTCAATCCTCCTTCCTCTCTCTCTCCTCGCATCTCACGCTCTCCTCCCCCTGTCCGGCGTCGCCGCCTTTTGCTTGCGGTGATTCTGCCGCCATGAACCTTGTGCCGCCGTTGCTGTTGTTTCCCCTGCTTTTCTCTCTCCTCTGTTCGTGTTCTACAGCGCGTTGTTGCCGCTGCTCTGCTCCCCTTCTCTGCCGGTGCTGATTGGTGCCGCTGCCGTCGCCATAACTGCTGTTGTCCCAACCCTTTATGTGGGTGCCATAATTTTTGTCGTCGTTGTTGATGGTGTTGTTCTCTCTCTTCATGTCGCCGCTGCTTCTGCCTCCATTTCCCTCCTCTTGCTGCTGTTCTGTCAGTTGGTGGCTGGTACGGTGCGCGAACAGCGGTTTGGTGGTGCAACGTTTTGCACCCTAAATCTGAAATCGCCTCTTTCTCTGTCCTACTAGTCAAGTTCCCCAATTTCAGTAATCGCGAAGATATACAAATTCGAAGCTATCTTGTTGTTACTCAATGGTCCTTATCTTGAGAATGGTATAATTTCTCCTCCTAATTCTTAGTTTTCTCTGTTCACAGGTTGAATTTTTGTGATTGAACTGCATTTTGAATTTTTTTGTTGTGCGATTTCAATTTGTGTGACCTGTTGGAAATTCTAAAATTTCAATTGCTTGGTTAGCTTTTTATTTTCTTTGTTGCCTAAATTTTCTTACTTCTTTTTTCATTTAAATTTAGTTGTTCATTTATAGAATGGACTTATGAATGATCTATGAATTTGTGGGATTTATAGTTTGAATTATTATTTTGTTGCTTTTGATTTGTGAGTTCACTTAAGCCAAACTCCAATGTATATAGGACAAGGGAAGGTTGAAAGTGTTTTGGGTCACTGGAACACCTTGGTTCTGATATTTTAAATCATATGGGTCATTCTAGCTTCCTGCAGATAATTAGAATTGGATATAGTAGCACATAATTGAGTTTTCCTTATATCACATAAACAATAGTAGGAAGATATTGGTAGTAAAGA
The DNA here is from genome assembly GCA_947648045.1 of Beta corolliflora. Classification (NCBI taxonomy): domain Eukaryota; kingdom Viridiplantae; phylum Streptophyta; class Magnoliopsida; order Caryophyllales; family Amaranthaceae; genus Beta; species Beta corolliflora. Next base: position 307,095 of record CANSZD010002321.1, read on the forward strand.
CAAGACCTTAATTTTCGATAAACATACCCTATAACTTTGTTACATATACGTATACTCTGAGGGTGTGGTTTCATTGTCAGTTGGTGGTGCATCTTTGTTCTCAACAATATATAAGCTCATCTTTACCTTGTTTTTTTTGTTCCTAATGGTCTAGCAGATTTTAGTATCATTCCACCACCAATGGTGGAACCATTGAACTACTTACATGCAGGTTAGTTGCATTTGTTAGTGTATCGACCATTCTGGCTTGATTTTTTTTTTTTTGCTTTAATCTCATGGTTAGCTGTTCCTCATAGTGGTTGGTGCTTTCAACTCTATGCTCCAACAACTTTAGCGCATACCCATGATGTCACAAAGTACCCTTTTGAAAAGAACTTTTTAACTGGTGTTTATTTTATTCTTAACATGCAGGAAGAAAGCAAGAAGAAAAACCTAAGCGGTACCAAGTAAAAAGATAGGCACATTATGGGTTCTATGAGCTTTGTAAGGAAGGAACATGAATTGGTAAATTAATTACAATGAATAATAATCACTTTGTTTTATTTTTTCTTATCATCCCTTGGTACGATCATGTAACTTATATGTATCTTGAATTCTTTTATATTATTTCCATGCTAGCAACAACAAGATAATGAGAAGAAGTGACCATCCCAAGCACAGTTGTACAAAGAATCTCAAAAGAGGAAAGTGGACAAAATATACAAAACAGCTTACGAGCCTATTAAATATAATGTTGTATGTTTGGCTGCCTTTACATTTATTTAGGCTAAGTTTTTCGATCGCAACTTCAATTTGGTTGATATTGATATTGCTTCCATTATTTCTAATGTAAGATAAGATGGAGGAAGTTCATTATGATGTAATGAAGATTGATATGCTTTTCTTTTTACAACAAGTATATCATAACTAGTCCTCTTATCATATAAGACTTTGAAAATTCTTATTTTTTTTGTTCATATTGCAGGATGATGAAGATAGTGGATTAGAGTTCAAAGTAGGCATGATGCTTCGGGAAACATGCATGCATGGGTAGAGCGATGAAATTGAAGACGAAAGAAAGAAATGACCATAAGATTGATTTAGGTTAATTTTGGGAGTTATATATATCATGACTGGATTTTCATATAAATTATATGTATTTTGAACGCAATAGTACATTTTCAATTGATGGATACTACTCTTATGGCTCATTCTTTACAATAACCGTCGAGTATTTGTACTCATTTATATTATAATATCATTTCATTATTTCCTCTTCGTTATTACGTTTATAAGTTTTAGTATTATAATAATTGTATATGAGTCGATAAATTTAAAATTGTTACTATAAGACAAGTGAAATATAAGTGTTATTATAAAGCTTGCTAACAAAAAGTGTTGTTTAATATCTAATAAAGTGTTACATATGCTGACTTAAAATGATACATATTATTTAATAAAGTGTTACTATAATTCAAGAGATGAAATAGAAAATGTTACTATAGATGAAAAAGTGTTACATAAAAAATTATAAGTAACACTACAAAAATGCTACATTAGTAAAAAAAAAGTGTTATATTAGAGAATTTTAAGTAACACTTGAGAAAGTGAAACATTAACATTAGAAAGTGTTACCTTAGAGAATAGGTAGCACGGGCAGATGTTTCACTTATAAAAGTGTTACCTATTGTCTAGAGTAATACTTTTAGGCCTTTAGGTAACACTTTTGGGGTGATACTTTAGGGCAATTATGCACTAGTGTACATTTCGTACTCAGTTTTATACTGACGCTTATTTCCTTTTTCCTATTTGGCTTTGCCCTGTTTACCTTTTTGGTAAGCAGTTTTGCAGGTGAATTTTGGATGTGCATGGGAGCATACTAGTAAGGGGATTTTCATCTAGATTAGGGTGCTTTATTTGTTTTAAGTTTGAGACAATATTTACTTTTAATAATAAAGAGTTATTATTATTACGGTTAAAGTCTTCCAGTTGCAAGTTATTTAGTTAGTTAGTAGTTGGTTGCCGAAAGCGTGTTAGTCACGTGGCGGTAATACTCTTAAATTACTCAGATATTATTTACTAAATTATTTATTTGAAAGTGAGTAATTTGGGGGTGTTACAAAGTGGTATTAGTTTTTCACGTCTTGAATTGATAAAAGTTGAACATTACAATTGATGGGTAGACATAAGATGGGCATATAGAGTTTCACATTTACATTATAAATTGTTGCTGTCAAGTTTATTGCTTTCTTCCGTTACGATTTGTATAGATGCATCGTACTAGTGCCACAAAAAGGTAATTTTTTTCTTTTTGGAAAGATGAAGGGTGTAAATGTGTTGGGGGTGAGAAGCTCTGTCTAGGATTAGGAAGGCTATCCCCGACGCTGTGGGTAACTTCCTTACCTGAGAGCTCTAATCACCTTGGCTATTTTATATCCTGAAATCGAGTACACTTAAAATTTTTAAAATCAATATTTTAAGCCATGGTGGTGTATTTAGTACAAATCTTGGACTATATATTTTTTGTATTTAGTTAACATATATTAGTATTACTCTTATGATGTTGTTCTTGTAATATCTCAATTCTTCTTGTTTTTATATGATTGTTGTTGGAAGTAGAGGAAAAGATTTATGTTATTCCCTATGTATGGGATAAGCAAGGAAGTCATATTGCATTGACTAGCAAATAGTAGTATTATATTTCTTTTAATCAGTAATTTTGTTACAGATGATTAACCACATGAGGGACATGTACTACGTATATACTCTGAAGAACTTCTTTTGGAAGGAAAAATAGTTCCCGAATTTATAGATGATATTGTTGAGGCCAGTAATATTAATGCATTTGACTTGGAGCCTTGGGTCAGTGAGAAACCCTACCAAGTTCTATTAGCCTTAATTCACCTTCCTCAAACACCCAAATACCAAACCCTCTATGATAAGTACGCTAATGTAGTCTTACCAAATGGGGAATGGAATAGAGATAATCATGAGTTCCAGGGAGTATGGTTAGCCACTATTGTTCATTTTGGCACTGAATTAATGTATATAGAAATAGATGGAGCCCAAAGGGGTAGGGATGCCATTGAGATTGACCTACCAAGCCCATTATCCGCAATTTCTTCAGTTGATAGCATGGGATATGAAGGTTCATCTGAGCCTGATAGCCCAGAATATACCCCTCGAGAATACGCAGGCCAATCTGATTATATGGCCATTGATGAGCTAAGTCTCCTGTAACCGTAGACATATATAGTTTTGTTTCGGCCATGAAATGGCCTAGTTGTCTTAAGGATATTTTGATACACTCAAATATTCTAGTAGTTGCTATGTATAAGGCCCAATATTTGGCCATGATATATGAAGTATGTGATTGCTATGTTTTAAACTAGTTATACTTACATGTTTATTGAATTGTTTGGTAGTTACACAGCTATTCTATGAATGTTAGTTGATATTTTACTCAAACACTCTTACTTCTAGCAGAATGGCAGAAAGAAGGAGAAGGAGTATGAGTTCAATGGTTAAAAGGCTAGCAAAGATAACTGAGAACATCACTCAAGTGATAGCTAATCAAGAAACCAAGCAGAGTGAAACCGATAGCTTTGGTGAGGTCTTTGAGAGGGTAGCAACAGTAAAACCTCCGACTTATCATGGGAAAGAGGACCCAGCTAGCTTAGAAAACTGGATCCAAGAATTCGATAAGCTTTTTGATACCACAGTGTGCCCTGAAAACCTTAAAGTTAATAATGCTGTTTATTATTTGAGAGATGAGGCAGACCTATGTTGGAAACAAAGGTAGAACGATCTTTAAGAGGATCTGTACTTTGGGTGGAACGAGTTTAAAGATGCCTTGAGGACTAAGTTTTATCCTCCGTACTTAAGGAAGCAAAAGGCTATGGAGTTCACCAATCTAAGGATGGGGACTATGTCTGTTAATGAGTATTATAGCAATTTTTTGGAGTTAATGAGGTTTGCACCTGAGATAGTACCGTCTGAGACATTGAAAGTCCAAAGGTTTGAGCAAGGGTTAACCTTAACCATACAAAGTAAGCTGGGAGGTGTAAGTTTTGAAACTCTAGATGAAATTTATGGTAGAGCTGCTCACTTATACGGGATTAAAGGAAGAGAGCTTGAAGGGACCTCCTCTAGGGAAAAGAGGAAGTATAACAACAATGGGAGTCAACAGAGTGGAGATAAGAAGGCTAAGCCCAATGGTGGTTTTAACCAAACTGAGAAAGACAATAGGTACCCGAGTCGAAAGCCTAACGGGAACCAAGGAAATGGGAAGAAAGCTGAGAGAACCTTTTTCTGCAAAAGATGTGATAAGAATCATCTAGGGAAGGATTGTGAGGGCAACTTGGTGACTTGCCGTTATTGTCAGAAATTGGGGCACCGGGAGTATGAGTGCTTTAGAAAACCTACAGTCAAACCTGACCCGAGTAGTAAGGCTCCTCGGAATGATTAACAAAAGTTAGCTTTTTCGAATGCTGGTGTTAAACCAGGGATGGGGAATCAGACTAAAGGCAGAGTTTTCGTCATGAACCGCCGTGAGGCTGAGAATGTTTCTGAGGTAGTAGTTGGAACCTTTTTCATTAATTCTCTGTCTGTCAAAGTGTTATTTGATTCTGGAGCATCTCATTCATTTATTTCTAGCACTTTATTGGAAAAGCTTCAGTTAGGCAGTCCAGTGTCTATTTCATTAGAAATTGCAATGCCATCAGGGGAGATTTTTAACTGTACTAGGTTGCATAGTCAAGTACCTTTAGTGATAGCTAGGGTGAACTTTTCGTCCGACTTAGTTGAGATTAACTTGACGGACCTCGATGTTGTTTTGGGGATGAATTGGTTGGGACGATTCAAGGCTCAGGTTGATTATGAGGCCCATAGGGTGTCCTTAGTCAGCCCTAAGAAAGAAAGGGTGACTTATAGGAAGCTTAGGAATGAGAAGGGAATGAAGATAGTGTCTGCAATGAGAATTCAATCTTATGTGAAGAAGGGGTGTCCGTTATTCTTATGTGGAGTTTAGAGGATTGAAAAGGAAGATGAGAATAGGGAGGTTTCAGTTGTATCCGAGTTTCCTGAAGAGATACCGGGTATGCCACCTATTAGGGATCTTGAGTTCACCATCGATTTGATGCCAGGAACCGGACCTATTTCAAAGGCTCCGTATAGAATGGCTCCAGCTGAGATGAAAGAGTTAAAAGTTCAGTTGGAGGTGTTATTGGAAAAAGGGTGTATAAAACCGAGTTCGTCTCCTTGGGGTGAACCTGTATTGTTCGTGAAAAAGAAAGATGGTAGTTTGAGGTTGTGCATTGATTATCGGGAGTTGAACAACGTGACGATCAAGAATAAGTATCCGCTTCCGAGAATAGATGATTTATTTGATCAGTTGAAAGGAGCGGGGATTCTCTCGAAGATAGATTTGAGGTCAGGTTATCACCAATTGAGGATTGCTGAGGGTGAAATTCCTAAGATTGCGTTTAGGACGGTTATGGTCACTATGAGTTCACAGTGATGCCGTTTGGTCTGACCAACACACCTGCAATGTTCATGGATTTGATGCATAGGATTTTCAAGCCATACTTGGACAAATATGTGGTTGTGTTTATAGATGATATTTTGATATATTCGAAGGATATGAGCAGTCATGAGTTGCATTTGAGGGAAGTTTTATTCACCCTGAGAGAGCATCAGTTGTACACCAAGCTCTCTAAGTGTGAGTTTTGGTTGGACGAGTGTAATAGCCCGTATTCTTAAGCAGTTTTAATTTAAAGTTAAATATATTTTATCAACTTAATTATGTGATAATACTGTTGGTATTAAGAAAATATTATGAGATATATGCATATATTTTTTTTTAATTTTTTTTTAATACTTTATTTTTTTCAAATAAGTTATGAACTACTCCCTCCGTCCTAAAATACTCTTTACACTTTCCTTTTTCATCTATCCCAGGATATTATTAACACTTCTATTTTTGGATATGACCCACTATTATTTTAATCTTTCTACCTTTTAAACATTGGCCTACACTCTCTCTCCTCCAAATAAAATAATACCACTCCTATTACATACCAACTCTAACCATGGCCCACATTCTCTCTCCTTAAAATAAAATAATACTACTTTTACTAACTACTAAGTCCTATCACATCTACTTTTCAATAAAATAACAATTGATAACCAAACAACAACTTATCATCTAAAACTACGTGCCTTGATAAGTGTCAAGAGTATTTTGGGACGGAGGGAGTATATTTATTTTTTACAATTACAATTTTTATTAAACTCATTTCTCAAATTATAGTATGTAGCTATTTTAAGTTTTATTGAAACAAGTCAAAACTAGTCAATTTCTATTTAAGAAAGGAAACTCAACTCCTCTTCCTATATATCTCTCATTCAATCTTTCCCTCTTCCCTCTTAAAACTTCATCTTCATTCTTTAGATATTCAATAAGAGCAACCTTTTGCTTTCCTCAAGTTAATCTAGCCAAACTTTATTATTCAATCAATTTTCCTTGCAAATTCATTCATACTTCATGAAATGATATATAAAAACCTCACAATTCTACTTGTAATTGTTTAAGAAAGTTTGAAAATCCAAATAAACTCAAATTCCATCCTCTTTCTTGAATTGACCCTAAAATGTTGATCAAGTGACATGCATGTAGCCAAAAATAAAATAAAAACCTCCATAAACATTCTTGAAAGCTTGAGCAAATTGAAAATTGGAAGAAAACCCCCAAAATACATTGACTCATTCTCTCTCCTCAGTTCACGACCTTCTGTTGCCTCAATTATCTTCAACCTGCAGTTTGAATTTAGCAAATGTTCCTTCTTTAAAGTTGTAGATCTCGAAAAGTTATTGAATTTAGACTCAAAAATTACTCAATTTGGAGTTGTGTGGTAGGAGTTATGAACATTAGAATTTTTCAGCTGCTGCTGCCATTTTTCTTGCGCTGCTGCTCGTGTAGAAACAACAAGCTCTTCCATTGTTTCTCTAAATTACTTCTCTTTCTGTTATGTGCAAGCGATGACTCAAATTTATTATGATCTATTGCATGCAAAGGTAAAATTGGTCTTCTTACTATTTACTCTTTTTTTTTTCAAAAAGAATACTTCATATAGTTTATGGGATAATCAATTTTAAGTCATGTTGTTACAAATAAGTTTAGTATAAATTAATAAAGTTTTTTTTAAAAGTGGAAATTAATTAAGATTTCCTATTTAGTTCATTGAATGAGTTACAAATTTCTTCCTATTATTATTATTGAAGTATTATTGGAAGTGAGAAGGATCGTTTGAGGTCATTGGTGATAGTTATGGAGGTCAAGTAATAGTTGAAATTATTGGGTTCAAGATTTCATTGGAAGTCAAGTATTATTATTATTGGACTTTGGTATTGATGATTGAATTAAGGTACACATTGTCCACCCACTTTTTGTTAAAAGAAATGTATTTATTATATGATTTTAGTATTAACTGGATTGCATTGGAGTAATTGATGAGAATTTGTGATATATGTTACGGTGATGTATGACTTGTGCAAATGATTGAGAATTTATTTTATTCTATTTGGTTGACGATTAATTGTTGGTTGTAGACCACATGGTTCTAAACGTAGTGTTATGGAATATAAATTAATCAAGTAAGAATAGCCTACGAATTATGGTTCTAAACCTGTGCTTGTTGAATATATGACACGTGTTCATGATCCTTTTGAAGTTAAAGAGTAATATCCAAATGTGAGAGATTGCTGTATGACTAATAATAGTAAGGGTATTTTAAATATATTTATTGAAGGCATACTAATTACTAAGTTCATCTTTTCAAGTTGTTTAATATACAAGAAATGATTTGTATTTCTAAACTGTAGTACTTAAGTATTTCCATCCCATAATTATTTTGGATAATTCCCAAAGTGAATTATGCTATATAACAGGAGAGCTTTTGGTTCAATTGAATGGATATATTATGTATATATGTTATACTTACGAGTTACAAAAGTAATACTACTTTATAACTGATTTTATCCTATATAACAATATCTTTACTAAAATGATTCATTTGTCGATCATTTGTTTCCTTTTATGTAAAAACTTTGAAACTTTTGCTTTATTATAATTAATAACACGGCCTTAGAAATATGATATGGATTCATTTGTATTCATACTCATGGATGGTTATGACTAATCTTTATTGAGTTATTTTTACCACTACAATTCCAACAACATACATTATCTTTGAAATGGTTACTCATATTTGAGTCTATTAAAGGTTGACCTAAAACATGTTATGAAAATTATGATACTACTGTACTACATTTTAATATTGTTGGATATTGATGAGTTTGGTTGGTTGAAAGGTTAAAAAGAATAATTTTTAATAAGTATTTACGATTTTATTGTTTGTAAATATGTTTCTAGTGAATTTAAATAAACTTTAGTGAGACCAATCAAATTGTTATTTTGAACTTATAAGTCTATTATTTTGTGATTAGAAGATAGATAATTACATATAGATAAGATGAAATATAGAATGATTGTTTGGTTACATGGGCTAATGATTCAACGAAAATTTGGAAATAAATATTTTTCTCGTGCGAAAAGTATTTGCTGGGAAGATGTATTAGATTTAAGCGATGAAATCTCTGTGTGTTTTAAATGGAAAGAGTTGTTGTGCTGATTTTGAGTTCATGATCAAGTTTATCTTCTTGAAGAAGAAGATTTGCAAGTGTATGTTAAGAATCTAAAACGCTAAACTTAGTTTGTCCATTTTTGTGTCACTTTGAACCAATTTCACTGAAACATATTTTTAGCCGTATTCGCAGTTTTTTCTGCAAAATTCTTATTTCACAAAAGATGTTTGTATTAAAATTTTCCTGAGGTTAGGATCAAGAATCATTTGATTTGGACTTCGTCTGACAAGTTATACATGTTTAAAGTATTTAGAACTAATGTTTATTTCCAGATTTTTAGAGGAAAGTTTAATACCGATTTTGAAAGAAATCAATTTCAGATTTATCGAAGCTAAAAGAGAAAATGTTTACCATATATGTATGACTCTTAAAAGCTCCAATCGCCTATTTTTGAAGCAATCTTTTATAAGTATTTATCTTGTTTTCTAACTGTAAAGCATATGCGGATTTTACATAAGCTTTAAGACGTTAGTAAAGCTCTTATTAGTCAATATTATAAATGTCTTATAGTATGTTATATCCAATTTGGACAAGTTCATGGAAGTTTGAAAAAAACTAAAAGAGACGAACTACTTCCCAAATTTATTTAACAGTTTTGTTTTTCCAAGTTGAAAGCTTAATTTATTCTTCCAAGTTATTACAAGTGATTATTAGTCCCCAAGTGTTTTGTAAAAGTGTACGACTCAAACAACAACTATTCTACGCAAGCAACAATATCTGTTAAGAGTTAAGTTAGTTTTATCAAATTATGTGTATCAAGTAAACCTTGTTGGAGTTTATTTGTATGATCTATATATACTTCTTCAATACAATGTTCTTAAATGACTTATCTCTACCAAAAGAACTCGAAATAATGATGGAATAAATATAATTGAGAATGTGTATGAACTTGCTATGTGCAATGTGTAATGGACTAAAAGCAAAGGGGGAAAGTAGCCGTGGAACGGTGAGGAACAACAATTGCAGGCGAGCGTGGTGCTTGTAGTTGCCGGATACTAAATTAAAGATGGCAGGCGAGCGTGGTGTCTCTTAGCTGCTAGGGGCATGTCATGAAAGCCTTGCAAGCATATGGTAAATAGGAGGGTGACGACCCCCACAGTTTAGAAACAGTCGGTCGTGGTGACCCCTATCTAATCGTGTTCACTTTCCCCAATGAAAAATATATTGACTGAAATTCTATAAATGCTTAAAGAACGAGCATGATCAATGTTATTGGACATGTGAGTCATGGTACATGGTGTACAATAATGTTTTGTTATACAAGTACATACACAACCTGGCGCGTTATTATGGTCACTTTGGGCAAGAATTTTTAGCTCATTGAATAAAGTGCTTAAAAACTACTCATCTTTCCTTATTACAACTCATGACAACTAAGATTCTTAATGCACCGAAGTAAGCTATAATTTTCAGATCTTTATGCAACTTACAAAACTGAAAACAACTCAACTACTTTAACTAACATAACAATAAAGACATTTTTTGGTTACATGTAAAACCTTCAGTTTAAGAGTAATGTGAAACCATACATGAACCTCAGAAACCAAATTAAGATAGTTGAACTTGCTCTGATACCAAGTTGATGTGAATTTTATGTCCGAAAATTCACAATGTTTGCCCTAGAATCTAAGTGACTTTTTTATGTTATTTTTGTGAACGAAAAAGAAAAATAATAATAAGAAAGAATAAATAAATTACTCTTAATTCTCGCAAAAAATACAGGGTCTCTCCCTAATCGCAATTAAAAGATCAATACAAGTCGCAACAAGTATTGATTTGGGTTAACATCCGAAATAAGCAACGCTCATTATTATGAAAATCAACTCTCTCTCCTTTTATTATGGACTAGACGTGTACTTGTATCGGATGAGCAAATAACATTGCCCTCCAAGCTATATCACGACCGGATCTCTTAAGCAAAACAATGGAAAGTTCCCTCCTATAATCTAGCACAACTTAAGGAAACATTTGATTTATGAATGCTTTGCAAAACTTTCCATAAATCATACAAAAACCACACGCCTAACTAGACTACTCATCTTTCCTTATTACAACTTATGACAACTAAGACTCTTAATGGACCGAATCAAGCTAGGATTTTCGCACCTTAATGCAACTAACATAACTAAAAACAACTCAACTACTTTAACTAACATAACAATAAAGACATTTTTTGGTTACTTGTAAAACCTTCACTTAAAGAGTAAAGTAAAACCATGCAAGAACCTGCGAAAGCAAATTAAGATAGTTGAACTTGCTCTGATACCAAGTTGATGTGAATTTTAAGTCCAGAAATTCACAATGTTTGCCCTGGAATCTAAGTGACCTTTTTATGTTATTTTTGTGAAGGAAAACTGAAAATAATTAGAAGTAAGAATAAGGATAGTACTCTTGAGTCTCGTAAAAATTAGAGGGTCTCTTCCTAATCGCAATTCGAAGATGAATACAAGTCGCAACAAGTATTGATTTCGGTTAACAACGGAAATAAGCAACGCTCATCATTATCAAAATCAACTCTCTCTCCTTTTATTATGGACTAGACGTCTACTTATATAGAATGAGCAAAAAACCATGCCCTCCAAGCTATATCACGACCGTATCTCTTAAGCAAAATAATGGAAAGTTTCCTCCTAGAATCTAGCACAACTTAAGGAAACATTTGATTTTGGAATGCTTTGCAAAAGTTTCCATAAATCAAACAAAAACGACACGCCTAACTAGACTACTCATCTTTCCTTATTACAACTCATGACAAGTAAGACTCTTAACGGACCGAATCAAGCTTGGATTTTCGGACATTCATGCAACTAGCATAACAAAAAACAACTCAACTACTTTAACCAACATAAAAATAAAGACATTTTTTGGTTACATGTAACCTTTACTTTAAGAGTAAAGTCAAACCATGCAAGAACCTACGAAAGCAAATTAAGATAGTTGAACTTGCTCTGATACCATATTGATGTGAATTTTAAGCCCGAAAATTTACAATGTTTGCCTTAGAATCTAAGTGACCTTTTTGTGTTTTTTTTGTGAACGAAAACTAAAAATAATAAGAAGTAAGAATAAAGATAGTACTCTTGATTCTCGCAAAAATTAGAGGGTCTCTCCCTAATCGCAATTAGAAGATAAATACAAGTCGCAACCAGTATTGATTTGGGTTAACACCGGCAATAAGCAACGCTCATAATTATCAAAATCAACTCTCTCTCCTTTTATTATGGACTAGACGTGTACTTGTATAGGAGGAGCAAACAACCTTGCCCTCCAAGCTATATCAAAACCGGATCTCTTAAGCAAAACAATGGAAAGTTTCCTCCAAGAATCTAGCACAACTTAAGGAAACATTTGATTAAGGAATGCTTTGCAAAACTTTTCATAAATCTTTCAAAAACCACACGCCTAACTAAACTAATCATCTTTCCTTATTACAACTCATGACAACTAAGATTCTTAATGCACCGAAGTAAGCTATAATTTTCAGATCTTTATGCAACTTACATAACTGAAAACAACTCAACTACTTTAACTAACATAACAATAAAGACATTTTTTGGTTACATGTAAAACCTTCACTTTAAGAGTAATGTAAAACCATACATGAACCTCAGAAACCAAATTATGATAGTTGAACTTGCTCTGATACCAAGTTGATGTGAATTTTATGTCCGAAAATTCACAATGTTTGCCCTAGAATCTAAGTGACTTTTTTATGTTACCTTTTTGAACGAAAAAGAAAAATAATAATAAGAAAGAATAAATATATTACTCTTAATTCTCGCAAGAATTAGATGGTCTCTCCCTAATCGCAATTAAAAGATCAATACAAGTCGCATTAATTATTGATTTGGGTTAACAACCGAAATAAGCAACGCTCATAATTATCAAAATCAACTCTCTATCCTTTTATTATGGACTAGACGTGTACTTGTATAGGATGAGCAAACAACCTTGCCCTCCAAGCTATATCAAATCCGGATCTCTTAAGAAAAACAATGGAAAGTTTCCTCCTAGAATCTAGCAGAACTTAAGGAAACATTTGATCTAGGAATGCTTTGCAAAACTTTTCATAAATCATTCAAAAACCACACACCTAACTAAACTACTCATCTTTCCTTATTACAACTCATGACAACTAAGACTCTTAATGGACCGAATCAAGCTAGGATTTTCGGACCTTTATGCAACTAACATAACTAAATACAACTCAACTACTTTTACTAACATAACAATAAAGACATTTTTTGGTTACATGTAAAACCTTCTCTTTAAGAGTAATGTAAAACCATGCATGAACCTAAGAATGCAAATTAAGATAGTTGAACTTGCTCTGATACCATGTTGATGTGAATTTTATGTTCGAAAATTCACAATGTTTGCCCTAGAATCTAAGTGACCTTTTGTGTTTTTTTTGTGAACGAAAACTAAAAATAATAAGAAGTAAGAATATAGATAGTACTCTTGATTCTCGCAAGAATTAGAGGGTCTCTCCCTAATCGCAATTAGAAGATGAATACAAGTCGCAACAAGCATTGATTTGGGTTAACAACCGAAATAAGCAACGCTCATAATTATCAAAATCAACTCTCTCTCCTTTTATTATGGACTAGACATGTACTTATATAGGATGAGCAAACAACCTTGCCATCCAAGCTATATCACGACCGAATCTCTTAAGCAAAACAATGAAAAGTTTCCTCCTAGAATCTAGCACAACTTAAGGAAACATTTGATTTATGAATGCTTTGCAAAACTATCCATAAATCATACAAAAACCACACGCCTAACTAGACTACTCATCTTTCCTTATTACAACTCATGACAACAAAGACTCTTAATGGATCGAATCAAGCTAGGCTTTTCGCACCTTTATGCAACTAACATTACTAAACACAACTCAACTACTTTAACTAACATAACAATAAAGACATGTTTTGGTTACATGTAAGACCTTCACTTTAAGAGTAATGTAAAACCATGCATGAACCTAAGAAACCAAATTAAGATAATTGAACTTGCTCTGATACCAAGTTGATGTAAATTTTAGGTCCGAAAATTCACAATGTTTGCCCTAGAATCTAAGAGACCTTTTTATGTTATTTTTGTGAACGAAAACTGAAAAATAATAAGAAGTAAGAATAAAGATAGTACTCTTGATTCTCGCAAGAATTAGAGGGTCTCTCCCTAATCTCAATTAGAAGATGAATACAAGTCGCAACAAGTATTGATTTGGGCTAACAACAGAAATAAGCAACGCTCATAATTATCAAAAACAACTCTCTCTCCTTTTATTATGGACTATACGTGTACTTGCATAAAATGAGCAAACAACCTTGCCCTCAAAGCTATATCATGACCGGATCTCTTAAGCAAAACAATGGAAAGTTTCTTCCTAGAATCTAGCACAACTTAAGGATACATTTGATTTAGGAATGCTTTGCAAAACTTTCCATAAATCATGCAAAACCACACTCCTAACTAAACTATTCATCTTTCTTATTACAACTCTTGACAACTAAGACTCTTATTGGACCGAATCAAGCTAGGATTTTCGGACCTTTATGCAACTAACATAACTAAATACAACTCAACTACTTTTACTAACATAACAATAAAGACATTTTTTGGTTACATGTAAAACCCTCACTTTAAGAGTAATGAAAAACCATGCATGAACCTAAGAATGCAAATTAAGATAGTTGAACATGCTCTGATACCAAGTTGTTGTGAATTTTATGTCCAGAAATTCACAATGTTTGCCCTAGAATCTAAGTGACCTTTTTGTGTTATTTTTGTGAACGAAAAAAATAATAATAAGAAGTAAGAATAAAGATAGTACTCTTGATTCTCGCAAGAATTAGAGGGTCTCTCCCTAATCGCAATTAGAAGATGAATGCAAGTCACAACAAGTATTGATTTGGGTTAACAACCGAAATAAGCAACGCTCATAATTATCAAAATCAACTCTCTGTCCTTTTATTATGGACTAGACATGTACTTATATAGGATGAGCAAACTACCTTGCCATCCAAGCTATATCACGACCGAATCTCTTAAGCAAAACAATGAAAAGTTTCCTCCTAGAATCTAGCATAACTTAAGGAAACATTTTTTTTTTTTGAGAAGCAAGAAAGAATTTATATTGCAACCAAACAACATTTGTACAACACAAGCAAGCTAAGGAAAGAACTTAGCTGCAGACCAACAGAGGCAAAACCTCAAAAAAACAAAATTATAAGGTATCAAACCACCTATGGTCACTATGGGACATTCTCCTATATACTTGTATAATTCTATTTTTTACAGTATGCTGAATTTGCTTAACAGTAGCACTAATGGATGGGACTTTGTTGTTCCATAAAGCATCATTCCTAGCTCTCCACACGGTAAACAAGAGCAAAGCAATAGCGGTTGTGATGACCTTCTTCTTGAAACTTCCATCCTTAGAGTTCCCGAGTACCCGTGTCATGTGTTGATATAAGTCGGTATCTTGTCTACGATACCTAACCATTGGTGAATGCGCGAATGCATCTCATGCTGAATGAGCATTCAAAAAATAGATGAGAGTGTGTTTCAACAAATCGGTACCACAAATGCAGCGATCGATACAGCAAAGAACACCCCATAGCAACCAATCTCTCCCCGGTTAACAACATTTGCTTTAGAGCAAGCCGGATGATAAGCACCGTGCTTGGGGACGAGAGAACTGTTCCAAACACCCTTCTTGTATCTCCAAATTTGCCCAGCAGAAGAAGAGCCTTGTAAAATTTAGCAATACTAAAGCGATGGGAATCGGTTTGTGATATCATGACCCAATGTTGATCTTTCACACTACATATACATTTCCAAACCCGGCTAGCACTAGCAAGAGGATGATAACCCTCCCAGTTTGCATCTTTTAAGTAGACGAGTGGACCCATCTCACCCACGATTGTCCTTTTTATGAGAGATAGCCCACACATGTTTAGCAACAAGCGGCTTGATTCCACAAGATAATGTTTCGAACACCAAGGCCACCACTAGACTTAGAGGTGCACACATTATCCCAAGCAATATACCCGGGGCTACTATCTTGTCATAAGATCCATGCCATAGATAGTTTCTACATATAGCATTTATCTTGTGCATCACGATTTGGGGAGGATAAAGAGCTGTGTCCAATAAACACAAATAGACATAAGCACTGAATTGACAAGTTGTAATCTCCCACTGTATGACAGGTTTCTACTACTCTAAATCTTCACTCTCAGACACATTTTATCAATGAGAGCCTCATAATCAGTAACATTTAGCTTCTTAGTGCTCATAGGGACACCAAGGTATCTAAAAGGGAGGGAGCCAATTCTGAAACCTGTAACTTGTTGAATTCTACTGATGTCAACATCTGTCATACCGATAAAGAAGATTTCAGATTTCTCAGGGCTCATGTGAAGACCAGAAGTCTCAGAGAACAACTTCAGAGCACTGATAAGCATACACACAGAATTATAATCTCCTTTAGAAAAGAGAAGCAAATCATCTGCAAACACCAGATGATTTAGCTTCAAATGCTGGCATCTTGAATGGAACTTAAAACCAGGAAGGTTACTGACTTTTGAGAGAATACCGGAACCATATTCCATGCAGAGAGTGAAAAGCAAGGGGGAGAGAGGGTCTCCTTGTCTCAACCCTCTTTGAGGGTGAATCATCTCACTAGGGCTGCCATTGATCATCAAAGTGTAAGGAGTAGTCACACAATTCATAACCAGTCTCACAAAAGAGGCAGGAAATTGTAAAGCAACTAACATTTCTTCCACAAAAGGCCATTCAACAGTATCATAGGCCTTCTTGATGTCAAGTTTCATAAGGCAGCAAGCTTGCTTCTGTGAAGGTCTATACATCTTCACCAGGTCCTGACATAATAGAACATTATGCATAATGTTTCTACCAGTGATAAAAGCACCTTGTGTGGGGCTGATAACTTCTGGCAAAACAGTGTTGAGCTTTGCACAGATGAGTTTTGTCAAGCACTTGTAAATTGTAGAACAGCAAGCAATGGGCCTGAATTCACTAACTGTATTTGGGATCTTCACCTTAGGAACCAAGGTAAGGGTGGTAACATTAAGCTCTCTAACCATCTTGTCAGTTCACAGAACTTCCAAAATGGCTTGGCTTACTTCAGTACCAACAGTGTCCCAGGCAGCCTTAAAAAAAGAACTACTGTAACCATCAAGACCTGGGGCCTTGTTGCTTGGAATAGAGAACATGACTTTCCTGACATCTTCAGGGGTGAAAGTGAAAGATAAACTATCACAATGAGCAATAGTTAGAGTGGGACCAAGCTGAATAATATCAGGAAGAACAGTAGTTCTGTTAGGCATGCATTCACCAAGTAGCTTTTTGTAAAACTCCATAAAAGCTAGCACAATAGCTTCAGGGGAATCCACCCATTGCCCATGAAGACTGTGAATAGCTTTAATAGCATTCTGCTTCTGCCTAGCTTTAATGCTATTGAAGAAAATTTTGGAGTTTTCATCACCTTCTTTGAGCCAGTGCAATTTAGCTTTCTGTTGTAAAGCAGTATGATTGTCCCTCCAAGCAGCCTTATAAACTTCTTGAGCATCTTTTTCTAGCTGGGCAATACTAGGATCACCAGGGTTAGAGTGCATCTCCTGTTGAATAGACATAAGCCTAGTCTTTGCTTCCTGTTCAGCCTCCTGCAGCTCACTTTGACCTCTTCTATCAAGAGTTTTTAGATCCATTTTGAGAAGTTTCAATTTTCTCAGAATCTAAAAAGTGGGGACACCATTCACAGGTCTACTCCAACCTTCTCTCACTATTTCATCAAAATTCTCATTAAAACACCAGTGATTAAAAACCTGAATGGTTTTTTCCCATGATCAATGAAACATGTTTTAATGAGTATAGGGCTATGGTCAAACTCTCCCTCTGGCATGAAAAAAACCTCAGCATCAGGGAACTCAGCATTCCATTGAGAGTTTGCCATAACTCTATCAATCTTGGACATAACTCTCTGATCTCCAGCTTGTTTATTGGTCCAGGTGAAAAATCTGCCTGTAGCTTTAACATCTTCTAACTGACAAAAGGAAACACATCTCCTCATAGGGCCTGTTTATGCTTCTCTGATAGTAGAACCAACCCTTTCATCTCTGTTCAAAACAGAATTAAAATCCCCACCTATGCACCATTGCTCAGTGGCTTGAGCAGCAATGTAGGCCAGATCATGCCACAATTTTTCCCTTCCATTTGCATCATTAAAACCATAAATGAAGGAGCATAGGAAAGCTTTTTTACGGTTACAGGTAGTGATTTTACAGTGAATCATTTGTGCAGAGACAAATCTAATGTCCACTGTGAAAGATCCAGGTTGCCAGGCCAAAATGATCCTTCCACTATCATTACAATGATGATTAGTAAAAAAACACCAATTAGGACACATACTAAGATAAAATCTACCTAAATTAGCAGATTTTTCCTTAGTCTCCAAGAGGCTAAATAGCTGAATGTTGTGAAGACTAATAAGCTATCTCACTTTCACTTATTTTGTAGGGCTATCTAGACCTCTTACATTCCAGATGAGAATGTTATCCATTGCTAGCAGGGGACTCCCTCCCCTCACTAGCCTCTCCATTTCCAGTGTCAATGTGATCACTCACAGTCACTTGCCCCACATCAATGTCATTGTCCTCAGTTTGCAACTGATGAAAGGAGTTATCAATAGGAACAATCTGTATAGTAGCTTGCCCTTTTGAAGGGCTGGCTTTCTTTTTAGTAACAAGCTGAAAACCATCAGCATCAATGTATGTAGTAGGTTTCCCAGCAACATTCTGAACCACACTGACCCCTGGTTGTTGTTGAGGTTTAGGAATCCATTTCTTGTTTTGAGTTGTTTTACAATTCTCTAATGTGTGCCCATAATTCTTGCATTTGGCACATAAAAGTGGCCTCCACTCATATTCAACCCTTTGTTCCATTATAAGCCCTCTTTCATTCTCAAAAAAGATAACCTCAGGGAGAATTTGTTCAATTTAAACTTCCACAAGGACCCTAGCAAACATCAATTTATCTCTAAGTTTTGTAGCCTGATCCATCTTGATCATTGGTCCCACTAGGCCAATAATTTTCTCCAAACTCCTCTCACCCCAATATTTAAGATCTAATTGTGGCAATTTGATCCATATTGGAACTGTTTTCAAGGTATCTTTAGTAATATCAACATCAGCAGTCCACATTTTCAAGATAAACGGTTTACCATCAAAGAATTGAGGTTCACCTTCAATTACATTTTTCATGCTTTCAACACAATTAAAGCGAACAATGAACAGACCCTTGCCAATGACTGCAATTCTATCAATCCCCTTATTCTTCTAGATTCGATTAAGAAAACCTTCTATGATCTTTAATTGTGGATTAGCCCCCAAAACATAACAAATTATAGCAGAACTCCAGTAATGAATTTCATCCTCAATGTCATCTAATTCAATCTTTGTATGTGATCGAACATTACCTCCATTAGATGACTCAGGAATATCCTCAGCAATCCTCTGTTTACCAGGCTCAATCGCATTTTCCGAAACATTACTCTTCAATAGATTCGGCCACTCAAGAATCGGATTCTGTTTCTCACGTAGCTTAGCATCATCGCCAAGTTCTTAAGGAAATATTTGATTTATGAATGCTTTGCAAAACTTTCCATAAATCATACAAAAACCACACGCCTAACTAGACTACTCATCTTTCCTTATTACAACTCATGACAACAAAGACTCTTAATGGATCGAATCAAGCTAGGCTTTTCGCACCTTTATGCAACTAACATAACTAAAAACAACTCAACTACTTTAACTAACATAACAATAAAGACATTTTTTGGTTACATGTAAAACCTTCACTTTAAGAGTAATGAAAAACCATGCATGAACCTAAGAATGCAAATAAAGATAGTTGAACATGCTCTGATACCAAGTTGATGTGAATTTTATGTCTAGAAATTCACAATGTTTGCCCTAGAATCTAAGTCACCTTTTTGTGTTATTTTTGTGAACGAAAAAAAAAAAATAATAAGAAGTAAGAATAAAGATAGTACTCTTGATTCTCGCAAGAATTAGAGGGTCTCTCCCTAATCGCAATTAGAAGATGAATACAAGTCGCAATAAGTATTGATTTGGGTTAACAACCGAAATAAGCAACGCTCATAATTATCAAAATCAACTCTCTCTCCTTTTATTATGGACTAGACATGTACTTATATAGGATGAGCAAACAACCTTGCCATCCAAGCTATATCACGATCGAATCTCTTAAGCAAAACAATGAAAAGTTTCCTCCAAGAATCTAGCACAACTTAAGGAAACATGTGATTTATGAATGCTTTGCAAAACTTTCCATAAATCATACAAAAATCACACGCCTAACTAGACTAATCATCATTCCTTATTACAACTCATGCCAACAAAGACTCTTAATGGACCGAATCAAGCTAGGCTTTTCGCACCTTTATGCAACTAACATAACTAAAAACAACTCAACTACTTTAACTAACATAACAATAAAGACATTTTTTGGTTACATGTAAAACCTTCACTTTAAGAGTAATGTATAACCATGCATGAACCTAAGAAAGCAAATTAAGATAGTTGAACTTGCTTTGATACCAAGTTGATGTGATTTTTAGGTCCGAATATTCACAATGTTTGCCCTAGAATCTAAGTGACCTTTTTATGTTTTATTTTATTTTTGTGAACGAAAACTGAAAATAATAAGAAGTAAGGATAAACATAGTACTCTTGATTCTCACAAGAATTAGAGGGTCTCTCCCTAATCTCAATTAGAAGACGAATACAAGTCGCAACAAGTATTGATTTGGGTTAACAACGGAAACAAGCAACGCTCATAATTATCAAAATCAACTTTCACTCCTTTTATTATGGACTAAACGTGTACTTATATAGGATGAGCAAACAACCTTGCCCTCCAAGCTATATCACGACCGGATCTCTTAAGCAAAACAATGGAAAGTTTCCTCCTAGAATCTAGCACAACATAAGGAAACATTTGATTTAGGAATGCTTTGCAAAACTTTCCATAAATCATACAAAAACTTCACGCCGAACTAGCCTACTCATCTTTCATTATTACAACTCATGACAACTAAGTCTCTTAATTGACCGAATCAAGCTAGGATTTTTGGACCTTTATGCAACTAACATAACTAAAAACAACTCAACTACTTTAACTAACATAACAATAAAGACATTTTTTGGTTACATGCAAAACCTTCACTTTAAGAGTATTGTAAAACCATGCATTTACCTAAGTAAGCAAATTAAGATAGTTCAACTTGCTCTGATACCAAGTTGATGTGAATATTAAGTCCGAAAATTCACAATGTTTGCTATAAAATCTAAGTGACATTTTTATGTTATTTTTGTGAAGGAAAATTGAAAAATAATAAGAAGTAAGAATAAGGATAGTACTCTTGATTCTCGCAAGAATTAGAGGGTCTCTCCCTAATCGCAATTAGAAGATGAATACAAGTCGCAATAAGTATAGATTTGGGTTAACAACCGAAATAAGCAACGCTCATAATTATCAAAATCAACTCTCTCTCCTTTTATTGTGGACACGACGTGTACTTGTATAGGTTGAGCAAACAACCTTGCTCTCCATGCTATATCATGACCTGATCTCTTAAGCAAAATAAAGGAAAGTTTCCTCCTAGAATCTTTCCTAACTTAAGGAAACATTTGATTTAGGAATGCTTTGCAAAACTTTTCATAAATCATACAAAAACCACACGCCTAACTAGACTACTCATCTTTCCTTATTAGAACTCATGACAACTAAGACTCTTAATGGACCAAATCAAGCTAGGATTTTTGGACCTTTATGCAACTAACATAACTAAAAACAACTCAACAACTTTAACTAACATAGCAACAAAGACATTTTTTGGTTACATGTAAAACCTTCACTTTAAGAGTAAAGTAAAACCATACGAGAACCTATGAAAGCAAATTAAAATAGTTGAACTTGCTCTGTTACCAAGTTAATGTGAACTTTAAATCCGAATATTCACAATATTTGCCCTAGAATCTAAGTGACCTTCTTATGTTATTTTTGTGAGCGAAAACTGAAAATAATAAGAAGTAAGAGTAAGGATAGGACTCTTGATTCTCGCAAGAATTAGTGGGTCTCTTCCTAATCGTAATTTGAAGATGAATACAAGTCGCAATAAGCATTGATTTGGGTTAACAACGGAAATAAGCAACGCTCATAATTATCAAAATCAACTTTTACTCCTTTTATTATGGACTAAACGTGTACTTATATTGGATGAGCAAACAACCTTGCCCTCCAAGCTATATCACGACCGGATCTCTTAAGCAAAGCAATGGAAAGTTTCCTCCTAGAATCTAGCACAACTTAAGGAAACATTTGATTTAGGAATGCTTTGCAAAACTTTCCATAAATCATACAAAAACTACACGCCTAACTAGCCTACTCATCTTTCCTTATTACAACTCATGCCAACTAAGTCTCTTAATTGACCGAATCAAGCTAGGATTTTTGGACCTTTATGCAACTAACATAACTAAAAACAACTCAACTACTTTAACTTACATAACAATAAAGACATTTTTTGGTTACATGCAAAACCTTTACTTTAAGAGTAATGTAAAACCATGCATTTACCTAAGTAAGCAAATTAAGATAGTTCAACTTGCTTTGATACCAAGTTGATGTGAATATTAAGTCCGAAAATTCACAATGTTTGCTATAAAATCTAAGTGACCTTTTTATGTTATTTTTGTGAAGGAAAATTGAAAAATAATAAGAAGTAAGAATAAGGATAGTACTCTTGATTCTCGCGAGAATTAGAGGGTCTCTCCCTAATCGCAATTAGAAGATGAATACAAGTCGCAATAAGTATAGATTTGGGTTAACAACCGAAATAAGCAACGCTCATAATTATAAAAATCAACTCTCTCTCCTTTTATTGTGGACACGACGTGTACTTGTATAGGTTGAGCAAACAACCTTGCCCTCCATGCTATATCATGACCTGATCTCTTAAGCAAAATAAAGGAAAGTTTCCTCCTAGAATCTTGCATAACTTAAGGAAACATTTGATTTAGGAATGCTTTGCAAAACTTTTCATAAATCATACAAAAACCACACGCCTAACTAGACTACTCATCTTTCCTTATTAGAACTCATGACAACTAAGACTCTTAATGGACCGAATCAAGCTAGGATTTTTGGACCTTTATGCAACTAACATAACTAAAAACAACTCAACTACTTTAACTAACATAACAATAAAGATAGTTTTTGGTTACATGTAAAACCTTCACTTTAAGAGTAAAGTAAAACCATACAAGAACCTACAAAAGCAAATTAAGATAGTTGAACTTGCTCTGATACCAAATTAATGTGAATTTTAAGTCCGAAAATTCACCATGTTTGCCCAAGCATCTAAGTGACCTTTTTATATTATTTTTGCGAAGGAAAACTGAAAAATAATAAGAAGTAGGAATAAGGATAGCACTCTCGATTCTCGTAAGAATTAGGGGGTCTCTTCCTAATCGCAATTAGAAGATGAATACAAGTCGCAACAAGTATTTATTTGGGTTAACAACGAAAATAAGCAACGCTCATAATTATCAAAATCAACTCTCTCTCCTTTTATATGGACTAGACGTGTACTTATATAGGATGAGCAAACAACCTTGCCCTCCAAGCTATATCAAAATCGGATCTCTTAAGCAAAACAATGGAAAGTTTCCTCCTAGAATCTAGCACAACTTAAGGAAACATTTGATTTAGGAATGCTTTGCAAAACTTTTCATAAATCATACAAAAACCACACGCCTAACTAGACTACTCATCTTTCCTTATTAGAACTCATGACAACTAAGACTCTTAATGGACTGAATCAAGCAAGGATTTTTGGACCTTTATGCAACTAACATAACAAAAAACAACTCAACTACTTTAACTAACATAACAATAAAGACATTTTTTGGTTACATGCAAGACCATCACTTTAAGACTAAGAATTAGAGGGTCCCTTCCTAATTGCAATTAGAAGATGAATACAAGTCGCAACAAGTATTGATTTGGGTTAACAACGGAAATAAGCAACGCTCATAATTATCAAAATCAACTCTTTCTCCTTTTATTATGGACTAGACGTGTACTTATATTAGATGAGCAAACAACCTTGCCATCCATGCTATATCACGACCGGATCTCATAAGCAAAACAATGAAAAGTTTCCTCCTAGAGTCTAGCACAACTTAAGGAATCATGCAAGAACCATACGCCTAACTAGATTACTCATCTTTCCTTTTTTTAACTCATGACAACTAAGACTCTTAATGGACCGAACCAAGCTAGGATTTTCGGACCTTTATGTAACTAACATAACTAAAAACAACTCAACAACATGAACTAACATAACAATAAAGACATTTTTTGGTTACATGCAAAACCTTCACATTAAGAGTAATGTAGAACCATGCTTGAACCTACGAAAGCAAATTAAGATAGCTGAAGTTGATGTGAATTATAAGTCCGAACATTCACAATGTTTGCCCTAGAATCTAAGTGACCTTTTATGTTATTTTATTGAAGGAAAACTGAAAATAATAAGAAGCAAGACTAAGGATAGTACTTTTGATTCTCGCAAGAATTAGAGGGTCTCTTCCTAATCGCAATTAGATGATGAATACAAGTCGCAATAAGTATTGATTTGGGTTAACAACGGAAATAAGTAACGCTCATAATTATCAAAATCAACTTACACTCCTTTGATTATGGACTAGACGTGTACTTATATAGGATGAGCAAACAACCTTGCCCTCCAAGCTATATCACGACCGGATCTCTTAAGCAAAACAATGGAAAGTTTCCTCTTAAAATCTAGCATAACTTAAGGAAACATTTGATTTAGGAATGCTTTGCAAAACTTTCAATAAATCATACAAAAACCATACGCCTAACTAGACTACTCATCTTTCCATATTACAACTCATGACAGCTAAGACTCTTAATGGACCGAATCAAGCTAGGATTTTCGGACCTTTATGCAACTAACATAACTAAAAACAACTCAACAACTTTAACTAACATAACAGTTAAGACATTTTTTGGTTACATGTAAAACCTTCACGTTAAGAGTAAAGTAAAACCATGCAAGAACCTACGAAAGCAAATTAAGATAGCTGAACTTGCTCCGATACCAAGTTGATGTGAATTTTAAGTCCAAAAATTCACTATATTTGCCCTAGAATCTAATTGACCTTTTTATGTTATTTTTGTGAAGGAAAACAGAAAATAATAAGAAGTAGGAATAAGGATAGCACTCTTGATTCTCGCAAGAATTAGAGGGTCTCTTCCTAATCGCAATTAGAAGATGAATACAAGTCGCAACAAGTATTGATTTGGGTTAACAACGGAAATAAGCAACGCTCATAATTATCAAAATCAACTCTTTCTCCTTCTATTATGGACTAGACGTGTACTTATATAGGATGAGCAAACAACCTTTCCCTCCAAGTTATATCACGACCGGATCTCATAGGCAACACAATGGAAAGTTTCCTCCTAGAGTCAAGCACAACTTAAGATATTACATTTAATTTAGGAATGCTTTGCAAAACTTTCCATAAATCATGCAAAAACCATACGCCGAACTAGATTACTCATCTTTCCATTTTTTAACTCATGACAACTAAAACTCTTAATGGACCGAGCCAAGCTAGGATTTTCGGACCTTTATGCAACTAACATAACTAAAAACAAATCAACTACTTTATCTAACATAACAATAAAGACATTTTTTGGTTACATGCAAAACCTTCACTTTAAGAGTAATGTAAAACCATGCATGAACCTAAGAAAGCAAATTAAGATAGTTGAACTTGCTCTGATACCAAGTTGATGTGAATTTTATGTTTTATGTTATTTTTGTGAAGGAAAACTAAAAATTAAAAGAAGTAAGAATAAGGATAGTACTCTTGATTCTCGCAAGAATTAGAGGATCTCTTCTTAATCGCAATTAGAAGATGAATACAAGTCGCAACAAGTATTGATTTGGGTTAACAACGGAAATAAGCAACGCTCATAATTATCAAAATCAACTCTTTCTCCTTTTATTATGGACTAAACGTGTACTTATATTAGATGAGCAAACAACCTTGCCATCCATGCTATATCACGACCTGATCTCATAAGCAAAACAATGAAAAGTTTCCTCCTAGAGTCTAGCACAACTTAAGGAATCATGCAAGAACCATACGCCTAACTAGATTACTCATCTTTCCTTTTTTTAACTCATGACAACTAAGACTCTTAATGGACCGAACCAAGCTAGGATTTTCGGACCTTTATGTAACTAACATAACTAAAAACAACTCAACAACATGAACTAACATAACAATAAAGACATTTTTTGGTTACATGCAAAACCTTCACATTAAGAGTAATGTAGAACCATGCTTGAACCTACGAAAGCAAATTAAGATAGCTGAAGTTGATGTGAATTATAAGTCCGAAAATTTACAATGTTTGCCCTAGAATCTAAGTGACCTTTTATGTTATTTTATTGAAGGAAAACTGAAAATAATAAGAAGCAAGACTAAGGATAGTACTTTTGATTCTCGCAAGAATTAGAGGGTCTCTTCCTAATCGCAATTAGATGATGAATACAAGTCGCAATAAGTATTGATTTGGGTTAACAACGGAAATAAGTAACGCTCATAATTATCAAAATCAACTTACACTCCTTTGATTATGGACTAGACGTGTACTTATATAGGATGAGCAAACAACCTTGCCCTCCAAACTATATCACGAACGGATCTCTTAAGCAAAACAATGGAAAGTTTCCTCTTAAAATCTAGCATAACTTAAGGAAACATTTGATTTAGGAATGCTTTGCAAAACTTTCAATAAATCATACAAAAACCATACGCCTAACTAGACTACTCATCTTTCCATATTACAACTCATGACAGCTAAGACTCTTAATGGACCGAATTAAGCTAGGATTTTCGGACCTTTATGCAACTAACATAACTAAAAACAACTCAACTACTTTAACTAACATAACAGTTAAGACATTTTTTGGTTACATGTAAAACCTTCACGTTAAGAGTAAAGTAAAACCATGCAATAACCTACGAAAGCAAATTAAGATAGCTGAACTTGCTCCGATACCAAGTTGATGTGAATTTTAAGTCCAAAAATTCACTATATTTGCCCCAGAATCTAATTGACCTTTTTATGTTATTTTTGGGAAGGAAAACTGAAAATAATAAGAAGTAGGAATAAGGATAGCACTCTTGATTCTCGCAAGAATTAGAGGGTCTCTTCCTAATCGCAATTAGAAGATGAATACAAGTCGCAACAAGTATTGATTTGGGTTAACAACGGAAATAAGCAACGCTCATAATTATCAAAATCAACTCTTTCTCCTTTTATTATGGACTAGACGTGTACTTATATAGGATGAGCAAACAACCTTTCCCTCCAAGCTATATCACGACCGGATCTCATAGGCAACACAATGGAAAGTTTCCTCCTAGAGTCAAGCACAACTTAAGGAATTAAACATTTAATTTAGGAATGCTTTGCAAAACTTTCCATAAATCATGCAAAAACCATACGCCGAACTAGATTACTCATCTTTCCATTTTTTAACTCATGACAACTAAAACTCTTAATGGACCGAGCCAAGCTAGGATTTTCGGACCTTTATGCAAGTAACATAACTAAAAACAACTCAACTACTTTATCTAACATAACAATAAAGACATTTTTTGGTTACATGCAAAACCTTCACTTTAAGAGTAATGTAAAACCATGCATGAACCTAAGAAAGCAAATTAAGATAGTTGAACTTGCTCTGATACCAAGTTGATGTGAATTTTATGTTTTATGTTATTTTTGTGAAGGAAAACTAAAAATAAAAAGAAGTAAGAATAAGGATAGTACTCTTGATTCTCGCAAGAATTAGAGGATCTCTTCTTAATCGCAATTAGAAGATGAATACAAGTCGCAACAAGTATTGATTTGGGTTAACAACGGAAATAAGCAACGCTCATAATTATCAAAATCAACTCTTTCTCCTTTTATTATGGACTAGACGTGCACTTATATAGGATGAGCAAACAACCTTTCCCTCCAAGCTATATCACGACCGGATCTCATAGGCAAAACAATGGAAAGTTTCCTCCTAGAGTCTAGCACAACTTAAGGAATTAAACATTTAATTTAGGAATGCTTTGCAAAACTTTCAATAAATCATGTAAAAACCATACGCCTAACTAGATTACTCATCTTTCCATTTTTTAACTCATGACAACTAAGACTCTTAATGGACCGAGCCAAGCATGGATTTTCGGACCTTTATGCAACTAACATAACTAAAAACAACTCAACTACTTTATCTAACATAACAATAAAGACATTTTTTAGTTACATGCAAAACCTTCACTTTAAGAGTAATGTAAAACCATGCATGAACCTAAGAAAGCAAAATAAGATAGTTGAACTTGCTTTGATACCAAGTTGATGTGAATTTTATGTCCGAAAATTCACAATGTTTGCCCTAGAATCTAAGTGACCTTTTTATGTTATTTTTGTGAAGGAAAACTGAAAATAAAAAGAAGTAAGAATAAGGATAGTACTCTTGATTCTCGCAAGAATTAGAGGGTCTCTTCTTAATCGCAATTAGAAGATGAATACAAGTCGCAATAAGTATTGATTTGGGTTAACAACGGAAATAAGCAACGCTCATAATTATCAAAATCAACTTTCGCTCCTTTGATTATGGACTCGACGTGTACTTGTATAGAATGAGCAAATAACCTTGCCCTCCAAGCTATATCAGGACCGGATCTCTTAAGCAAAAAAAAGGAAAGTTTCCTCCTAATGTCTAGCACACCTTAAGGAAACATTTGATTTAGGAATGATTTGCAAAACTTTCCATAAATCATACAAAAACCACACGCCTAACTAGGCTACTCATCTTTCCTTATTACAAATCATGACAACTAAGACTCTTAATGGACCGAGCCAAGCAAGGATTTTCGGATCTTTATGCAACTAACATAACTAAAAACAACTCAACTACTTTGACTAACATAAAAATAAAGATATTTTTTGGTTACATGTAAATCCTTGATACGCTCAAGTTATACGATGTTTTTGTGGTATTTTAGGTACACTTTGCTAAGGGATTTATTTGTAATTGTTAATGTTTGCATATAAATCGACCTTAGCGGATGTTCGGAATTTTATATATTAATTATTATTAAAGTTGTAAGTTCCGAGCTCTTGGAAGCATGAATGGTTCCACAACATCGTCTCACCAACCAAGCTCCGCCACAACCAAGCTCCACCCGGCCAAAGATCGCAAGCCCAAGCACCGCATGCCTAGCAAGCCTCGGCAGCATCGCCAAGCAACATCGCAAGCCCAGGCGGCTCGCGAAGACAGGCGGCTTCGCACGCCGCCCATCGCATGCTCAAAGCGGCTGCCCGGCGCGACGCAGGCTCGCGACTCGCGAGGACTGTCGCACCTCGCGACCCCCTGCTCCTCGCGACTCGCGATGAATGTCGCGGCTCGCGACCTGCGTGCCAGCCATTTTGTGCGGGGAGACAGAGTCCTCGTCGCGACTCGCGATCAGTGTCGCGACTCGCGACGCTTAAGTCGGCTTGGGGCCACGATTTTGTGCGGGGTTTAAAAGCTCCTAAAACCTAATTTTTGAGGGAGACGAAGTGGAGCACGAAGAGGAGAGCTGAAATGTAGACCTTGGAGTGGCAAGCTTGAGGGGAGAGAGAGGATACTCCTCTCCTCATCCTTCCTTCTTCATGATTCTCTTTTCATCTTTCCTTCTTCATTTCTCTTTGTTCTTCATTTCTTAGTTTTAGTTTTCATTTCTTAGTTTAGTTTTTAGAGATTTCAATTATGGAATTGGCTATTGCTATGCCGATTGTAGCTTGACTTGTTCTTGAACGAGATTAATATGAAGCTTCAAGCATTATTGTGAGATCTTTCCTCTCTATCTATTTTCCTTGATTATGGTTCAATTTCTATGCTTATGATTTATGATTATTGCATAATTATGCTAGGAACGTTACTAGTTTGATTGTGTAATTAATCTAATGCTAGATTTAAGAATAGAATCGGATTGTTTTATTCTTTTATCAATTTGTAGCAAACTAGGGAGTAATTTAGATGCAGATCATCTTGGTTATTTCTTAGGGAAATTGAATCAAGCTGTTGAATGTTTATCGCGTGTATGACATTAGCGGAGTCTATTGGTTCTCTCGTGTTTATTCTTTGCTATTGGATTGAACTTAGACGCAGATCGGACTAGGTTATCCTTTAGTTAGGGTTTTATAGTCACGCTGATCGTGCTATTCAACTAAGAATAAGGAGAACGCGAGATTAATTCTCAACAATAGATAATTATGGAAATAATTAGAGTTGAGGTTCGAGGATCGATAATGAATTGGAGTGGATGTTAATCGGATTCAAGATCTTTCCATAATTGATTTCTCATTTTATTTACTTGCTAGTTAGTTTTAGTTTGTTTATAATATACTCGAAACCCCCCCTTTGTAATTATTATTAGGTTTCTCGGCCCTTAGCTTAATCTAGGTTTCGAATCACGCTATGTACTAAACTCGTCCCTGTTTCCCTGTGGAAACGACCCCTACTTCCACTATACTACCTTAGTGTAGAAGAGAGTAGGAGAAATTTTATCTTTGGCCGGGTGCGGTGCATACAACGACGACATCCGCGCCCGCCCAAATTTTGGCGCCGTTGCCGGGGAAACGGTGTTACTTGTTTGTATTTTGCGTGATTTTTGGATGGTATTGTTTGTGCTCTTTGTTTTTGGTTGGCCACTCTCTTGGGAATGGTTGATTGTGGCTTTTGACGGTTCATTGATTGGTTATTGTCTAGCTTTAAAGATTGATATTAATGGTCATGACTTGGATTAGCTAGGAGTACTACTAGTTGATGTTTGTTGTTGACTTAATGCTAGGTTTTGGATATAATCTGATGTTATATGCTCAACCATGATGTAGTAAGCTAGGCACTAACAATGCATTGCAAGAGTCCTTCTCAATCAATTTTGCAGGTATTTGAAGTGGAGATTGACATGGAACCACCATTGTCACACATGGAGCACAACCTAATGATTGAGCTTAAGGTATTAAGTCGAGCTAACGACTTTAAACAACAGCGCTTCTCGGGAGGCAACCCGAGACCCTTTTTATTTTCTTTCTTTCCTTTATTTCTCATCAAATTTCCACCACCACATCAAATTTTCTTCCACCCACCGCCCACCCACTCAAAAGAACCACAACAAATCTTAATCCACTTTGAGCCCAAGTCCACAAAAGAAAACCCGTTGGGAGGAGTTTAATAGCTAGGAGTTGGTAACACTAGAGGAGTGAGATTGTTGTATCTTTTCGATCTCTTGAGCTAGGTGTCAATCTCAAAAATTTAACTTTTGAATTTGCCATTTGTTTGAGTGATTTGAGGGAGAGGGTTGTGAGTTGATTTCGGAGATTTGAGTTGGTGTTGTTAAGAAATTTGAGTTTGGATTGTTTGGTCATGAGTCTTGAGCATTCGATCTTCGATTTACCCGATTTTCGATTTTCTCCCCCATTTTCGGTTTACTTTTTCTTATAATTGTCGTCACATTGAGGACAATGTGTAGTTTAAGTAGGGGGGAGGGTATTCTCATTCTCATGTATCTATGTTGTATTTATGTTGTATTTATTTCAATTTGAAAAAAAAAATGAAAAAAAAAATTGAAAATGAAAAAATATAAAAAAAAACAATGAAAATGAATCCCGCTGAGTTGAAAACCCGCAAGGGCGGGCGACTCGGGCAAAAATTGGGGGCCCGGATAGGTTGAAAACCCGAAAGGGCAACCTATGCAAAAAAGTGGCTTATATTGAGCGGGTAAGATGGTGAGGTGCAACCAAAAAGAAATGTGTGAAGCTAGGATGAAAACCCGAAAGGGCTCCTAGGCAAAATGAGAGATTAAGAGAGAATTATATACTTTGAAAACTCATTTGCCGGAGACGGTGTCATAAGGTGGAAAGCGTTTTCGGGTTGGGTTAGTGAATTCATCCTTTGTTTTGGGAAGATCTATTTATTTTGGCTTTCGCATTCTTTTGGTTGATTGTTTCTTTTTGGGAGTAAGCATGGAATTTATCCCTTTTTGTCTTTGTTCCATGGCTTGCTATTTTAAGTTAGTTGTTGTAGTAGTAGGTCATCTTTTAGAGGTTTGGGAGAGCTGGTAGTTTAGTGTGTCGTGAGCTGGCATTTTGATTCTTGTTGGTGCTGTTGGTTAAACTTGTTGGTGTTGCTGGTTATTATTGTTGTCGCGTCTTTGTATATTTCAGGTGAGCTTGAATCTAAGTGTGGGGGAATCATCATCCCTTACGTTTAGGTTTTGAGCGTATTTTGTTAAGATGTGATGATGATGATGTAGTTGATGGGGAGTGTAGGTTGGTGTTGATAGCTTGGGCGATGATTTAATTGGTATTTCTCATTTTTGAGTTTACTCGAGGTCGAGTAAAGTTCAAGTGTGGGGGTATTTGATACGCTCAAGTTATACGATGTTTTTGTGGTATTTTAGGTACACTTTGCTAAGGGATTTATTTGTAATTGTTAATGTTTGCATATAAATCGACCTTAGCGGAAGTTCGGAATTTTATATATTAATTATTATTAAAGTTGTAAGTTCCGAGCTCTTGGAAGCATGAATGGTTCCACAACATCGTCTCACCAACCAAGCTCCGCCACAACCAAGCTCCACCAGACAGCATCGCAAGCCCAAGCACCGCATGCCTAGCAAGCTCGGCAAGCATCGCCCAGCAACATCGCAAGCCCGGCGGCTCGGCGGCAAAGCCCGGCTTCGCACGCCGGCCATCGCACGCTCAAAGCGGCCCGCCAAAGACGAAGCGAGGCTCGCGACTCGCGAGGACTGTCGCACCTCGTGACCCCCTGCTCCTCGCGACTCGCGATGAATGTCGCGGCTCGCGACCTGCGTGCCAGCCATTTTGTGCGGGGAGACAGAGTCCTCGTCGCGACTCGCGATCAGTGTCGCGACTCGCGACGCTTAAGTCGGCTTGGGGCCACGATTTTGTGCGGGGTTTAAAAGCTCCTAAAACCTAATTTTTGAGGGAGACGAAGTGGAGCACGAAGAGGAGAGCTGAAATGTAGACCTTGGAGTGGCAAGCTTGAGGGGAGAGAGAGGATACTCCTCTCCTCATCCTTCCTTCTTCATGATTCTCTTTTCATCTTTCCTTCTTCATTTCTCTTTGTTCTTCATTTCTTAGTTTTAGTTTTCATTTCTTAGTTTAGTTTTTAGAGATTTCAATTATGGAATTGGCTATTGCTATGCCGATTGTAGCTTGAACTGTTCTTGAACGAGATTAATATGAAGCTTCAAGCATTATTGTGAGATCTTTCCTCTCTATCTATTTTCCTTGATTATGGTTCAATTTCTATGCTTGTGATTTATGATTATTGCATAATTATGCTAGGAAAGTTACTAGTTTGATTGTGTAATTAATCTAATGCTAGATTTAAGAATAGAATCGGATTGTTTTATTCTTTTATCAATTTGTAGCAAACTAGGGAGTAATTTAGATGCAGATCATCTTGGTTATTTCTTAGGGAAATTGAATCAACTGTTGAATGTTTATCGCGTGTATGACATTAGCAGGTCTATTGGTTCTCTGTGTTTATTGCTGCTATTGGATTGAACTTAGACGCAGATCGGACTAGGTTATCCTTTAGTTAGGGTTTTATAGTCACGCTGATCGTGCTATTCAACTAAGAATAAGGAGAACGCGAGATTAATTCTCAACAATAGATAATTATGGAAATAATTAGAGTGGAGGTTCGAGGATCGATAATGAATTGGAGTGGATGTTAATCGGATTCAAGATCTTTCCATAATTGATTTCTCATTTTATTTACTTGCTAGTTAGTTTTAGTTTGTTTATAATATACTCGAAACCCCCCCTTTGTAATTATTATTAGGTTTCTCGGCCCTTAGCTTAATCTAGGTTTCGAATCACGCTAAGTACTAAACTCGTCCCTGTTTCCCTGTGGAAACGACCCCTACTTCCACTATACTACCTTAGTGTAGAAGAGAGTAGGAGAAATTTTATCTTTGGCCGGGTGCGGTGCATACAACGACGACATCCGCGCCCGCCCAATCCTTCACTTTAATAGTAAAGTAAAACCATGCAAGAACCTACGAAAGCAAATTAAGATAGTTGAACATGCTCTGATACCAAGTTGATATGAATTTGAAGTCCGAAAATTCACAATGTTTGCCCAAGAATCTAAGTGACCTTTATATGTTATTTTTGCGAAGGAAAAATGAAAATAATAAGTAAGAATAAGGATAGTACTCGAGATTCTCGCAAGAATTAGAGGGTCTCTTCCTAATCACAATTAGAAAATGAATACAAGTCGCAACAAGTACTGATTTGGGTTAGCAACGGAAATAAGCAACGCTCATAATTATCAAAATCAACTCTCTCTCTCCTTTTATTATGGACTAGACGTCTACCTGTATAGGATGAGCAAACAACCTTGCCCACCAAGCTATATCACGACCGGATCTCTTAAGGCAAACAATGGAAAGTTTCTTCCTAAAATCGAGCATAACTTAATGAAACATTTGATTTAAGAATGCTTTGCAAAACTTTCCATAAATCATACAAAAACCACACGCCTAACTAGACTACTCATCTTTCCTTATTACAACTCATGACAACTAAGACTCTTAATGGACAGAATCAAGCTAGGATTTTGGACCTTTATGCAACAAACAAAACTAAAAACAATTCTACTACTTTAACTAACATAACAATAAAGACATTGAATGGTTACATGTATGACCTTCACTTTAAGAGTAAAGTAAAACCATGCATGAACGTAAGAAAGCAAATTAAGATAGTTGAACTTGCTCTGATACCATGTGGCTGTGAATTTTAAGTCCGAAAATTCACAATGTTTGCCCTAGAATCTAAGTGACCTTTTTATGTTATTTTTGTGAATGAAAACTAAAAATAATAACAAGTAAGAATAAGGATAATACTCTAAATTCTTGCAAGAATTAGAGGGTCTCTTCCTAAATCGCAATTAGAAGATGAATACTAGTCGCAATAAGTATTGATTTGGGTTACCAACGGAAATAAGCAACGCTCATAATTATCAAAATCTACTCTCTCTCCTTTTATTATGGACTAGACGTGTACCTGTATATGATGAGAAAATAACCTTGCCCTCCAAGCTATATCACGATCGGATCTCTTAAGCAAAACAATGGAAAGTTTCTTCCTAAAATCTAGCACAACTTAAGGAAACATTTGATTTAGGAATGCTTTGCAAAACTTTCCATAAATCATAAAAAAACCACATGCCTAACTAGACTACTCATCTTTCCTTATTACAACTCATGACAACTAAGACTCTTAATGGACAGAATCAAGCTAGGATTTTTGGACCTTTATGCAACTAACATAACTAAAAACAACTCTACTACTTTAACTAACATAACAATAAAGACATTGAATGGTTACATGTATGACCTTCACTTTAAGAGTAAAGCAAAACCATGCATGAAAGTAAAATTCACAATGTTTGCCCTAGAATCTCAGTGACCTTTTTATGTTATTTTTGTGAAGGAAAAATGAAAATAATAAGAAGTAAGAATAAGGATAGTACTCTAGATTCTCGCAAGAATTAGAGGATCTCTACCTAATCGCAATTCGAAAATGAATACAAGTCGCGACAAGTGTTGATGTGGGTTAACAAAAGAAATAACCAACGCTTATA
The DNA here is from genome assembly GCA_947648045.1 of Beta corolliflora. Lineage (NCBI taxonomy): Eukaryota > Viridiplantae > Streptophyta > Magnoliopsida > Caryophyllales > Amaranthaceae > Beta > Beta corolliflora. The sequence continues at coordinate 342,670 of CANSZD010002321.1, forward strand.
ATTATCAAAATCAACTCTCTCTCTCTCTCTTATTATTATGGACTAGACGTGTAGTTGTATAGGATGAGCAAACAACCTTGCCCTCCAAGCTATATCATGACCGGATCTCGTAAGCAAAATAAAAGAAAGTTTCCTCCTGGAATCTAGCACAACTTAAGGAAACATTTGATTTAGGAATACTTTGGAAAACTTTCCATAAATCATACAAAAACCACACGCCTAAGTAGACTACTCATCTTTTCTTATTACAACTCATGACAACTAAGACTCTTAATGGACCGAATCAAGCTAGGATTTTGGGACCTTTATGCAAGTAACATAACTTAAAACAACTCAACTACTTTAACTAACATAGAAATAAAGACATTTTTTGGTTACATGTAAAACCTTCACTTTACTAGTAAAGTAAAACCATGCAAGAACCTACGAAAGCAAATTAATATAGTTGAACTTGCTCTGATACCAAGTTGATATGAATTTTAAGTCCGAAAATTCACAATGTTTGCCTAAGAATCTAAGTGACCTTTTAATGTTATTTTTGTGAAGGAAAAACTAAAAATAATAACAAGTAAGAATAGGGATAGTACTCTAGATTCTCGCAAGAATTAGAGGGTCTCTTCCTAAATCGCAATTAGAAGATGAATACAAGTCGCAATAAGTATTGATTTGGGTTACCAACGGAAATAAGCAACGCTCATAATTATCAAAATCTACTATCTCTCCTTTTATTATGTACTAGACGTGTACCTGTATATGATGAGCAAATAACCTTGCCCTCCAAGCTATATCACGACCGGATCTCTTAAGCAAAACAATGGAAAGTTTCTTCCTAAAATCTAGCACAACTTATGGAAACATTTGATTCAGGAATGCTTTGCAAAACTTTCCATAAATCATAAAAAAACCACACGCCTAACTAGACTACTCATCTTTCCTTATTACAACTCATGACAACTAGGACACTTTATGGTCCGAATCAAGCTAGGATATTTGGACCTTTATGCAACTAACATAAATAAAAACAACTCAACTACTTTAACTAACATAACAAAAAATACATTTTTTGGTTACATGTAAAACCTTCACATTAAGAGAAAAGTAAAATCATGCAAGAACCTAAGAAAGCAAATTAAGATAGATGAACATGCTCTAATACCCAGTTGACGTGAATTTTAAGTCCCAAAATTCACAATGTTTGCCCTAGAATCTAGGTGACCTTTTAAGTTCCCTATGATAGTACTCTTGATTCTCGCAAGAATTAGAGGGTGTCTTCCTAATCGCAATTAGAAGATAAATACAAGTCGCAATAAGTATTGATTTTGGTTAACAATCGAAATAAGCAACACTCAGAATTATCAAAATTAACTTTCTCCTTTCATTATGGACTAGACGTGTACTTATATATGATGAGCAAACAACCTGCCCTCGAAGCTATATCATGACCGGATCTCTTAAGTAAAACAATGGAAAGTATCCTCCTAGAATTCAGCACAACTTAAGGAAACATTTGATTTAGGAATACTTTGGAGAACTTTCCATAAATCATACAAAAACCACACGCCTAAGTAGACTACTCGTCTTTCCTTATTACAACTCATGATAATTAAGACTCTTTATGGACCGAATCAAGCTAGAATTTTGGGACCTTTATGCAAGTAACATAACTTAAAACAACTCAACTACTTTAACTAACATAGAAATAAAGACATTTTTTGGTTACATGTAAAACCTTCACTTTAATAGTAAAGTAAAACCATGCAAGAACCTATGAAAGCAAATTAATATAGTTGAACTTGCTCTGATACCAAGTTGATTTGAATTTTAAGTCCGAAAATTCACAATGTTTGCCTAAGAATCTAAGTGACCTTTTAATGTTATTTTTGTGAAGGAAAACTAAAAATAATAACAAGTAAGAATAAGGATAGTACTCTAGATTCTTGGAAGAATTAGAGGGTCTTACCCTAAATCACAATTAGAAGATGAATACAAGTCGCAATAAGTATTGATTTGGGTTACCAACGGAAATAAGCAACGCTTATAATTATCAAAATCAACTCTCTCTCTCTCTCTCTCTTATTATTATGGACTAGACGTGTAGTTGTATAGGATGAACAAACAACCTTGCCCTCCAAGCTATATCATGACCGGATCTCTTTAGCAAAATAAAAGAAAGTTTCCTCCTGGAATCTAGCACAACTTAAGGAAACATTTGATTTAGGAATACTTTGGAAAACTTTCCATAAATCATACAAAAACCACACGCCTAAGTAGACTACTCATCTTTCCTTATTACAACTAAGACTCTTAATGGACCGAATCAAGCTAGGATTTTGGGACCTTTATGCAAGTAACATAACTTAAAACAACTCAACTACTTTAACTAACATAGAAATAAAGACATTTTTTTGGTTACATGTAAAACCTTCACTTTAATAGTAAAGTAAAACCATGCAAGAACCTACGAAAGCAAATTAATATAGTTGAACTTGCTCTGATACCAAGTTGATATGAATTTTAAGTCCGAAAATTCACAATGTTTGCCTAAGAATCTAAATGACCTTTTAATGTTATTTTTGTGAAGGAAAACTAAAAATAATAAAAAGTAAGAATAAGGATAGTACTCTAGATTCTCGCAAGAATTAGAGGGTCTCTTCCTAAATCGCAATTAGAAGATGAATACAAGTCGCAATAAGTATTGATTTGGGTTACCAACAGAAATAAGCAACGCTCATAATTATCAAAATCTACTATCTCTCGTTTTATTATGTACTAGACGTGTACCTGTATACGATGAGCAAATAACCTTGCCCTCCAAGCTATATCACGACCGGATCTCTTAAGCAAAACAATGGAAAGTTTCTTCCTAAAATCTAGCACAACTTATGGAAACATTTGATTTAGGAATGCTTTGCAAAACTTTCCATAAATCATAAAAAAACCACACGCCTAACTATACTACTCATCTTTCCTTATTACAACTCATGACAACAAAGACTCTTAATGGACAGAATCAAGTTAGGATTTTTGGACCTTTATGCAACTAACATAACTAAAAACAACTCTACTACTTTAACTAACATAACAATAAAGACATTTCATGGTTACATTCAAGACCTACACTTTAAGATTAAAGTAAAACCATGTATGAACCAAAGAAAGCAAATTAAGATAGTTGAACTTGCTCTGATACCAAGATGATGTGAATTTTAAGTCCGAAAATTCACAATGTTTGCCCTAGAATCTAAGTTACCTTTTAAGTGCCCTATGATAGTACTCTTGATTCTCGCAAGAATTAGAGGGTCTCTTCCAAATCGCAATTAGAAGATGAATACAAGTCGCAACAAGTATTGATTTTGGCTAACAATCGAAATAAGCAACACTCAAAATTATCAAAATCAACTTTCTCCTTTCATTATGGACTAGACGTGTACTTATATAAGATGAGAAAACAACCTTGCCCTCGAAGCTATATCATGACCGGATCTCTTAAGCAAAACAAAGGAAAGTTTCCTCCTAGAATCTAGCAAAAGTTAAGAAAACATTTGATTTAGGAAAGCTTTGCAAAACTTTCCTTAAATCATGCAAAAACCACACACCAAAGTAGACTACTCATCTTTCCTTATTACAACTCATGACAACTAAGACTCTTAATAGACAGGATGAAGCTAGGATTTTCGGACCTTTATGCAACTAAAATGACAAAAAACAACTTAACTACTTTAACTAACATAACAATACTGACATTTTTTGGTTACTTGTAGACCTTCACATTAAGAGTAAAATAGAACCATGCATGAACCTAAAAAAGCAAATTAAGATAGTTGAACTTGCTATGATACCAAGTTGATGTGAATTTTAAGTCCGAAAATTGATAATGTTTGCCCTAGAATCTAAGTCACCTTTTTATGTTATTTTTGTGAAGGAAAACTGAAAATTATAAGAACAAAGAATAAGGATAGTACTCTTGATTTTCGCAAGAATTAGAGGGTCTCTTCCAAATCGGAATTAGAAGATGAAATACAAGTCGCAACAAGTATTGATTTTGGTTAACAACCGAAATAAGCAACGCTCAGAATTATCAAAATCAACTCTTTCCTTTCATTATGAACTATGAGGAAACAACCTTGCCCTCTAAGCTATATCATGACCGGATCTCTTAAGTAAAAGAAAGGAAAGTTTCCTCCTAGAATCTAGCACAACTTAAGGAAACATTTGATTTAGGAAAGCTTTGTAAAACTTTTCATAAATCATACAAAAACCACACGCCTAACTAGATTACTCATGTTTCTTTATTACAACTCATGATAACTAAGACTCTTAATAGACATAATCAGGCTAGGATTTTCGGACCTTGATGCAACTAAAATGACTAAAAATAACTTAACTACTTTAACTAACATAATAATAAAGACATTTTTTTGGTTACATGTAGACCTTCACTTTAAGAGTAAAATAGAACCATTCAAGAACCTAAAAAAGCAAATTAAGATAGTTGAACTTGCTCTGATACCAAGTTGATGTGAATTTTAAGTCCGAAAATTGATAATGTTTGCCCTCGAATCTAAGTCACCTTTTTATGTTATTTTTGTGAAGGAAAACTGAAAATAATAAGAACTAAGAATAAGGATAGTACTCTTGATTCTCGCAGGAATTGGAGGGTATCTTCCTAATCGCAATTAGAAGATGAAATACAAGTCACAACAAGTATTGATTTTGGTTAACAACCGAAATAAGCAACGCTCAGAATTATCAAAATCAACTCTTTCCTTTCATTGTGGACTAGATGTGTACTTATATAAGATGAGGAAACAACCTTACCCTCTAAGCGATATCATGACCGTATCTTTTAAGTAAAAGAAAGGAAAGTTTCCTCCCAGAATCTAGCACAACTTAAGGAAACATTTGATTTGGGAAAGCTTTTCAAAACTTTCCATAAATCATACAAAAACCACACGCCTAACTAGATTACTCATCTTTCCTTATTACAACTCATGACAACTAAGACTCTTAATGGACCGAATCATGCTAGGATTTTCGTACCTTTATGCAACTAACATAACTAAAAATAACTCAACTACCACTACTACAAAATAAGGCTATAGCAACGGCCTAAATGTGTTGGCAAAGATCCATTAAATGTTGCCATAGACCTATTGCAGCAGTTTATATGGCGTTGCCAATAGTTGGCGCTGCTATAACTCTATGGCAACAGTTATCATGCCTTAGGCAACAACTTTATAAAACTGCTGCCATAGTTATCATTAGCAACGCTTTTCTTAGGCAACGATTTTTAAATTTTGCCAACAATTTTATTATATCTAAGGCGACAATTATTAAGTTTTAGTAACAATTATTTAGGATTTAAAGCAATATTTTTAGTGTTTAGGCTAACACTTTTATTATCTCCAAAAACTAATGAATCTCCAAAAAGAACTAATAGTTTAAGAAATCTAGAACTTATATAGTATTAAATTTATTTGTCCAAAATCAGTCCAAAAGAACTTCAATCTATGCCCTTCCGGCCATCCTTGTATCTACCTTTCTCCTTCTATCTACCATCCTGTAAATAGAAAAATAATAGTCAATATAATAGGAAAATTAATGCATGTAATCAAACACCAAATGCTCACAATAATCAAACACCATAATTTCACACGCATCAAACATCATAATTCTAAATCTACATATAACAAAATAAGTAAAGAAGCTTTATAAAACATACCTATACGTAAACATGACCAATAAAGAGAGTGATGTCTAGAAATTATTTATGCATCACTTGAAAGTGTAGACACCAAAACTACTGCAACCATTTCTGCAGTCAAGCTAGGGTCCTTTTTCCGTAGTCGTCTAAGTGAAGCAGCAATTGTATCACGAGATTCAGGTTCTTCTTGAGGTTCCTTGCTCATATTTTGTACATCATGGCAAATATCACATCATGAGTAGTTCAATTATCAAAGTTCTGTCAATTAGAGCACTCCTACCTGGCCTTCTAATCAAGCGTGAAATTATCAAAGCACTATTACTTCAATTACCTTACAGTACCATTTTCATATATAGAGTGCATTGATCCTAGATTATAATATCACAGAATTTCTATAGCCAATCAAAATATTCAAATGTAATGTACAAAATGGCAAAAAGTAGTATAATGTACAAAATGGCAAAAAGTAGAATATATCACATAATGTCAATGTATAGCAAGGTGAAAAGTGACATCCAAGTACTCGCTTTGGTAAAAGCATTGAAACCGATTTTACCCGGCTATTTTGTAGATCTTGTGGAAATCTACTACTTTTTTTGAAATACTTGTACCTTTCTTCTCCATCATTGGTTTTAGGGAAGTATGTAACTGAGGTGCCCCACCATGAAATTAAAGTGACAGAGAATCCCATATATCATACTACCTTTTACCTCATGGGAAAGTCCATAGCTCATAATCAGTACAAAATTTCTATAGACAATCTCCTATGATCAATTACCATGATTGTTCTTTGTCACTATAATAGAAAGATTCAAATATAATGTACAAAATGGCAAAAAGTAGTATAGCCAAATGAAACCTAAGGCAGGCACAACATATACAAAACAAAAGACTTGAAGCGGGTGGTGCAACCGGAGATAATCAGTCTCAAAAGTCAAACTTTGATACCCGAAAATGATCATGTAAGCTAAATTACAAAGAACTTATTGCCTTAAGTCCCTACTTGAAAATACAGTTATTCTAAATTCTCCTTGGCATATTGGGTATCAAAAAGAGAAAGGAAGCCCCTAGAGGTGACCTGATCCAATCAATATAATGCTCCAAATTAGACGAAAACATTATAAGAAGTTAAAACCTAATTTTCCACCATAGTGAGGTTTTACGCCATTTTATTCCCTAGGTTCTCCTTGGCATATTGGGTATCATTATAATAAGCACATGATGTTTGCCACTGTATGGTGTCTAGAGAAAGTATGATTCCAGATTACACACAAGCCGATAACTACAAGGATGTTCTACAATAGAGTGATCTTTTAGTGCCACTGTACTCTTGTATTCTGCGTACATCCTTTTCATACATAATTGGTTGTAAGAATGCTACAATGAATTGATCTAGGAGAGAGGCTTTGATCTCTCTCAAAAAAAAAAATTGAACATTTATCAGTTTATGTGAGTTATATGCTCCCCATATTCTTAGTTAATATAATAGCTGAATTTTTTTAATTTTTTTAATCAAAAACAATCCCTAAGAACCACTAGAGATACTCACTATAAAAATCTCTTAGTAGTTGGTAATAGTTGTTCTAGAGTTACATTACACTTTTTCTCATCAAGTTGACCCTCAAACCTCACGTAGCATCAAAAATCAGAAGAGCACATCTCAATGATGTTATGGTTTTATATGGTGTTTTTCCCCCTATATTTGAGCTAAAATGTGTATCAATGGTGCTCTTAGGAGCCATTTTATGCTAACTTTCTCCATCTAGTTGTGGTTTTCTGTTATGTGTCTGATTGCAGGTTTTAGGGAGTCATCTCCCTATTTTCTACTATTATTTGACCATTACACTGGACTGGAGAGGTTCTATGCGGAGTTTCAAAGTCCCGAGGAAACTTTCCGGGATCCTAGAGCCAAGAATGAAGAACCGGACATGCGCCCGATGTGATCGGGCAGGACACGCCCGATCGGGCGCTGGCAAGTGTCATACCAGTTGTTGTTGCGGGCCCGATCGGGCGCTATCGCCCGTTCGTTAGTTCGGTGAGTCGCCCGATCGGGCGGTTCGGCCCGATTCCGTCGGGCGTGACTGAGCAATATCTTGGGCGCAATGCGTAGAACAGGTGGGCCGCCCGATTGCATCGGGCGAGGTCGTTTTTGGAGCTATGCTGCTGCGTTGAGCCCGATTTGGTCGGGCAGATGTGGCCCGATCGGGCAGATGTGGCCCGATCGGGCGACTTATCAGACACGCGTTTTTTTAATGATTTTCGTGCTATTTTTCTAAGACTTTTCCTAGTTGTTTTAGGATTAGTATAAATAGCAAAAATCAGAATATTACTATTCATCTTGTTTTTTAGTCCTTAATTCTCATAGTTTCTCTAAAGAACCCTAGTTATTACTTTTCATAGTGGATTCAAGATCAAACCTTTGGATTGCTTGCAAGTTCAATATAGTTATTTTATTTGGTAATCTTCTTCCTTGTTTTCTCCATTATTGTTTGTTTTCTCTATTATTGATTGGATTGATTTCTTAATTAATTGCAATAGTTGAAAGTATGAATTTTTACATTGATTTTGTTATTGTTTTCTCAAGCATGAGTGAGTAGTTTTAATTCTAGGATTGTGGGGATCTATGTATGCAATGAGGGATTGATAGATTAGTATAATTACCCTTTATTTCAATTGTTTCCTGTGATTGAATCGTTCATGCTAGACTTATGAATTAGGCCTGATTTGTATTTCTACTTTCGCAATATTGAATCTGCTTCGAGAGGAGAGATTTCGTATAGGCTTTCAATCATTAGGCATAGTGATCCTTGACCATGCGAGAGCGGCTAGGTGATCTTTGAGGGAGGTAATGTTCGAGAGAAATTACATGTGCCCTAGATAAATTGACTTATTGGGTGATTATTATTCGTCTCTGATTTCCTGAATTATATGCATAGTGATCCATAGTCCTAGTTCTTTATTAATTGATTCTTACCTTCATATTTAGTTCTATCATTTGCCTATTAGTTTAGTCACACACCCATTTTCAACTGATTTTAGTTAGTATAATATTAGAGTTCAGATACAACAGTATAACTTTCTCCCTGTGGATTCGATCCTGACTTCCCTGACTACTTGTTAGTGGACCTTAGGTTATTTTTTATTAGGTGATACGACTTTAGCCTGTCAAATTTTGGCGCCGTTGCCGGGGAGCCGGTTTATTTTTATTTTGTCTGAATTATAGTATTACACTAACCTCTACTCCGAAGAACACCTGTTCTTTGGAGCATCTCACGTTTGTTTTAGTGTTTTTGGTGTATGAGCGGGAAATTGAAATCCCCAAATCTCATTCCATTTGATCCGGAGATTGAAAAGACCGCTCGTAGACTCAGAAAGCAAACTAAGCAAGCGAAGTTGTCTGCAGGGACACCATCCCAAAAGACACCTGCTCCACCATCTTCACCACAACAAGAATTTTCCATCTCACCTATTACAGCTATAATGGGTGACGAAGCTAAACCAACCTTCAGAGATTATGCACAACCTTCTCCTCGATAATGTACCCATGGGGTCCGGATGCCTACCATTGCTTCGCTACAAACTTCGAAATCAAGTCTCATGTTCGAATATGGTTCGAATAATCGGTTCTTTGGGTTACCATCGAAGACCCAAATCGGCACTGCGGCGGTTTTTGCAATGTTGTGCTACTCGAAACAAGCCGGTGTTACCGATGAGATAAAACTCATTCTATTTGGTTTCTCTCTGCGCGACAAAGCTCTATTTGGGTATAATAAGTCGCCTTCCACCATCACCACCGGGCGGAACTATCCAAAATCTTCCTCATCAAATGGTATCCTTACCAAAAGGCTGAGATATGCGTCATGCCATAGTAACTTTCACCCAAGACCCCCGGAGAGTCATTATATGAAGCTTGGGAGAGGTTCAAGGATCTGCAACGCCTTTATCCTCATCATGGTTTAGACCGGTGGTATTTGTGTCGGATTTTCTACACTAGAGTTGATGCGATATATAAGGAGGGTAATTGATGGAGCTTAGGTGGGTTTTTCATGGATAAAGCCATTGATGAGGGGTATGGACTTACGGAGAAACTCGCTTCTAATCAAGCATCTACCATTCGTTCCTCCATGAAGAAGGGAGGGAAACATGATGTCGAGGCTATTTCATTCTTGTCCAGGCAACTAGTTGCTCTAAACCGGAAGATTGATTCTTTGAAGCTAGGTAATGACTCTTCTCATATGAGTGTTAATGCGATGGCTAGTGCTTCTAATTATCTTGCTCCCATTTGTGATGCTTGTGGGATACCTGGGCACAACTGTCAAGAGTGCCCTGCGCTCCTATCTTCTAATGTCGGGAGTACTGTGAGGCGGTTAATGCGTTTCAAGTCACAACCTAGGGGTCGGTTCAATCCATATTCTAACACTTACAACCCCGGGTACGAAATCACCCCAACCTCTCATATCGGAGCAATAATGTGTTGAATCCTCAACCTCAACAACCATATGTCCCACAAAATCGGGTTCAACAATATCAGCCTCAACAACAAGCTCCTCCCCGGTTTTCGGAGAAATCGGGTTCCACAATCAATTGCTCCCTCCTACGACTTGGCCATGACAGAGTGAAGAATATGATGTTTCGGATGCGGAAAGGTTTTAATGCCTTTTCAAGCCGACACAAAGGCTCAATTGGAAAATTTGGAGTACGCATAACAAGATGTTGGAGACTCAACTAGCTCGGTTGGCTAGTTCTTACGCTAGTAGGCCGCCCGGGTCCTTACCTTCACAACCCATGCAACCAAGAGATACTGCCAATGCCATCACTCTTAGGAGTGGAACGCGGTATGATGGTCCGGAGATGCCTAAAGATGATCATCAGCTGACAATTCTACAGCTCCTAAGGAGGCTAGCAATGCAGAGAAGCAGACAGTAGCTGAAAAAGTTCCATCTACCACTCCTGTGATCAAGGTACCGTTCCCCAATAGACTATTGAAGACTAAGCTTGATCATCGGCTCGGTAAGTTTTTGGAGATAGTGAAGCATGCGCGTGTAAGCTGTCCCTTTTGCGAACTTATTACTCAAGTTCCCCGCATATGCTAAATTTTTGAAGGAAATTCGACTAGGAAAAGAGCATTTAATGAAATTGAGACCGTAGCTTTCACCGAAGAATGTAGTGCTCTTTTGAAAACCAGTCCCCACCTAAATTGAAAGACCCAGGGAGTTTCTCTATTCCTTGTAACATTGGCACCATTTTTATCGATAAGGCTTTATGTGATTTGGGTGCTAGTGTTAGTGTCATGCCCCTTACTGTTTGCAAAAAGCTTGACATGGGAGATTTAAAATGTACCAATATTACTCTTCAAATGGCTGACCGTTCTGTCAAATACCCCCTAGGTATCGTAGAGGACGTCCCTGTGAGAGTAGGTAAATTTTTTATTCCTGTGGATTTTGTTGTGCTTGACATGGAAGAGGATACTCGGATCCCAATTATTTTAGGGAGACCATTCCTTAATATCGGCGGCGTTGTCATAGATGTTAAGAATGGGAAATTAACTTTGATTGTGGGAGATGACAAGGTGACCTTTAGTTTGACCAATGCCTTAAAAAGTCCCATGCTAGAGGAAGCTGTTATAGAATTGATGTCATTGATGTGCTAGTTAACGATGACATGCCTCAATCCCTTCTGCGGGATCCTCTCGGAGGCTTTGCTTTGTTTTGCATCTTCTACGGGTGATGGTAATCCCTTGAGTCTTTGAGTGGATGACTGGGAAGCGGTTCTTACATGTGAGGAGTTTGACGGTATTACCACTCATGGCAAGGAACGATTAGTATATGATACTCAACCGGTAGAGGTAAAGAAACCCGAACTGAAACCCCTTCCCCCTTCTATGCGATATGCTTTTCTGGATGAGTCTGAAAATTATCCTGTGATTGTTAGTGCTTCATTGAATGATGGTCAAATGTCTCAACTTTTTGTGCATTTTGAGAAAACATAAACAAGCCATTGGATATAATATTGATGATTTGAAAGGCATAAGCCACGACTTCGCATGCATAGAATTCACTTAGAGGATGATCATCGTCCTAGTATACAAGGCCAACGTCGTTTGAACCCCAATATGCGGGGAAGTGGTTAAGAAAGAGGTTATGAAATTGCTTGATGTTGGAATCATCTACCCCATTCTTCGACTCCAAGTGGGTGAGTCCGAGTCCAAGTGGTTCCTAAAAGGGAGGTACTCTTGTTGTTAAAAATGAAAAAATGAATTAATTGCTACAAGAGTAGTAACGGTTGGCGTATGTGCATTGACTATAGGAAATTAAATATTGCCACCAAGAAGGATCACTTTCCCCTCCCCTTCATTGACCAAATGTTGGAAAGGCTAACTTGTCACTCTTATTTCTGTTATCTAGATGGGTATTCAGGTTTCTTCCAAATCCCTATCCACCCAGATGACCAGGAGAAGACCACATTTACCTGCCCTTATGGTACCTTTGCCTATCGAAGGATGCCATTTGGATTATGCAATGTCCCCGCCACCTTCCAACGTTGTATGATGGCCATTTTTTCTGAGTTCATTGAGTCCATTATGGAGGTGTTTATGGATGACTTTAGCGTGTATGGAATTGATTTTGATGCATGTTTGATAAATCGGCTAAAGTTTTGAAAAGGTGTGAAGATGTCAATCTTGTCTTTGACCGGGAGAAGTGCCACTTCATGGTTCTTGAAGGAGTGGTACTTGGTCATATTATCTCTAAACGTGGTATCTAGGTGGATAAAGCAAAAATTCAAGTGATTGAGCAATTGCCCCCTCTGGTGAATGTAAAAGGGGTGCGAGGCTTTCTTGGTCATGCGGGGTTTTATCGCCGCTTCATCTAGGATTTCTCTAAAATTGCTAAACCACTTACTCAATTGCTCCTCAAGGATGCCCCGTTCCTGTTTACTGATGATTGTCTTGTATCTTTCAACAGGATCAAGCAAGCTTTGATTACTGCTCCTATCATTCGTTCTCCGGATTGGAACCTTCCATTCGAGATTATGTGTGATGCTAGCGACTATCTTTGTGGGAGCCGTGCTTGGTCGGAAGGAAGGGCAACATCCTCTATGCGATATACTACGCTAGTAAGACACTAGATGAAGCTCAAGTTAACTATGCCACCACCGAGAAAGAGCTTCTAGGCGTGGTCTATGCATTGGACAAGTTCGGGACTTATTTCTTTGGGGTCTAAGGTCATTGTTTATACCGACCATGCTTGCATTGAAGTACCTCCTAGCCAAAAAGGAGGCCAAGCCTAGACTCATTCGGTGGATTTTCTTTGTTGCAAGAATTCGATTTAGAGATCGGAGATAAAAAGGAAGCGAGAAAATGTAGTGGGTGATCACCTGTCCAGATTGCAGTATGAAGATATGGAAGAAGGTCTACCCATTGATGACTCATATCCTGATGATAAGCTCCTGGCAGTCACTTCTGTCACCCCATGGTATGCCGACTTCGCCAACTTCTGTGTGAGTGGACAGACTCCCCTAGAGCTGAGTTACCAGCAGAGGAAGAAATTCCTCCATGAGGCTAAAAAGTATTTTTGGGACGACCCTCTACTGTACAAGCTCTGCGCTGACACCATCTATAGGCGATGTATTCCAGAATGGGAGGTGCATGACATTCTGAAGCACTCCCACTCCCTGCCATGTGGAGGCCATGTTGGGCCCTCCAAAACCGTTGCTAAGGTACTTCAATCTGGTTTTTACTGGCCTACTTTATTTCATGATGCTAGTACCTTTGTTAAGTCCTGTGATGCATGCCAACGAACGGGAAATATTTCCCGTAGACATGAGATGCCCCAAACCCCCATTTTGGAAGTTGAATTATTTGATGTATGGGGTATTGATTTTATGGGCCCCTTTCCCTCTTCATCGGGCAATAATTTTATCCTTATTGCTGTTGATTATGTGTCTAAGTGGGTAGAAGCCCTTCCATCCCCAACTAACGACTCTAAAGTCGTTATGAAAATGTTTAAAAAGATTATCTTTCCAAGGTTTGGGGTACCAAGGGTTGTTATAAGTGATGGTGGATCTCATTTTCACAAACGCACTTTCGAGGCTCTGCTTAAGAAGTATGGTGTCTACCATAGGGCGGCCTAGCTTATCACCCTCGACAAGTGGGCGGGTAGAAGTGTCTAATCGTGAGATAAAGACTATCTTAGAGAAGGTGGTAGCTAAATCTAGGAAGGATTGGAGTGACAAATTAGATGACACCTTATGGGCTTATAGAACTGCTTTTAAGACCCCTATTGGCACCACCCCTTACAGGTTAGTTTATGGGAAAGCATGTCACTTACCTGTTGAGCAAGAGTACAAGGCTTTTTGGCTGTTAAGGAGCTGAACTTTGATGCTAAGTTAGCGGGAGAAAAACGCCTTTTGCGGATTAATGAACTTGATGAACTCCATTTGAATGCTTATGATAGTTCGCGTCTCTACAAGGAGCGCACTAAGAGATGGCATGATAAGAAAATTTTGAGTAGAGAGTTCTCAATTGGTGACAAGGTCTTATTGTACAACTCTAGATTAAAACTTTTCCCTGGTAAGTTGAAGTTTAGGTGGTCTGGTCCATTTTCTGTCACTAATGTTAATAAGTTTGGTTCTATTGAGGTGATGAATGCAACAAGTGAAAAATTCAAAGTTAATGGCCAACGCTTAAAGCTGTATCATACAGGAGCTCTTGTTGGATCTGTGGAGGAATTATACCTCCAACCCCCTTCCCCTTCGTTTGAGGGATGCGGCATTATGGTCGTGCGGGACCCTTATAAACCCAGCGCTACTCGGGAGGCAACCCGACTTCCCCTTTCCTTTTCTTCTTATTTGTTTTTAGTTTTTCAAGTTTCGTAGTTTTGGTAAGAGAGTGCGAGGGTACTAATCATCATCTTGAGGCTATATGTGTGCAGGAATTTTTTTTTTTCATACTAGCTTGGTCCGTTTTCCAATTGAAAAGATCGCAAAATTTTGAGAAAACGGCTGTTTGGGCATCCGCCCGATTAGATCGGGCAATGCCGCCCGATCGGGCCCGCGAAGAAAATTGGCAAAAGTAAGAAAACACAGCCGCCCGATTGTATCGGGCCACTTCGCCCGATCGGGCAATGTTCCGTCAACGAAAACCAAAGCGCCCGATTTGATCGGGCATCTCTGCCCGATCGAGTCGCATTCCGTCAGTTGCCTGAACGAAGAAGTCTGACGCCCGATTGAATCGGGCGATGTCGCCCGATCGGGCCCGTGACCAGAATCCTCACGCAGAAAATCGCCCGATGTAGTCGGGCTCCACTCGCCCGATCGGGCCGTATGCCGCAGTATCATTAAATCGGGATTTTTCACTCATTTTTCTCATTCATCTCCAAATCTCTTTCTCTCTCTTCTTCAAGCCCTAACCCCCCAATTCTCACCTTCTTCCCCAAATTCTCCCTCCACCATTAAAGACCTCCATCCAAGCTACTTCTATCTTCACAAAATCACTCCTCTCATCTTCTCCTACCAATTACCCACTCCATCCTCTTCATTTTTCTTTCACTCCATCTCTCACATCCATCCTCTTCCTCCTTCCTTCCACCATTAAAGTGAGTGAAAAGCTTCCCTCCATCATTCCCCATTAGAGTGAGTGTGAAATCCTCTACATTTTCCAAGCAACATGAGTTCGAGGAGGCATCGTGGATCCGACGTACACCGGGTCTCAACCACCACCACCACCGGTCCCCCGGGACGAGACTTTTCCGGATGTCATCTTTTCGTCGCCGGAGCAGCGTGAAAGGTTTCAGCGCCTAAAAGGGCGCGAGGTGAGTCCTACCCACTTTCTTGATATTGAATTTTTTGAATAAATTGGGTATTGCCTGCGAATTCAAGGATTTCATGAAAATAATTGGGATGGAATCATTCTTTTCCGTGCATGTTAATACATATCCTGTACTTGTCTATGAATTTTATGGTAGTCTTGAGGTTACCAAACCCCGAACTGGACCCGTCTCATTTGTATTCTTTAGACTGCTAAATCAGGATTTCCACCTATCCCTACTGGACTTTGCACGAATTATTCGAGTCCAATGTCGTGGGGAGATTGGGCACCCCCCTAACTACCACCATCATGACACCTATTTTGCCATCACCGGTGATGGAAATGACTTCACCCTACAACATTGCAAGGGCAAATACATCCATCAACCCATCTTTAAAATTTGGGTCCGATTTATGTCTCAGACACTATTTGGGAGGGTGGAAGGACAATTAATCAGGGGGGATGAACTGTACTTAATAGGAAGCTACATGCTTAGAGGGACGCGCCACCAATTTCAATACAACATCCCTCATCATGTTGCGCTCCAGATGGAGCGTATAGCTACCACATATCCCAAGAGGCGAGCGGACGGTACCTTGACCTCTCGCGCCATTGTCAATGGGGGGTTGGTCACTCTTTTTGCTAGGAAAATCCCCGGTTTTGACGAGTCTCGCTACCAGCCAGCCATAGGACCTACCCTCCTGGATTATGCTTTCCTAGATCGTCTCCATTGGTTAGAGAGGGCTGGGGATAAATATCAGTGGCGCATCAACGGGAGGCGCTCATTGAGCTACCTAGTCCCTTAGCAAAAATCCGACACAGGCGCCCCATTACCACCTTCCCATTCTTTGGTTCGACTTTCCCACCCCCGTGCCTGAGATACCCCAGCGCACCTTTCACCGCCACCTCCCTCATTCTGATGATATTGCCTCTACTTCTGATGCTCCCCCTCCCCCATATTCTGCTGCTCCTCCTCCCTCTTTTGATTTTCAGGAAATGATGAGCATGCTCCAGCGGATGGAGTCTGGTATCACTGCCAACTCTACCGCCATCCAGAGCATCGGTCAGTAGGTTGATGCCAACTCTGCCGTTCTCTAGAGCCTTAGCCAGCGTGTTGATACATTGGCCAATGATCAACACCTAGCTATGTACCCCATGTACGATGACTACAGCAGACTGCATACAATTGTAGAAACAGATGCTCACCCATCGTGGTACACTTGGAACCCGAGTTACAGCCAGCCGGGGTCCAGTAGTAGGGGTAGCGAAGGTGAGGATGCTGATGGTGATGACCTTTTCATGGATGACTGATATCCATGCGTTCCCTTTCCCTTGTTGCAATGAGGCCATTGTCAAGTTCAGCTTGGGGGAGGACTTCTGTAAGTATTCGTATTGTTTTTCTTTTTGTTTATAGTGCTTTTTAGGTTAGTTAAGTTAGTTTAATTGCTTTGAAAAAATGAAAAATCATAAAAAATTGAAATATTGATGAAAAAAAAACACAAAAATACGAGTTTAATATGAATAGATTGATTGCTTCCCTGTGCCCCGAACTTTGTTCTGAAAAAACGATTTAACTCATTATACTGGATAGTTGGGCATTTGTGATTGGGATGTTGTGATGTGATCTCTGATTGCCTTGATCTTGAGTGAATTTTGACGATAAAGTGCCTATTTCAACTGCATGCTTGAATTGGTTAGATTGTGAGGATTCATTCTAGCCCTCGGATTTATGTCTATATCCGGTCTATTCTTGTGTGTTAGTTCCTCGTAACATTCTTATCTTGGCTTTCGCATTGTACTCGTTGATTTCTGGTGACTTTGGACATGTGCTGTGATAGAGGCGTTCATTTGTTTAATCTTTAAGCCTTAGAGTTGTTTAATGAATCATTTTCCCCCTAGCCCCGCTGAGCCTAATGACTTCTTTTTGGATCTATATTAAGCCACATTACACGCCTTGAGCCTTTTCAATGACTATTGTCCCAAGCCTAGCTTGGGGGAGCATTTGTTGAGTTAATAGCATATTGTGTGGTTGATTCCGTAGGGTGGTTGGAAAATAATAATATTTTGGTACAAAGAAAAGAAAGAAAAAGGAAAAAAAAAATAAAGTGAAAAATGATAGTGAAAAATTTGAAAAATTTCTATGATCTTCACTCATTAACTTTCAAAGCATTGGAAATTATGTTGAAAGATGCAATTATTGGTTGGTTCGTGAAATTTCAAGAGTTGGTTATTATCTTGGTTATGTTGTTGATGCCATGGGGGTTGTTTCGATCACACCTAGTCATACTAGTGTTTTTTTTTTGCTCCCCTTTCTTGGCTTTTCCACCACATTCCCTAAATAATTTCCGTACCTTTACCCGAGCCCCATTACAACCCTGAGAAAGACCTTTTGAGCACGTGTTTGACTGTTTATTGGAATAATACTGAGTCAATATGCCAAAGTTATAGATTAAGTTTGTTATTTGAGTCGACCTGATTAGGATGAGCGATATTATACCTTTCTAAACACATGAGAGTGTGAGTGGGAAGGGCAATTATGGTTGGGTTGGTGAGCGATCGGGCACACATTTTGCCTGCCACAAAATTGAGAGGAGTGACACCTCGGTGAGCACCTTTTCAAGACTTGCATGATATGTAGGGCAGCTGCATTTGATGGTTTGCTTAAGTGATTGGTAGTCAGGTGATCTGAGCAACTGAACTTGAATTTTGCTTGCTTGAACGATTTTGAGTTGGAAATAATTGAGTTTAAAATTTTCTATCTGAGGGGTGAAGCAATCCTATTCTTATTCATGTTGTGCTTTGCTTGGGGACAAGCAAAGGTTTAGCTTGGGGGAGTTTGATGTTATGGTTTTATATGGTGTTTTTCCCCCTATATTTGAGCTGAAATGTGTATCAATGGTGCTCTTAGGAGCCATTTTATGCTAACTTTCTCCATCTAGTTGTGGTTTTCTGTTCTGTGTCTGATTGCAGGTTTTAGGGAGTCATCTCCCTATTTTCTACTATTATTTGACCATTACCTTTGGATTTGGAGAGGTTCTATGCAGAGTTTCAAAGTCCCGAGGATACTTTCCGGGATCCTAGAGCCAAGAATGAAGAACCGGACATGCGCCCGATGTGATCGGGCAGGACACGCCCGATCGGGCGCTGGCAAGTGTCATACCAGTTGTTGTTGCGGGCCCGATCGGGCGCTATCGCCCGTTCGTTAGTTCGGTGAGTCGCCCGATCGGGCGGTTCGGCCCGATTCCGTCGAGCGTGACTGAGCAATATCTTGGGCGCAATGCTTAGAACAGGTGGGCCGCCCGATTGCATCGGGTGAGGTCGTTTTTGGAGCTATGCTGCTGCGTTGAGCCCGATTTGGTCGGGCAGATGTGGCCCGATCGGGCGACTTATCAGACACGCGTTTTTTTAATGATTTTCGTGCTATTTTTCTAAGACTTTTCCTAGTTGTTTTAGGATTAGTATAAATAGCAAAAATCAGAATATTACTATTCATCTTGTTTTTTAGTCCTTAATTCTCATTGTTTCTCCGAAGAACCCTAGTTATTACTTTTCATTGTGGATTCAAGATCAAACCTTTGGATTGCTTGCAAGTTCAATATAGTTATTTTATTTGGTAATCTTCTTCCTTGTTTTCTCCATTATTGTTTGTTTTCTCTATTATTGATTGGATTGATTTCTTAATTAATTGCAATAGTTGAAAGTATGAATTTTTACATTGATTTTGTTATTGTTTTTCTCAAGCATGAGTGAGTAGTTTTAATTCTAGGATTGTGGGGATCTATGTATGCAATGAGGGATTGATAGATTAGTATAATTACCCTTTATTTCAATTGTTTCCTGTGATTGAATCGTTCATGCTAGACTTATGAATTAGGCCTGATTTGTATTTCTACTTTCGCAATATTGAATCTGCTTCGAGAGGAGAGATTTCGTATAGGCTTTCAATCATTAGGCATAGTGATCCTTGACCATGCGAGAGCGGCTCGTTGATCTTTGAGGGAGGTAATGTTCGAGAGAAATTACATGTTGCCTAGATAAATTGACTTATTGGGTGATTATTATTCGTCTCTGATTTCCTGAATTGTATGCATAGTGATCCATAGTCCTAGTTCTTTATTAATTGATTCTTACCTTCATATTTAGTTCTATCATTTGCCTATTAGTTTAGTCACACACCCATTTTCAACTGATTTTAGTTAGTACAATATTAGAGTTCAGATACAATAGTATAACTTTCTCCCTGTGGATTCGATCCTGACTTCCCTGACTACTTGTTAGTGGACCTTAGGTTATTTTTGATTAGGTGATACGACTTTAGCCTGTCACTCAAATATCCTAAGTTCATCTCATTGCGTTTGGAAAAATCTAGAATATTTTCAGCAAAGAGGACATAAGAAATGATGAGTTCATCAAAACTCTAGCTTGTAATGCATATGCCATCTAAAAAGCTCAAGTCAGTAGCTTTAGTTAGAAGCTTATTTCGAGAGGCCATAACAAGATAGAGGAGTAGTAGTTTACAAACCATCTTTTAGTGCCACTTTCCTTTTGCTTTTACCAATATGATTTTCAAATGTATCCGTCTTATCTAGCAGCAATTTGATAGGTATTGTTGCTATTCTAGCATGATGTCCTCAAGTAACAGATTTCCAAGAGTTAAAAAAATACAACACTGACAAGATTATTCAGCCCGTTGATTGTGACAATCTCCTAAATTCTGAAACTACTGTAACATGACTTTTTGTTATTAAAAACTACATTTTTGACAGAACGTTCAATCTTGCCTAATTCCACTAATATTCTTCATAAGTTTGACGCCCAAGGGTAAGAGGCGAAGTTTTAGAAGGGAGACAATAATTAGTCAAACTAACAATGTATTAATTGTTGTAAATCTCAAACTGCTAGTTTGCTATTGTAAATTTCACAATATTACCTATGTAAAGGAGAGGTTTTCGTATCAAGCTAACAATCCCCTGCTTGGTTAAACACATGAAAAAGGAGCTGCCCTTCAATTTCGTTGAGTAACATTATCATACTGCAACTGCAAGTTCGCTGTCAGATTATCCTATTCAAGTCAACTAATTATTTCCCATCCACATACTATCAACTAACATTAACAATCTAAAGCAGAGCATAGCTGTATAGCAGTAGTATAGAAACAAGAAACAAAATGAGAACGAAACCAACAACAGTATAGCAGCACTATAGAGCAGCGAACTTAAATTCAACATCATCACCAAACAACCAACTGATCAAGACAACAAAAGAAAGAAATAAGACAGTTGAGTATTTAATAAATAAAAATAACCCATGAATAAACAGGACAGTTGAGGGTTGAATACTCAACAAAAAAAACACAAATTCCCCAATCAACCGTCCTGTTTGGAATTTTCGTGACCAAATACAGTTGAAATTTAAGAATTTGGGTTATTTGATTCCAAACAGGAATAAGGAACAGGACATTTGAGTATTGGAATTAACAATACAAGCATATATAAAAAATAACCCAAATTCGCCAATCAACCAAATTCCCCAATTAACCGAATTCCCTAATTAAGAACCCTAACTTAGCCCTCAAAACCACACAAAAAAAATCATTTATAAATGATCAATACATAAAAAACAAAATTGTGAAATTTAAGACCAAATTCGAAGAGGTACATACCAATTCACGGTGTACTTCTCGCAAATTCAGAACTTGATTTCGGTAATTTCGCCTCAATAGCCAAGTCAATCTACAATCGCCAGCTGCTTCAAGAAACGTTTTTGGTTTTGGGTGAGCAAGGTCATGAAAAAAAATGCAAGACGAGGACTGAGGAGGGTGAAAGAGAACCAAACGTAGAGGAGGAAAAGAGTGTAAGGGTTTTGGGTGAGCAAAGTCGTGAAAAAAATTGGGTAGGGAAAACCCAAAAGAAGTGTATTGAACATTTTTAATAAACCCAATTTTAATTTTATTTTTTTTACATGTTTTAGATGCTTGACAAAAAAAACTGTTGCAATATCTCATCAAAATATTAAAAAACTACAAACTGTTGCAATAAAATAGTTATATATATAAAACTGTTGCAATAGTTTTTCTATAGCAACGTTTTTTCAAAGTCAAAATCTGCTAAAATTAATAATTATTTAACTATTGCAATAGCTATGATATAGCAACACTAATAAAACTGTTGCATAAAAAGGCGTTGCTATAGCACTATTTTATAGTAGTGTACTTTAACAAACATAACAATATAGACATTTTTTTGGTTACATGTAAAACTTTCACTTTAAGAGTAAAGTAAAACCATGCAAGAACCTAAGAAAGCAAACTAAGATAGTTGAACTTACTCTGATATCAAGTTGATGTGATTTTTAAGTTCGAAAATTCACAATGTTTGTCCTAGAATCTAAGTGACTTTTTTATGTTATTTTTGCGAAAGAAAACTGAAAATAATAAGATGTAAGAATAAGGATAGTACTCTTGATTCTCGCAAGAATTAAAGGGTCTCTTCCTAATCGCAATTAGAAGATGAATACAAGTCGCAACAAGTATTGATTTTGGTTAACAACCGAAATAAGCAAAGCTTATAATTATCAAAATCAACTCTCTCCTTCTATTATGGACTAGACGTGTACTTATATTGGATGAGCAAACAACCTTGCCCTCCAAGTTATATCATGACCGGATCTCTAAAGCAAAACAAAGGAAAGTTTCCTCCTAGAATCTTGCACAACTTAAGGAAACAATTGATTTAGGAATGCTTTGCAAAACTTTCCATAAAGCATACAAAAACCACACGCCTAACTAGACTACTCTTCTTTCCTTATTACAACTCATGACAACTAAGACTCTTAATGCACCGAATCAAGCTAGGATTTTTGGACCTTTATGCAACTAACATAACTAAAAACAACTCAACTACTTTAATTAACATAACAATAAAGATAATTTTTGGTTACATATAAAACCTTCACTTTAAGATTAAAATAAAACTACGCAAGAACCTAAGAAAGCAAATTAAGATAGTTGAAATTGCTCTGATACCAAGTTGATGTGAATTTTATGTCCGAAAATTCACAATGTTTGCCCTAGAATCTATGTCACCTTTTTATGTTATTTTTGTGAAGGAAAACTGAAAATAATAAGAAGTAAGAATAAGGATAATACTCTTGATTCTCGCAATAATTAGAGGGTCTCTTCCTAATCGCAATTAGAAGATGAAATATAAGTCGCAACAAGTATTGATTTTGGTTAACGACTGAAATAAGCAACGCTCAGAATTATCAAAATCAACGCTTTCCTTTCATTATGGACTAGATGTGTAATTATATAGGATGAGGAAATAACCTTGCCCTCCAAGCTATATCATGACCGGATCCCTTAAGCAAAACAATCGAAAGTTTGCTCCTAGAATCTAGCACAACTTAAGGAAATAACCTTGCCCTCTAAGCTATATCATGACCGAATCTCTTATGTAAAAGAAAGGAAAGTTTCCTCCTAGAATCAAGCACAACTTAAGGAAACATTTAATTTGGGAAAGCTTTGCAAAACTTTCCATAAATCATACAAAAATCACACGCTTAACTAGATTACTCATCTTTCCTTATTACTACTCATGACAACTAAAACTCTTAATGGACGGAATCATGCTAGGATTTTCGTACCTTTATGCAACTAACATAACTAAAAACAACTCAACTACTTTAACAAACATAACAATAAAGATATTTTTTAGTTACATGTAAAACCTTCACTTTATGAGTAAAGTAAACCATGCAAGAATCTAAGAAAGCAAATTAAGATAGTTGAACTTGCTCTGATATCAAGTTGATGTGAATTTTAAGTCCGAAAATTCACAATGTTTGTCCTAGAATCTATGTGACCTTTTTATGTTATTTTTGTGAAGGAAAACTGAAAATAATAAGAAGTAAGAATAAGGATAGTACTATTGATTCTCGTGAAGAATTAAAGGGTCTCTTCCTAATCTCAATTAGAAGATGAATACAAGTCGCAACAAGTATTGATTTTGGTTAACAACGAAATAAGCACGGCTTATAATTATCAAAATCAACTATCTCCTTCTATTATGGATTAGACATGTACTTATATTGGATGAGCAAACAACCTTGCCCTCCAAGTTATATCATGACCGGATCTCTTAAGCAAAACAAAGGAAAGTTTCCTCCTAGAATCTAGCACAACTTATGGAAACATTGGATCTAGGAATGCTTTGCAAAACATTCCATAAAGCATACAAAAACACACGCCTAACTAGACTACTAATCTTTCCTTATTACAACTCATGACAACTAAGACTCTTAATGGACCGAAGCAAGCTAGGATTTTTGGACCTTTATGCAATTAACATAACTGAAAACAACTCAACTACTTTAACTAACATAGGAATAAATACAATTTTTGGTTACATGTAAAACCTTCACTTTAAGATTAAAATAAAACCATGCAAGAACCTAAGAAAGCAAATTAAGATAGTGGAACTTGCTCTGATACCAAGTTGATGTGAATTTTAAGTCCGAAAATTCACAGTGTTTGCCCTAGAATCTAAGTCACCTTTTTATGTTATTTTTGTGAAGGAGAACTAAAAATAATAAGAAGTAAGAATAAGGATAGTACTCTTGATTCTCACAAGAATTTGAGGGTCTCTTCCTAATCGCAATTAAAAGATGAAATATAAGTCGCAACAAGTATTGATTTTGGTAAAGCAACGCTCAGAATTATCAAAATCAACGCTTTCCTTTCATAGTGGACTAGATGTGTACTTATATAGGATGAGGAAACAACCTTGCCCTCCAAGCTATATCATGACCGGATCTCTTAAGCAAAAGAAACGAAAGTTTGCTCCTAGAAACTAGCACAACTTAAGGAAACATTTATTTTAGGAAAGCTTTGCAAAACTTTCCATAAATCATATAAAAACCACACGCGTAACTAGATTACTCATCTTTCCTTATTATAACTCATGACAACCTAGACTCTTAATGGACCGAATCATGCAAGGATGTTCGTACCTTTATGCAACTAACATAACTAAAAATAACTCAACTACTTTAACGAACATAACAATAAAGACTTTTTTTGGTTACAAGTAAAACCTTCACTTTAAGAGTAAAGTAAAACCATGCAAGAACCTAAGAAAGCAAATTAAGATAGTTGAACTTGCTCTGATATCAAATTGATGTGAATTATAAGTCCGAAAATTGACAATGTTTTCCCAAGAATCTAAGTGACCTTTTTATGTTATTTTTGTGAAGGAAAGCTGAAAATAATAAGAAGTAAAAATAAGGATAGTACTCTTGATTCTCGCATGAGTTACAAGGTATCTTCCTAATCGCAATTAGAAGATGAATACAAGTCGCAACAAGTATTGATTTGGGTTAACAACGTCAATAAGCAAGTCTCATAATTATCAAAATCAACTCTCTCTCTCCTTTTATTATGTACTAGACGTGTACTTATATAAGAAAAGACAACAACCTAGCCCTATAAGCTATATCACGACCCGGATTTCTTAAGCAAAATAATGGAAAGTTTCCTCCTAGAATCTTGAACAACTTAAGGAAACATTTGATTTTGGAATGCTTTGCAAAACTTTCCATAAATCATACAATAACCACACGCCTAACTAGACTACTCATCTTTCCTTATTTCAACTCATGACAACTCGGACTCTTAATGGACCGAATCGAAGCTAGGATTTTGGGACCTTTATGCGACTAACATAACTAAAAACAACTCAACTACTTTAACTAACATAGCAATAAATACATTTTTTGGTTACATGTTAAACCTTTACATTAAGTGTAAAGTAAAACCATGCAAGAGCCTACGAAAGCAAATTAAGATAGTTGAACTTTCTGCGATACCAAGTTGATGTGAATTTTAAGTCCGAAAATTCACAATGTTTCCTGAAGTCTTAGTGACTTTTTTATGTTATTTTTTTGAAGGAAAACTGAAAATAATAAGAAATAAGAATAAGGATAGTACTCTTGATTCTCGCAAGAATTGGAGGGTCTCTTCCTAATCGTAATTAGAAGATGAATACAAGTCGCAACAAGTATTGATTTTTGTTAACAACCTAAATAAGCAACGCTCATAATTATCAAAATCAAGTCTCTCCTTCTATTATAGACTAGACGTGTACTTATATTGGATGAGCAAACAACCTTGCCCTCAAAGTTATATCATGGCCAGGACCTCTTAAGCAAAACAAAGGAAAGTTTTCTCCTAGAATCTTGCATAACTTAAGGAAACATTTGATTTAGGAATGCCGTGCAAAACTTTCCATAAAGCATACAAAAACCACACGCCTAAATAGACTACTCATCTTTCCTTATTACAACTCATGACAACTAAGACTCTTAATGGACCGAATCAAGCTAGTATTTATGGACCTTTATGCAACTAACATAAATAAAAATAACTCAACTACTTTAACTAACATAACAATAAAGACAATTTTTGGTTACATGTAGAACCTTCACTTTAAGATTAAAAATAAAACCATGCAAGAACCTAAGAAAGCAAATTAAGATAGTTGAACTTGCTCGATACCAAGTTGATGTGAATTTTAAGTCCGAAAATTCCCAATGTTTGCCCTAGAATCTAAGTCACCTTTTTATATAATTTTTGTGAAGGAAAACTGAAAATAATAAGAAGTAAGAATAAGGATAGTACTCTTGATTCTCGCAAGAATTTGAAGGTCTCTTCCTAATCGCAATTAGAAGATGAAATATAAGTCGCAACAAGTATTGATTTTGGTTAACAACCGAAATAAGCAACGCTCAGAATTATCAAAATCAACTCTTTCCTTTCATTATGGATTAGGTGTGTACTTATATAGGATGAGGAAACAACCTTGCCCTCCAAGCTATATCATGACCGGATCCCTTAAGCAAAACAATCGAAAGTTTGCTCCTAGAATCTAGCACAACTTAAGGAAATAACCTTGCCCTCTAAGCTATATCATGACCGGATCTCTTATGTAAAAGAAAGGAAAGTTTCCTCCTAGAATCAAGCACAACTTAAGGAAACATTTAATTTGGGAAAGCTTTGCAAAACTTTCCATAAATCATACAAAAATCACACGCTTAACTAGATTACTCATCTTTCCTTATTACTGCTCATGACAACTAAGACTCTTAATGGACGGAATCATGCTAGGATTTTCGTACCTTTATGCAACTAACATAACTAAAAACAACTCAACTACTTTAACAAACATAACAATAAAGATATTTTTTAGTTACATGTAAAACCTTCACTTTATGTGTAAAGTAAAACCATGCAAGAATCTAAGAAAGCAAATTATGATAGTTGAACTTGCTCTGATATCAAGTTGATGTGAATTTTAAGTCCGAAAATTCACAATGTTTGTCCTAGAATCTATGTGACCTTTTTATGTTATTTTTGTGAAGGAAAACTGAAAATAATAAGAAGTAAGAATAAGGATAGTACTATTGATTCTCGCAAGAATTAAAGGGTCTCTTCCTAATCTCAATTAGAAGATGAATACAAGTCGCAACAAGTATTGATTTTGGTTAACAATCGAAATAAGCACAGCTTATAATTATCAAAATCAACTATCTCCTTCTATTATGGACTAGACATGTACTTATATTGGATGAGCAAACAACCTTGCCCTCCAAGTTATATCATGACCGGATCTCTTAAGCAAAACAAAGGAAAGTTTCCTCCTAGAATCTAGCACAACTTATGGAAACATTGGATCTAGGAATGCTTTGCAAAACATTCCATAAAGCATACAAAAACACACGCCTAACTAGACTACTAATCTTTCCTTATTACAACTCATGACAACTAAGACTCTTAATGGACCGAAACAAGCTAGGATTTTTGGACCTTTATGCAATTAACATAACTGAAAACAACTCAACTACTTTAACTAACATAGGAATAAATACAATTTTTGGTTACATGTAAAACCTTCACTTTAAGATTAAAATAAAACCATGCAAGAACCTAAGAAAGCAAATTAAGATAGTGGAACTTGCTCTGATACCAAGTTGATGTGAATTTTAAGTCCGAAAATTCGGTGTTTGCCCTAGAATCTAAGTCACCTTTTTTATGTTATTTTTGTGAAGGATAACTAAAAATAATAAGAAGTAAGAATAAGGAGAGTACTCTTGATTCTAACAAGAATTTGAGGGTCTCTTCCTAATCGCAATTAAAAGATGAAATATAAGTCGCAACAAGTATTGATTTTGGTTAAGCAACGCTCGGGAATTATCAAAATCAACGCTTTCCTTTCATAGTGGACTAGATGTGTACTTATATAGGATGAGGAAACAACCTTGCCCTCCAAGCTATATCATGACCGGATCTCTTAAGCAAAAGAAACGAAAGTTTGCTCCTAGAATCTAGCACAACTTAAGGAAACATTTATTTTAGGAAAGCTTTGCAAAACTTTCCATAAATCATATAAAAACCACACGCCTAACTAGATTACTCATCTTTCCTTATTATAACTCATGACAACCTAGACTCTTAATGGACCGAATCATGCAAGGATGTTCGTACCTTTATGCAACTAACATAACTAAAAATAACTCAACTACTTTAACGAACATAACAATAAAGACTTTTTTTTGGTTACAAGTAAAACCTTCACTTTAAGAGTAAAGTAAAACCATGCAAGAACCTAAGAAAGCAAATTAAGATAGTTGAACTTGCTCTGATATCAAATTGATGTGAATTATAAGTCCGAAAATTGACAATGTTTTCCCAAGAATCTAAGTGACCTTTTTATGTTATTTTTGTGAAGGAAAGCTGAAAATAATAAGAAGTAAAAATAAGGATAGTAATCTTGATTCTCGCATGAGTTACAAGGTATCTTCCTAATCGCAATTAGAAGATGAATACAAATCGCAACAAGTATTGATTTGGGTTAACAACGTCAATAAGCAAGTCTCATAATTATCAAAATCAACTCTCTCTCTCCTTTTATTATGTACTAGACGTGTACTTATATAAGAAAAGACAACAACCTAGCCCTATAAGCTATATCACGACCGGATTTCTTAAGCAAAATAATGGAAAGTTTCCTCCTAGAATCTTGAACAACTTAAGGAAACATTTGATTTTGGAATGCTTTGCAAAACTTTCCATAAATCATACAATAACCACACGCCTAACTAGACTACTCATCTTTCCTTATTTCAACTCATGACAACTCAGACTCTTAATGGACCGAATCAAGCTAGGATTTTGGGACCTTTATGCGACTAACATAACTAAAAACAACTCAACTACTTTAACTAACATAGCAATAAATACATTTTTTGGTTACATGTTAAACCTTTACATTAAGTGTAAAGTAAAACCATGCAAGAGCCTACGAAAGCAAATTAAGATAGTTGAACTTTCTCTGATACCAAGTTGATGTGAATTTTAAGTTCGAAAATTCACAATGTTTGCCCCAGAGTCTTAGTGACTTTTTTATGTTATTTTTTTGAAGGAAAACTGAAAATAATAAGAAATAAGAATAAGGATAGTACTCTTGATTCTCGCAAGAATTAGAGGGTCTCTTCCTAATCGCAATTAGAAGATGAATACAAGTCGCAACAAGTATTGATTTTTGTTAACAACCTAAATAAGCAACGCTCATAATTATCAAAATCAAGTCTCTCCTTCTATTATAGACTAGACGTGTACTTATATTGGATGAGCAAACAACCTTGCCCTCAAAGTTATATCATGACGGGACCTCTTAAGCAAAACAAAGGAAAGTTTTCTCCTAGAATCTTGCACAACTTAAGGAAACATTTGATTTAGGAATGCCGTGCAAAACTTTCCATAAAGCATACAAAAACCACACGCCTAAATAGACTACTCATCTTTCCTTATTACAACTCATGACAACTAAGACTCTTAATGGACCGAATCAAGCTAGTATTTATGGACCTTTATGCAACTAACATAAATAAAAATAACTCAACTACTTTAACTAACATAACAATAAAGACAATTTTTGGTTACATGTAGAACCTTCACTTTAAGATTAAAAATAAAACCATGCAAGAACCTAAGAAAGCAAATTAAGATAGTTGAACTTGCTCGATACCAAGTTGATGTGAATTTTAAGTCCGAAAATTCACAATGTTTGCCCTAGAATCTAAGTCACCTTTTTTATATAATTTTTGTGAAGGAAAACCGAAAATAATAAGAAGTAAGAATAAGGATAGTACTCTTGATTCTCGCAAGAATTAGAAGGTCTCTTCCTAATCGCAATTAGAAGATGAAATATAAGTCGCAACAAGTATTGATTTTGGTTTACAACCGAAATAAGCAACGCTCGTAATTATCAAAATCAACTCTTTCCTTTCATTATGGATTAGGTGTGTACTTATATAGGATGAGGAAACAACCTTGCCCTCCAAGCTATATCATGACCGGATCCCTTAAGCAAAACAATCGAAAGTTTGCTCCTAGAATCTAGCACAACTTAAGGAAATAACCTTGCACTCTAAGCTATATCATGACCGGATCTCTTATGTAAAAGAAAGGAAAGTTTCCTCCTAGAATCAAGCACAACTTAAGGAAACATTTAATTTGGGAAAGCTTTTGCAAAACTTTCCATAATTCATACAAAAATCACACGCTTAACTATATTACTCATCTTTCCTTATTACGCTCATGACAACTAAGACTCTTAATGGACGGAATCATGCTAGGATTTTCGTACCTTTTATGCAACTAACATAACTAAAAACAACTCAACTACTTTAACAAACATAACAATAAAGATATTTTATAGTTACATGTAAAACCTTCACTTTATGAGTAAAGTAAAACCATGCAAGAATCTAAGAAAGCAAATTAAGATAGTTGAACTTGCTCTGATATCAAGTTGATGTGAATTTTAAGTCCGAAAATTCACAATGTTTGTCCTAGAATCTATGTGACCTTTTTATGTTATTTTTGTGAAGGAAAACTGAAAATAATAAGAAGTAAGAATAAGGATAGTACTATTGATTCTCGCAAGAATTAAAGGGTCTCTTCCTAATCTCAATTAGAAGATGAATACAAGTCGCAACAAGTATTGATTTTGGTTAACAACCGAAATAAGCAACGACTTATAATTATCAAAATCAACTATCTCCTTCTATTATGGACTAGACATGTACTTATATTGGATGAGCAAACAACCTTGCCCTCCAAGTTATATCATGACTGGGATCTCTTAAGCAAAACAAAGGAAAGTTTCCTCCTGAGAATCAAGCACAACTTATGGAAACATTGGATCTAGGAATGCTTTGCAAAACATTCCATAAAGCATACAAAAACACACGCCTAACTAGACAACTAATCTTTCCTTATTACAACTCATGACAACTAAGACTCTTAATGGACCGAAACAAGCTAGGATTTTTGGACCTTTATGCAATTAACATAACTAAAAACAACTCAACTACTTTAACTAACATAGGAATAAATACAATTTTTGGTTACAAGTAAAACCTTCACTTTAAGATTAAAATAAAACCATGCAAGAACCTAAGAAAGCAAATTAAGATAGTTGAACTTGCTTCGATACAAGTTGATGTGAATTTTAAGTCCGAAAATTCACGATGTTTGCCCTAGAATCTAAGTCACCTTTTTATGTTATTTTTGTGAAGGATAACTAAAAATAATAAGAAGTAAGAATAAGGATAGTACTCTTGATTCTCACAAGAATTTGAGGGTCTCTTCCTAATCGCAATTAAAAGATGAAATATAAGTCGCAACAAGTATTGATTTTGGTTAAGCAACGCTCGGAATTATCAAAATCAACGCTTTCCTTTCATAGTGGACTAGATGTGTACTTATATAGGATGAGGAAACAACCTTGCCCTCCAAGCTATATCATGACCGGGATCTCTTAAGCAAAAGAAACGAAAGTTTGCTCCCAGAATCTAGCACTAACTTAAGGAAACATTTATTTTAGGAAAGCTTTGCAAAACTTTCCATAAATCATATAAAAACCACACGCCTAACTAGATTACTCATCTTTCCTTATTATAACTCATGACAACCTAGACTCTTAATGGACCGAATCATGCAAGGATGTTCGTACCTTTATGCAACTAACATAACTAAAAATAACTCAACTACTTTAACGAACATAACAATAAAGACTTTTTTTTGGTTACAAGTAAAACCTTCACTTTAAGAGTAAAGTAAAACCATGCAAGAACCTAAGAAAGCAAATTAAGATAGTTGAACTTGCTCGATATCAAATTGATGTGAATTATAAGTCCGAAAATTGATAATGTTTTCCCAAGAATCTAAGTGACCTTTTTATGTTATTTTTGTGAAGGAAAGCTGAAAATAATAAGAAGTAAAAATAAGGATAGTAATCTTGATTCTCGCATGAGTTACAAGGTATCTTCCTAATCGCAATTAGAAGATGAATACAAATCGCAACAAGTATTGATTTGGGTTAACAACGTCAATAAGCAAGTCTCATAATTATCAAAATCAACTCTCTCTCTCCTTTTATTATGTACTAGACGTGTACTTATATAAGAAAAGACAACAACCTAGCCCTATAAGCTATATCACGACCGGATTTCTTAAGCAAAATAATGGAAAGTTTCCTCCCAGAATCTTGAACAACTTAAGGAAACATTTGATTTTGGAATGCTTTGCAAAACTTTCCATAAATCATACAATAACCACACGCCTAACTAGACTACTCATCTTTCCTTATTTCAACTCATGACAACTCAGACTCTTAATGGACCGAATCAAGCTAGGATTTTGGGACCTTTATGCGACCAACATAACTAAAAACAACTCAACTACTTTAACTAACATAGCAATAAATACATTTTTTGGTTACATGTTAAACCTTTACATTAAGTGTAAAGTAAAACCATGCAAGAGCCTACGAAAGCAAATTAAGATAGTTGAACTTTCTACGATACCAAGTTGATGTGAATTTTAAGTTCGAAAATTCACAATGTTTGCCCCGCGAGTCTTAGTGACTTTTTTATGTTATTTTTTTGAAGGAAAAGCGAAAATAATAAGAAATAAGAATAAGGATAGTACTCTTGATTCTCGTAAAGAATTGGAGGGTCTCTTCCTAATCGCAATTAGAAGATGAATACAAATCGCAACAAGTATTGATTTGGGTTAACAACGTCAATAAGCAAGTCTCATAATTATCAAAATCAACTCTCTCTCTCCTTTTATTATGTACTAGACGTGTACTTATATAAGAAAAGACAACAACCTAGCCCTATAAGCTATATCACGACCGGATTTCTTAAGCAAAATAATGGAAAGTTTCCTCCTAGAGATCTTGAACAACTTAAGGAAACATTTGATTTTGGAATGCTTTGCAAAACTTTCCATAAATCATACAATAACCACACCCCTAACTAGACTACTCATCTTTCCTTATTTCAACTCATGACAACTCGGACTCTTAATGGACCGAATCAAGCTAGGATTTTGGGACCTTTATGCGACTAACATAACTAAAAACAACTCAACTACTT